>JBBPCZ010000017.1:13954246-13967460 GCA_037974445.1 Brycinus macrolepidotus | reverse complement strand
CACACACACACACACACACTGCTGGATCTCCAGGATCTTCACAGCACTGTGTACTTAGCCGTATCACTCTTATCTTGCCTCAGGTCTGTGATTAAGAAAGTCCCTCTGAGATCCCACCAGCCCCAGCGCAGGGATCTGACTCCACGTGTCAGGCTCCATCTGACCTGTCCAGGATGGAGTTGAAAGGGGTTTAACTAACGGTTCTCGGAGTACAAAACCAAACGAGCTCTAAAGCCAGCAGTCAATAGATGATCAATGGACACTTCGGCAGGGGTTCATCCATAAGAATGGAGGTGTCTCCTTTGTCCACTGACTCAGCTTTACGTCCAGTTAATGCACTGAGATTCGTCCTGATTGGACAGGAGCTGGTGGGAAAGTAGGATGTTTGAATTTAAACCAGAAGCAAAATGCTGAGTGGTCTCAGGTTGCTGCTCACAGTGGAGTTACAGTAATACTACTGTTTTCATTCATCAGATTAATAAAGTCATCACGTTATGAGAAATGTAATTTCTGTATGTCTAAGCTTGATTACATCAGTAGTACATTGTCTTTTTGTTCCCAGATCATTGGAAGTGTAATACCAAATATTATTTTAATCTTAGTCACAATGTCTTACTTACTTTTCAACCAGAGAACTGCACTAGACACCAGACATATCCATAAACTGAATAACATATGGACTTTGATGAAATGTGCTGTGTACTCAGTTGAATGCAACAGTTAGGGCACCACTGGTCAATACTGACACATTTTGAAAAAAAAATTACATTACACCCACATGGAAGAGGCTGACATATTTCTGCATATTTTAACACATATATTTGATGCCTTTGCTGAATTTAACCTATTGGAAAAATGTACACCGAATGTGGTAAAAATTATTTGGGGACAATTGGTGAGACCCTTTGGCTGTAATAACAGTCTCTAAACACACAACTTATCCTTTCCTTGCTACTTGTTCAGAAATATCCATAGGTCTTGCATGATTAACATGATTTAATCACAGATTTTCAGTAATATTTAAGTCTAAGACTGGCAAAGGCTCTTCCATAACCTTAATCGTTTATTTCTTGAAGTGGCTCAAGGTTGATGTATGTTTTGGATCCTTGTCTTGTTGTAATATCCAACCTCTTTTCTTCTTCAGTCTCTTTACTGACTATGGGACCTTAGCATCCTCAACTTGTTGAGAATTAATAGAATCCATGTTTACCTCTGTGTATTTCCTGGGCCACTGGTTGTCACAGAACCCCAAAATCTAATAGATCCATCCCCATGCTTAACAATAAAAGTATTATTTTATTGAAACTTAGTTTTTTCTCCAGATATGCCTTTGGCAGCTGTAGCCAGGCTGTTTAATATTTTTGGTTCCCCAGACCAAAGCACTTGATTCAAAAATACCACTGCTTTACAAATTTTGTTGCATACCTAAGACATTGACTTTTTCATGAGATCACACTTAAGGTGACCTTCTGATGGTCTTTAAATGTGGATGATATTTGTGCAACACTGCACAGAGGACCAAAGCATCATATTCCTCATGCTAGCCAATCCTGCCTGTGAGTCTTTGTGGGGGCGCCTGACCAGTCTTTGAACAGATGTTTCTTGGTCTTACAGGTCCGAGCAAGGAGTGTATAGATATATTTTAATCTTTTCTTTGTAAGTGTCAATTATCTTTAGTTTCAGGCCCTCAGGCCATGGATGTTGAGTGTAAGCATAACACCCTGTGAAGTTTGAAGGGTTCCATAATTTATCACTTCAATGAATGATTCAGTGCTTTCTTAAAAAAGTAAGCAACCTGGTTGCTTTGAGTTCATTAAACTTTAAATAATAAGTTAAAACAATAAAATAATGTAAAATATAGTTCTATTAACTTACTATCAGAAGTTCAATGAACACAAAAGGCAACCAGTGAAGTTTTAAGACAACCAGGTTACTTATTTTTTAAGTAAAAATGGTAAATATGTTTTTACATGGTTTTTGTTACATCATTGTTCATTCCCTTCAGCAGTTACACTCTATTCTCCGTTCCAGTTCATCCCAAAGGTGCTGGATGGGGTTGAGGTCAGGGCTCTGTGCGGGTCAGTCAGGTTCTTCCACACTGAACTCATTCAGCCATGTCTTTATGGACCTGGGGGCACAGTCATGCTGGAATAGAAAAGGGACTTCTCCAAACTGTGCCCACAAAGTTGTAAGCATGGCGTTGTCCAAAATGTCTTGGTATGCTTGATTTTATACACCGGTGGCGATGAGTATGATTGAAACACCTGGATTCAGTAATTAAGAGGTTTGTCCTAATACTTTTGTCCATGTAGTGTATGTCTGTGTGTACAACTCTCGCCATCTCCTGGAGGTGGGCAGGAACTACAGCTGCAGTTACTCTCCTATACCGCAGGGGGCGCAGCGCTATCACCAGCGACTGAAACACCAAGAAATAGGAGCAGAGCCGTGGGCTGGGAGGAACATGGCTGCGCCTATGAGACACACTGCTCACCACATAGACATCAGGACAAGAACAGACGATGTCTTGCTCTCTGATGGAGTGGAGTTCAGTTCTCTACTTTTGTCGAAGCCCGTTCTGGAAGGTCTCTCAGCCTCTGGGTTTCAGAGACCATCACCCATTCAGCTGAAGGCCATTCCTCTGGGTCGCTGTGGACTCGGTATGAAACCTTTACTAAATACTCTTCATCATCACAATCATGATCATCATGATCAGCTGCAGCAGTGCTCAGGAATAGTGTGTAGTATGTAGAGTAGCCTAAACCAACACCCAAGTAAAGGCATTATAAACTATATGGACAAAAGTATTGGGACACCTGTTTTCCACTGTTTGGGCTAGGCACCTTACTCCATATAATATGAACCAACTCCATATTAAAGACTATGTATTTGAATCATTAAAAGTCCCTTTTGGTGTAATGGTCAGATGTCCCAGTACTTTTGTCCCTATAGTGTATCTACAATGGATGAGTTTTATATATATATATATATATATATATATATATATATATAGCCACTTTTTACATTTTAGCTCAGTGCCATGTACAGCTGTTACACAATAAAATTCCAGTCAAAGTTCTTTGAGATGGGGACCCAAGTTGTAGAGCTGTTGGCCATATCATCAGGAAACCCTATTGGTGCAGTTGTCCCAATACTTTTGTCCATATAGTGTAGATGCTGTTGCTTTGGTGAAATAATGATTCAAGTAAACGTATTATTAAAGTCTTAAATACGTAGTATAGGACTGCAGTGGAACTCTAGCACATCCAGCATCTATCAGCATCTGAACCAACATTTATTAGCTCTGTTTTCTTTTTGACATCCTTTTGCTAAAGCATGTGAATGAGCAGTGTGTACTGATGCTGTCACCAACATCGTAATAAGCATTAAAGGGAATTAATGACCAGATTTTAATGTCCAAAATATTAGAGAGTTATAAGTGTCCTAACAGATGTAGTTGAGTAAAGGTGTGTGTGTGTGGGTGGGAAAATGGTTAAACCTTGTACTCACTTTTCTGCAAAATATAAACTAAATAATATTGAAATTACATATTTTTTCAACCTACTGGATATATTCTTAACTGCAATAACACATGTAAAAAAGTAAATATTACTTTAAGGGTGATTTTAAGAATGAGTATTCAAGTACTTTTTCTACTTGTAAAATGTGATTCGGGACGTTCCTTAGGTTGATATCTCTGTGCTTTTTAGACCTAATCGTTCAAGCGAAATCTGGTACAGGAAAGACCTGTGTGTTTGCCACCATTGCCCTGGATTCACTGTGTCTGGAGAATGCTGCCACTCAGGTAGTGTTACATATTTATTAAAATTTTGAAATTAAAGATCCAGTAATAATTATCAGTGTTAGATTTTCCAAAGTTTTAGAAATGTTTGTCAGTAGAAAAGAAGAAACTGACTCTGAGATGCTCTCTCAGGTTCTTGTATTGGCACCAACCAGGGAGATTGCGGTACAGATCCATGCAGTGGTCATGGCAATAGGCAGTGCCATGGAGGGACTGGAGTGCCATGTGTTTATTGGTGGTCGGCCTGTCAGTCAGGACAAGCTCCATCTGAAGAAATGCCACATTGCTATAGGATCACCAGGTAGGTACAACAGGCGGTTAGATCCTTAGAATATAGTCTATGGACTTGAAGCTTCACATTGAGGTTCTCTTTAGTATGTCATATCAGATTTGTTTTCTTCTGGGGAACTGGAAGTGAATGGAGTCCGTGTTTTCTTAAAGCTGAAAAAATCTGGATCTCTTATTTTCATGAAGTCTCCTTTTTATTGCTTTTTTGAATACATGCCTCTAAAGTAAGATGTGCCAAAAATAGCTCCTTGTTGGACTATCCTTTTAATCCTATTGTAGTTTCCTGTAAATGTTGGCCTTTTCTTTTAATCAGCAGTGAATTTTTTACTTGCATTACATTCACTAGACCTGATTATTATAACGAATGTTTGTGGCCAGACTGACTGCAGTCAGATGCATGACATTCATGCAGTGATGCAAGTCTGATCTCCAGTAGACTAAATGGTGAAGAGCAGCGTTTTGAGCTTGATGGTGTTTTATTTTTTGTTTTAGGTCGTATAAAGCAGCTGATAGAGTTAGGAGCTCTGCTGACGACAAGCATCCGGCTGTTTGTCCTGGATGAGGCAGATAAACTGCTGGAGGAGGGCAGCTTCCAGGAGCAGATCAAGTGAGATACACGCACAAAATAATGCATGTTGGGACGAATGCTTTACAAATGAACAGCTCACTGATGGTTTTCACATTATACACTGATCAGCCATAACATTAAAAGTACCTGCCTAATATTGTGTAGGCTCTCTTCATGCTCCCACACAGCTCTGACATGTTGAGGCATGGAATTCACAAGACCTCTGAAAGTGTGTTGTGGTATCTGGCACCAAGATATTAACAGCAGGTCCTTTAAATCCTGTAAGTTCCGAGGTGGGGCCTCTGATCCGGTCATCTAACATCACAGTTTGCTTAAATCCTTATGCTGTCCCATTTTTGTGCTTTCCACACATCAACTTGAAGAACTGACTGTTTACGTTCTGCCTCATATATCTCACCTCTTGAAAGGTGACATTGTAATGACATTACCAGCCAGTGGTTCTAATGTTGTGGCTGATTGGTGTACATCTTCAGGAATGTGAAAGACTATCATTGCCATGTTTGACTACAGTAAAATCCAGTCAGCTTTTGAGTAAATCACATTCTTTCTGTTTCAGCTGGATCTTTTCCTCTCTGCCAGTGAATAAACAGATGTTGGCACTCTCTGCCACTTACCCAGAATCCTTAGCGCAGCACCTGTGCAGGTACATGCGAGAGCCGACGTTTGTTCGGCTGAACCCGACTGACCCCGGACTCATCGGTGAGGCTACATCTCGTCTCTGCCCTCTTCTCATAGGCTAATCAAGGTAGAAGAACGGTCTGAGCATTGAGTTATATTCTTTATCTCTCTCCCTTGTCTTTTCCTGCAGGCCTGAAGCAGTACTATAAGCTGGTGTGCTCACATGCCCTGCCCCATAAGATATTTGAGGAAAAGGTGCAGAATCTTTTAGAACTCTTCAGTAAAATTCCGTTTAACCAGGCACTGGTCTTCTCCAATCTGCACACAAGGTCTGATATTTTTTCATATTTACACTGTCAACAACATTGTCTTATTCACTATAAACACCGAAATCTATAGAATTCACAAATGTATTTCATATTCCTGCTCTCCTGGTGTGTTTTATGCCAGGAATATGATGAATTACTGTTATGGTGGGAACTAGGGCTGTGAAAATAAAATTTGATATTCAAATATTTGTTGAATCCAATGAAAAAAATGCATGTTTGAGTATTTGAAGCTTCTGCTGCAACTTCCAGTATGTTCCAAGCCACTTAGTTAGTGACATTATCACAACTCAGTCTCTTAAAGAAACTGTTTGTGCTTTAGAAGCTGATAAATCTTAACATGTTCTCAGGTGAGGTGACTGCTTAAGACGCAGACTTTTTCTCACAAGCTTCTGTAAGGCTCCATATATGAATGTTTTGTAGTGCGGTAAGCTAATAATTACATAAGAATAATTAAGTAACTGCTAACAGCTACCCACAGCACGTACAGACTCTATCTCTTAGTTCATGCTTTCAGCAAAGTCATTCTCTTTAGTTTATAATGATGATAGCTTCTCACTGCTGTGAGGAATTAATGGATAAGACATTCTCAAAGATACATCAAAATTAGTGTACAACTGTTTCACAAGTAGAAACTCCTAGTTTGAGAATCACTGGTTTAAACACTGATTTTCGGGAGGGCTGTTGCTTTATTCCCCCTTGTGGATATTGGAGACATAACATTGGAGACGTAACATTGACACAGAAATCTGGTATTCATTTATGTATCCTTACTGTCTTTGCAAAATAATGTGAAGTGTGGGTGTGTCTTATGTACTGCCAAACAACATATTCAAACTTGGCTCCTGATCCTATCTGACACCTCTCATTTCTAAGAAGTATTAGTGCTTTAGCTGTACTGATTTGATATTTTTTTGCAGAGCACAGCACCTGGCTGATGTGCTTTCCTCCAAAGGCCTGCCCTCTGTTTGCATCTCTGGTGAGGCTTATAGCTATTTATCAAATATAGCTTTTTCCTTGTACTTTTCATGTAATACATAGGTAGTCTGTAAGCACTCTCTATGAATGAAAGTGCAGGTTTTAACTTTTTGCTTGTTTGTGTAGGCAGTTTGAGTCAGGAACAGAGGTTGGAGGCGATGTCCAAGCTGAAACAGTATCAGTGCAGAGTTCTCATCTCCACTGATTTGGTGAGTTTAAACATACACATGTTTAATATTAGCCTATTAAATTCCAGTCAGTAAAACTGTCTAGTAAATGAATTTTTGTTTCTCTCTGTCTCTCAGACTTCTCGAGGTATAGATGCAGAGAAAGTAAATTTGGTGATTAATCTGGATGTCCCCATGGACTGGGAGACGTATATGCACAGGATTGGGCGTGCTGGACGCTTCGGTCAGTGTTTGTTACTTTTGAAGCTGGAATTAGTGTGTAATGGCTTGTTCATAATCAGGAACATGTGCCAAACGGCTTCTGTGGAATGCGTAATACAGCGAAAGTGCAAACTGACGTTCTGCACCCTCTGTTTTGATCCTTAAAATCAGGCTTATTTGTTTGTGTTTGCCAGGTATTTACAGGTTTTAGTTGCCTTTATTGCAAGTACATCATAATATTAATCAGAAAAATTAGATTGCAGGGACCTGTCAAATCAGTCCGATTTTTAATTTTTTTTTTGTCTGAGATTTGGTTTGAAACACGCAATGCTTTTGTCTCAGGCACCCTTGGGATTGCTGTGACCTACTGTTGCCATGGAGAGGAAGAGAACAAGATGATGGCCATTGCTCAGAAGTGCAGCCTACATCTCTACCCCTTACCAGGTAATTGGCCTGCTCATTTGCTGGCACAAAACAAAATTTTTTGGTCCTTAAAATTCTTTTTAAAATGTGTTCATATAAAAGATTTTTTTTTTTCTTATTCAAATATATTTTCACATGTCTATGTCTGTTCAGGATTGTTTTTTATCATCCATTTTGCTCAGATCCAATCCCAGCCAGCCTCATGGAGGAGCAGTGCGACTGGGGTGTTACTGTCCAGCCTTCCTCAAAATCTGACTTTTCGTTTTCCCTGGAGCCCAAAGTGGACAGGAAGAAACGGGCCACGTCTGAACCAGCAGCCTCCAAAGCTTCTAAACAGCCTCAGCGCACAGGGTCCACTAAAGACCAGTCTGAACAACGCAGCTCAGCTAAGACCCAACCATCCAAAAAGAATAAGAAGCCTGCCACTGATGCTGAAGGTCCACTCAGAACAGAAGCCCCTGCTCCAAACCAAAAGTCATTGTCAGATCTCTCTAGGAAAGAAATGCAAGAAGCGCTGCCCAAAATCCCTCCCCTTGCATCCTTCAAGCTCCCAGCACGGAGACCCATGTCTTTTGCTGAAGCTGTGGCTGACTTTGAGAACTTTATGACATTTGGCCCTGGTCGAAATGTTGAAATCATACGACAGTATGGAGATCGTTATGAGGTGTCTACTACATTTAACGGGCAGGATCAAAACCATGTTGTTGAAGCCAATGCAGATGGTGCTTCTGCTGAACCATGTACTAAAAATGAAATGGATAGAATCATTTGTCCACCTGAAAAATCAGCTGATCCCATTACTCACCGCATGCCTTCTACTTGGAGGTCTGACAGCTCCTCTTCTTCAGAGAGTGAATCTGAGATGGAGACGGAACAGAAAACGGATGCTTCAGCCTCCAGTTCACTGTCCAGCGCTCCACAGCCACAAAATAGCTACAGGAAACCACAGCTACCAAAGCACATCACTGAACCAACCCCATCTATAGCCAGTACATCAGAACAGCCTGTCAAATCCAGGCCAAATTCAAGCAAGCCTCAAATCAAAACTCCTCAGCATCATTATCATCCTAAACTTCATGTCCAGCATTCAAAATCGGGGCTGGAGAAAACGAGGGCTGGGAAGGCAGCCAGGGCAGGTGAGGGTAGCCAAAGGAAGGGGAGAGGGAGAGAAGATGAGGAATACTCTGAGGAAGAGGAGAAAGACCAACAGGACCATTGGCAAGCATATTACCGAGCATGGGATCAATATTACAGCTCATCCTACTACTACCACTCACCCTACTACTACCACTCACCCTCTACCTGGCTGGCAGCATACCGCATGAACACGGTCTACATGATGGAAATGATGAAACACTGAATTAAAAACAACAAACAGGCTGAGCTAAAGGCATCTTCAGAGACATGAGACATCAGGAGTCAAATACATCAGAAATCTAACCGGATGTTCTGTGTTCTGATGAAGCTTGATACATGAATGGCTAATCAAAAGTCAGGTACCACCCAAATATCTGTAAGACACTCAATGTTACAGTCATCTTATCATTGGCTTTGTGTATTAGACCAGTGTGGGTTTCTATGATTACGTTACCCATTGGTGTAATACAGGGCTGTCCATTCTAATGCACAAAGGGCTCTACTTTATTTATGATAATATATTTTTGCCATGTTGCCGACCTCTAGCTGCAGGTTTCTTTCAAAACCATCAGGAGCGGACCTAATTTAATTTGTTTAATCAGTTGCAACCAGGATTTGTGTGTGCTCCTGCTTGTTAGAATTAAAACCTGGAAATAGTGGCGGGTGATATGGCAAAATCTAAATAAAATAAGAAATTTTTCATGATAAAGAAATTGTCCAGATATGTTTTTTTTCTGAAATCTGAAAATTTGAAATTGACAAATAAGAGAAGAGCCACATTTAGAAAACCTCTGAGTACAGTTTATTCAGTGTTTCACATGTTGCAATAAATCAAAAGAAATAAGCCTATATACTGTTTGTAATAAAACATGCAGTTGGGCATTTTTCTTTAAATGCTACCGATATTGCAAAATGGTCAGAAAAGTCCAGCTCTTCCCACAGCCAGATCTGACACACCTCATCTGATATACAGTCGTAATTGTAAGATGAAGAGTATCAGTAGCAGCTATGAGTCCACCACAGAGAAGATGATATATGTACATGTAATGTACGACTGTTTTTCACCTAAGGCTGAAGTGGTCTTTGTGCTTAAGACACTTTTTTTAGTTCATCAAAAGTGTTGATGGACTGTATGAGACTGTTTGTGGATCATTTAGTGAATGTCTTAATGATCCCCACTTTAAAAAAGTGTTGTTGCTTAATAAAGATTTCCTAATGCTGTTTTTTTTTAGCTTACGTGATTCATTATAATTGGATTAAGGCAGTTGATCTTCTTGAATAACCTGCATAGAATCTTTTGATAGATTATTATAATGTTGTTGTTCTGGAGGGATTTATGTGGGCTATTCAAATACATTTAAGTCAGAGTCTCCACCACACTCTCCACACTTGGCTATGTCATAATAGTAGTACTTGATGAAGTGATGTTGCACTGATTACTTGCAATCAGACTTGGCTCTCCCAATCAGTCAGTGACCCCTGTTCCAACTGTTCACTTTCTGGCAATTATACAGGAGATGAAAATAATTTCAGTTTTAGTGTTTTTAAAAAGGATTTAATTGGATGATTCATTGCTATTTCTAAAGGAACTACAAACTTTTTAGGATGAAAATGGCCAAGTGCAGCTTAACAGATTCCACATTACACCCTTGTGTCAGTGTGTGAATTGTAATTCAGTTGATCCAGACTTTATTAGTGTCTTTAATAAAGTAGTCCATATTTTACTTCTTGGTCAGATCATTTATAATCATGGTTTTATGTTTCACTGCTAGCCTCATGCCATTCAGATTCGCAGTAGTGCTGCTTTCCCCACAATTTCATGCCAGTTGTGTATGCATCACTGATTTAAAATGCTTACCAATTTTTTTACAATTCAGTGCAGGCAAAACTGACGTTCTGTAAGGCCCTAAAACTGTGGTTATCACCCTTCCCCAGTTTGTTGCTGTTGATTATCTTGATGCAGCACTTACATTTCAGCCCCATATTAAGACACTCAGTAAGACATTAAAGCATTAAATCATCTGCACAATATTGCAGGCCTGCACTTTCTGATCAGCAACAGTGATACAGTAATATTGATAATCACAACATGCATCAATCCTCACATTTACCTGAAAATCTGCACACATCAGCTTCACTGATCTTCATCCTTACTGTCCCACTCCCTCTCTCTTCTGACCCTGGTCTTCTTGGAGTCCCACGACTCGTCATTCTACTGCTTCTAAACTTTGGAACCCTCTGCAACCCTTTATCTCTTCATGACTGCTCTACCCTTTCGTCCCTTAAAGTCATGTTTTTTCCTCTCTGTTGTGAAGCATTTTGGGGTTTATGAAAGATGCTGTATTAATTACAATAAAAACTGTAACTACTACAAATATTAATATTTCAAGTCTTTTAATAATGGTGCTAATAACGGCATGGTTGCATTTTTGATCCCTGTATGGGCCAGCTCACTTTGGGAAGTTGGTAGGCTGGTTGTTAGGGCTTTGCCCCTGTGATCTGAAGACTACTTCACTCGGGTTAATGGGTTAAATGCAGAGGACAAATTTCACACTGTGTGCTGTGCTGTGGTGTGTTCATGAGTGACAAATGGTTCACTTCACTTCAATTTTAGCTTGATAGATAGCCTTCTGGGTGTACTGCCTTCAGGTACATGTGATCTGCCTAAGAGGAGAGAATCATGGTGCACAGAAATATATTCCTATATCATAAACATACACAGATCATTAAAACTGGGGGGAAATGAATGACATGTATTTGCACAAATTGAGTGGTAAATAGTTAGAAATTGAAGTACAAACCCAAACTAAACATGGCTATAGCTGCAGTATTGTTGATACCATCCAGGAATGGGTACGTCATGCTATGAAGCAACAACTGACCTGTCACGGCAGCGTCGCCTCTCTGGGCTGTCCTTTCTTGATGCATATGACCGAATGCTGTATTGACTAATCAGATGTGTCATGCACAATGGGACCCAGCTGGACATCCAAAGGGACTGGATTATATAGAGTCGAGCAATTACCTCCTTCTCTGTTTGACTTTTTGGTGGGAGTTTCAAGTAACCTCCTTGTGTGCTGGCTTGTGTTTAGACCCCAAACTTTGCAGACTGCCAACAACACACACGATTCATTTTTGGTGTCGGGGGCATTTTCACCCCAGCTCTGTGCTCTGCTCTCTACAACAGTTCCCTATTGCACTCTGTAGTTGCACGCATCTACTCAGTTTGGCCGCCATAAGCATGGAAAGATACCAGGCCATTGCTTTCCCCCTCAGGAAGAAGATAAAAGAACGAATATGGATGTGCATTTGGAGCATCTGACCTGGTCCCCATATGGACTTTATCTATCATTATCATAAGCATCCACTATCTTTTCTTTGTCATGGTGAGGCAACACACCAATAACGTGTTTGACATGATTGTCCAGCCAAGAGTGTCTATTGTAAAGCCCCATTCAAGCTGGCAGTTTCAGAACCATGGACAGTGCAGGACTCCATGGGCTGCGTATTGAATCAATGAATTTGTAGATTGTGCAAAGAGCTACGAGAGGATCACCACTCTGGGCTTATGCAAATGGGAAAATAATGCAAAGTTAAATGTTCCATCCGCAGGAGTGTTCCTCAATCATTGTGTCTTGGAGATTTCTTTAACACACATACCTCAATAAGAGCTGGTTTATGAGTAGAATCAAGTTTGCACACTGTTGGGAGTGTGGAAAATGCTAAAATGTCCAGAGCACTTCAAGACCAAGACTGAAAACTACTGCTCTAAGAGCAGTACAGAATAGACGGAAGGCTTATTTTAGGCTAGGACACAGTATCATTAATCCAGTACCCCTCTCATATGAAGCACCAAATACTATTTGAGTGCTAATAGTGCCTTCTTTTAGAGAATTACAGGCCACATCCACAAGGTGCTTTGAATTAAAGGGAAAAACTGGAAAATGTCAAAGTATAAAGCAGTCTTTTGAAATTTATAAAGGGATTTCTAAAGAGGTTTATTTTTGGTTCATTTTCTTAAGTGGTCAGTAGCTAGTATAGTGAAGCAGGGCACATTTGGGGAGTTTGAATGATGTAGGAGTATGAATGATATTGTATTATATGTGCATGCACCTGATTGGGGCTTTACCATTTTTGTACAATTTTGTGTAAAAAAAAGATACACTTGAAGAACTGGAGTTTCTCTGAGACTGCAGTGATGACACTCCGGTGTCATGAAATATGAAGCAGTTAACAGATTTTGCTTTCAGGAGAGATCTCAGAAAGTGGCACAGAAGTTCCTGAAAATAAAATATTATATAAAAAATAAAATAGCAATTATGTTTTGGGAATCAAGCTTTTAAAGGTCATGAGCTTGGGAACTAGGTAACTTAAGATCAGTGTTGGGTTTAGTGCAGTAAAAGCAAAGCATTACAGTAATGTAAAACTTCACGTAATGAAATAGTGTAATAGATTTAAAATTTTGTAAATATCGTACTGAGGATATTGTTACTTGTATTACTCATCTGTCTATAAAAAAAACATTTTGAATGTGATTTGCAAATGGCTGCATGGTCTGAATTGTGAATATGAGCAGTGATACACACATGTGGGGAAAAAACTTTCCACCGAAGTAAACTCCAGTGCTAATCTGTTGAATGCTACAATCATTTGGCATTTCAACTAAT
>JBBPCZ010000017.1:13935233-13945498 GCA_037974445.1 Brycinus macrolepidotus | reverse complement strand
TAATATATTGGGTAATACGAGTGTAATGGTGACTAAAGGGTGTTATTTCATGTCTAGAGGGCTCTAATAATGTTAAAGACCACATTTAGAAGGTCGTAAACAGGTTTTCTATGCTCTAACTATAAAAATATTTGATATATAAATAAAGAATCCTACTTCGTGGAACGGATTAACCGCGATAAACGAGGGTTGACTGTATATAGATACACACAACACAACATTTTCGATATATTTCCATTTTTACATTTCACCCATAGCCAAGCACTTATTTTATAGTACAGACAGGGGGTACCAATATGGTGTCCAAGTGGCTACACCTGTGTTTATTAGTTTATAGTGATGTCATCAGCAATCAAGTTATATATACCTATTCTTACATTTACAAAACACTGACACTTTTCAGAGTTAGCGGCTTAAGTGTTATCATAAAACCAAGGAAATAATACAATCATAATTTATTTGAAAGATTGAATCAAGATATATTAAGAGATAACTAACATTTACACAAAGGGGAAAAAGCACATACTTCAAAATACCACTTCGTGTGGTGTACACATGTCTACACTGTGTCGTTCAGCTCGTTTTCACTGCTGAACGACATGGTGTAAATAGGGGATTTGGAATAAAATAGAAAACACTGAGATAACAGGCTAGCTAGCCAACGCCCTAACCACTAGGCCACCAGCTGCCCCAAAAAATTTCCCCATAAATTCAAGATTCAAGATTCTTTATTTGTCACATGCATAGTTATACAAAGTACAACACGCAGTGAAATGTATCCTGAACCGCTCCTTTTATGACTGTGCAAACATTATAAAATAAGTACAATTTTAAATTAAACACATCTGAAAATTTCTAAAACACAAAACACAAATCTAAAAAAAGTAAAACAGCTTAAACAAGGAGCAACACAAGTTAGAGGTAAAATATGTAAGCTAAATTTAAGGGTTTTTGTTTTTTAAGTTATAAGTGCAGAAGCAATCTGACAGATTTACATACGTACAATGTGCAAGTGGGATGTTAAAGTGCATTGTGCCATGTCAGCACAGCAACGTAAACAGAGTGATGTAAACAGAGCAATGCAAACAGAGTAATGTAAACAGAGTAATGTAAACAGAGTAATGTAAACTGAGTAATGTAAACAGAGTAATGTAAACAGAGTAGTGTAGCAACATGTACAGTGTAGCAGCATGTGATGTAATAATAAATCATGAAGACAGATATGAAATATGACAATGAATATGATATGAGGTGCTGTATCAGTCCCTTAAGGTAATGCTATGAGGGGAGGGGGCCATGTTCTGATTTAGGACTCGAATGGCCTGAAGATAGAAGCTCCTCGAGTCTCTCTCTTTTGGCCATGATAGAGCGGAACCTTCTGCCCGATTGCAGAAGTTGAAATAAATACAAATTGGTATCAAAAACTGAAATAACTTGCCAAGTCATCGATGCTGAATTACATTTATGTTTGCCTACCAATGTTTCATACACAATGGGAAAAACCTGGCTATGTGTTCAGTAATGCAGTAAAACAGCTAAATGACTTTGAGCTGAGTTTGACTTGACTGCCCTTGACTTGACTGAACATTCAGACTGCTGAGCACTTGTTTGCCATTCAAACTGAGAACAAACCACTAAGCTGATTCTATAATAACAAATTGACCTTTAGGACTTGCTTCTCTCCACTAGAATATTTGTTATATTGTAAACTGTGTCCAATCTAACACTGCTCTCAGAAATCTGTAGAATGTAAGGTGCTTATGTAAACATGAAAACTGTGTGGAAACACATTATGCAAAAGCAATAATTCTATACAAGCTGAGTGGCTTTTTACCAGGAGGAGCAGAATGACTTCTGATATTCCACTCTGATAGATCACTTGGTGAGCAATTCCATGGCCCCTATATCTGTGCTCGTAATGCATAGCTATAGTCTCTGTCTCTATTTATAATGCAAGACCACTGTACTGCATGCATGCCATGATGGACAATCTAATCTGCATACGCACCAGCAGAGTAGGAAACATGTTGAGAGCAGAAAAGCACACTGTTAAATGTACATCTGCATGATGCGTACATGGGTTTATGTATATAAAGACTGTTTAAGACTGCTTAAACATCAGTGCAGTAAAAATGCTCAAATGGTTGTATGTCCTGTGGGCATGTTGCATAATGTGTGTTCATTGTAATTCTTTAGGACGTAAATAGGCAAAAGTAAAACAATGCGTGGAAGAAACCAATGTATAGAAGAGGTTAACTGCAATACTTGCTGTATTGCAAAATGTAAAGAATTGCAATAACATTGTCCAAATATTGTGATAGTATCTTCTGGGAAACTTTCAGTCTTGACGTTCATGTGAATGTTACTTTGACACACACCACCTACCTACACTGTACACCCTTCATGGTAACAATATTTCCTAATGGGAGTGTCCTCTTTCAGTAGGATAATGCACCCTGCCACACTGCAAACATTGTCCAGGAATGATTTAAGGAACATGACAAAGAGTTTAATACGTTGACTTGTTGAATCTCCAGATTTCAATACAATCAAGCATCTTTAGGATATGCTGGACAAACTATTTTGGTCCATGGAGACCATACCTCACAACTTACAGGACTTAAAGGATCTGCTGCTAATGTCTTGGTGATAGAGCACACCTTGTGAAGTCCAGGTCACAGATGTTTTGGTGGCATGAAAGTGAACACTGTTTTATACAATTTAAAGAAACAAATGTGTGTGTTTCTTACCGTGGTTTTTTCCAAGCAGTGCAGTAGGTGGTGGTGTTGGCTCTCTATTAATGAAGTTGTTTTGTTTAGTTGTCGCTCTTCACCTGTGGAGCCCTGCAGTAGAGAAAACACAAACCCACACAAAAAGAGGGGGAAGGGGTAAAACATAGAGAAAGGAAAAGGGAAAAACATAAAACATAGGTTAATTTCTATATCATTCACAGTTATGTGTTAGAGAGAAGACAGAGAGAGAGTGAGAGAGAGAGAGAAATAAGGGGAGAGAGAGAGAGAGAAAATGTTCAGTCTCAGTACCTGATCTGAAAGTTTCATCCTGTAAGGTAGTTGCTGTAGTTGAGGGGTGAGAGAGGGAGACAAAAACATGGAGAGAGAGGTTTACTGCTTTTGGAAGGCCTGACTCCTTCCAGGAACACCATTATGTAACACTGACGTCCCGGCAGTGCAGTTATATATGTGACAGAGTTGAGAGCAAACAGGCTGCGGAACAGTGTGTGAGTTTCCACACACACCGGGCCTTCAGCAGGCGGCCTGCAGAGGCAGTAAATTAGACTGCTGTTTGACATTAACGCTCGGCTGAACTATTGCACTTCATTTGGGCTTCAAAACACACAGGAACGCTCACTAATGCCATACCGGCTTCACCACATCTATGGGGCGATGAGTTACTGCACAGGGTATGGGCTCTGAGCCCTGTGGCCACACACACACACACACACACACACACACACACACACACACACAAAACACACAACCCTGCACTCTCAGCCCATTTCCACGCCGCCTTGGCTTCAAGAAAGAACGAACCAAAATAACAGCAGTGAGTCAGTGAGCTATGAGTGGGCAGAGAGACACAGAGAGAGAGAGACACGATAGCTTGCTGAGAAGTACAGGTGGGTTGGCATACAGGTGTGTGTCATGAAGACAAACCCTACATACACTCACATTTAGTTACTAGGTCCAGTATTGTGTACACTGATGCAGGCATTCACTTTTCAATATTAACCTCTAGGCTTATTTGATCCAGTTATACATAAGTTATCTAGTAACTCAACAAATGACGGACAAGATCTGTGATTTGAACTCATTAGGAAACAGATACACCTGTGCAGCATCTTGTTATTGTTATTGAGTGTGGTCCCTGTTAAAAATACCTAAGTTTCAATATGTGGGAATTGGAGGACAAAATTACACATACACTTCATCCTGTACTAACGCACTGATCAAACTGCAATGATAAAACTGTACAGGTATTGCAATTTCTTTAGGGGACCTAGTGCGGTTTTGTGCCTACATTTTTCTTGCCCATTCACATATATGTTACTATATATGTTACTTATCACCATATCTACCATCTGAGAAGTGGTGAAATGTGAGGTCTTTGCTGTTTGGGCATATTTTTCCTTTTATAAGGCATGTGATTCTAATGGTTGTTCGGATTTGCCATGTCTGAGTTACACTGAGGAACTGTCCCACTCCTCAAGCAAGCCCACTCAGACAGGTCTCAAATTTCCGTCACCTCTGCTGTTCCACAAACGTCTCTGATGGCCAAGATAGTGTAAAACAGCAATGTAACATAACATATTGGAAATAGGGATGGGTATTGTTAGGATTTTACTGATAACATTATTGGTACTGATACTGCTTATTGATACTCTTATTGATATTATTTTCAAAGATGTGAAAAGACTCCAGTTATTTTATTAATTTTTTTATTTTTTTTTTGTGGGGTGCGGGGGGAATAACATGCTAAATTGTTTCCTGAGTTTCCTGTATATATAATGAGCAATTGCTACAAATGTCTGGTCAGCAAATGTTTAGTGGTGATAAGCAGAGCGTCGCTCCTGTCCCTCCCACTGATCCAGTCTAGCATCAATCATGTGAGAATGTCAGCTATGGCCGGCATTTCAGTATTGACTAGTCAGGATACAGTACCAATTTAGTACCGATTTTCTGTGTTTATGTTCTATGTAAGTTAGGCTTAGCTAAACTAACACGCTGAAGTAATATTCAGAGGCACTCTGAGTTACAGAGGCAATCTGTACTGAAGGAGTCTACAATCCAAAGTAAATATATGTTACTTAAATAGCTGTCACAAAGTTCTGCACTTAATCTACAGAGCTGCTAGAAAATGCCAGAATTCACCACTGTTTGCTTGATGCAAACATGACAGACAAATTCATACTGAAGTGTAATGGTATGCTTGATGGTGCACACTTGTGATTTTGTAACTGTAACTGGTATTTTAGCATAAACAGGTTTTAAAAGGCAAACATGCATGGTCTCTCTACATCATGCTCCGTAGTAACCATTACTGTGTGCCCCTAATACCTCCCCGGCCCCCACTGAGACAGCCAATGAGAGCAGTGGTCACCAGTGCACCAACTCCCAGAAAATGAGCTGTTCTTCCCCATAGATTAAATGACAGCATAAAACACATCAGCACTGAATTAAGGTGCTCTTTGTTTTATACTCTTCGTAGCTGTCAAAAGGCACAATATTAAATTGGAAAAAAGAGTGAAATATGTGTCTTTTGTGGCAGTGTCTGATTCATTCTGTGTCTGATTCACTCTGGTAACAGTGCTTTATTTGTTCTGCAGTTCTTTCCATTCTGCAATGTAAGACCATCAATTACAGTATCCGCCCCATTAAAAATAAACCCAGCTTGAATAGTATTTAATCTGTAGAATTTATGAGATCAATGAATAAGGTCTGGACCTGTCTTGTCTGTTTTTTTCTTCACATTCAAGGATCTGACCATGGGAGATTTTGGTGAAAACCGCCATTTAACCAAACTGAGACACTTTTTTGGCACTCCTATGATGCTCAGACTTGCAGTTTAGCACCTGATCCCAGGTCAGTGGTGTGCAGTATGAGCACAGTGCTCTGGTGGCAAGTACAACATGAATAATTTCATCCACTGTGTTGCCAGAGATGTCCCTGACTTTAATGTGATACCCTGAAATCCTTATTATTCTACTCTCAGAGCGAGAGACATAGCCAAACAGGCAGAGGAAGAGCAATGAGGAGAACACATTTGATAAAGGAGTCTAACCCTATCAGTAAGAGCCCTTCATTAATTCAGCTTTTAATTCACATTGTTGTTTGTATTTGACTTCGGGGTTGACTTCATTAGCCTTTGATTAAAACAGTGGAGGAAGGAGGATGCAGTGGGAGGAGAAGGAGCAGGAGAGAGGGAAAGATAAGAATGAGAGGGCATTCATTAAAACAGGTCATTTTTTAAAAGAAGCCCCCCTGGTCCTCAGCTTCTTGTGCACAATACCACGTTAAAACTACAGGGTATTTAAAAAAATGATTCTCTGGATCTTGGATCTAAAGCGCTTGTTTCGTTCTGCAGTTCACAGCCTTCATTACCAGAGTCGGCCAGAGAGCACAGACACTTCGGTTTTAATGAAGCCTCTGACACAAGTTTCACACTCTCTCACCCTCTCTCTCGCCGTCTTTCTGCCTCGCTCTTTGTTCATTTGCGAGTAAGAGCCTGCTGAAAGCTGTATGTACGCTGCATGTGGAGGGCTGGGGTCTGTTTCCATGCTCTGTGTGTAGTTATCTTCTCCCTTTTCATGTTTTACACACTGACTGATTTAAATTCTGTAAATGCAGAGAATCAAAGTGCTCTTCTTCCAGGAAATGCTGCAATGGGCTAAAGGTTAAGCCTCTGACCGAAACAGACACACATCACCTCACTGTCATGCGAGACTACTCTTAGCTTTTCTCTTACTTCCATCCTCTGAGATATTTTTGAACAGCTATCTTTCTATTCAGAGTCACCCATCCATTCGTTCATCCATCCAGCCATCCGCGTCTGGGGTCAGTAAGCATTTGGAAAATGTTTGCTTTCACAGAGAGCACTGCTCTGATGAGTATGAAAAGTGCATGTATGTGTGTGTAAGAGGTTCTTACCGTTAGCTCCAGGGCTTGGTTAAGCATGCCATTGCGTTTGGTGTGTAGGAAAGCATTGGAGCTGCCTGTCTTAGAGATCCGCATTCTGGCCAGTCGAGCTTTCTGCAGAGAGACAAGAATATAGGAAGTCAGTGAGAGTGTTTAAGTATATGAAATTTATAAGAATTTATAAGAATTTATAAGAATTTTTAAAACTCTAAATAAGCACTATAGAACACTTACGTTACTGACTGGAGTTTCATGCAGTGTATCATGCTGAGCATGTGTTTATAGCAAGAAAACATTTTGTACTTGGTTGAGAGGCTGTGTAAAAGTCAGTGTTTCCCCTACCATTGAAACTGGCTGCTCTATCAAACTCATACATCACCCACTAATCATGCACATGTCAACCCGTGATCTATAGGGCCCATTGAGTGACTCACAGGTTGGGTGGGTTTGGGTCTGATTATTAGAAAATTTTGCGGGTGTGGTCAGGGCTGGTCAAAAGTGACAAAAACACTGTAGGGCTGGGCTGGGTCCAAGTCATTGATTAACAAATATTTTTCCAGGTCAGGTGGATAAGATACTGACATTAGAATGTAAGTGGCACGCTAATGTTGCATCCTAGTCTTCAGTTTTATGCAGTATGGACTCATTTTTGGCCAAAACAACAAGAACAAAAATGTAAATAACATTTCTCATTAATGTATTTTTTAATGTAAAGAACCTCTAAATTCATATTCTAGATCTCTGCATCGGTTCAGTGGATGATTTAAATATGTGATACAGTGAGGTGCAGACAAGCTTGGTTTTGAGGAGCAATGTCCAGCTCTAGTCTTTCAGTGTTTAGTCACAGTTGGCTTTAATCATGGAGATTCATGGTCGTCAGAGAAAAAAAAATTCCTCATTCCTCAAAAAAACAATGCCACACTTACAGTATCTCCATCCATGTTTTTGGGTGATACTTCAGCCCTCCTTCAAACGCATATGCATGAGGAATAGATTTTACGTTTGTTCATACACATACCCACACACTTTTGTACATAACACCAGCAGACTGCAAACCACTGGCACTTAAAAGCACCACAAGGCTTTGCACATCATGGCCTCTTTCAGCTAGCACCAGACTGATATTGTATTTACCTGTATTTGAAAAGATTTGGGCTTAATTTGAAATTTTGTTGCTCAGTTGGTGTTCAGAAAAAGAGTATAGCTCTATGTTTAGCTCTGTGTTATAGTATCTTTCAGAATAGAGCACTGTGATACTACGCATGACATCAGTATCAAAATTTTGGTATCATGACAAAACTAATCTCAAGAGTGAAATATAGTTGACTTATCTGCCTAAGGTCACAGAGCTCTGTTTTGTATTCAAGATGATTAGTTAATTAGTATGTTGGCATACTAATTAATTAGTTAATTAGATAGTTAGTATGTTTAATGTATTTTATGTAGCAACTCTAAATTCTTTAGGTTGCTTGTGCAACCTCACAACAGTTGCTATGAAACCGTGCATTTGGGGTCTATTGTAAATCAGACCATCTCTGATTTATACTTCTTTCAGACCTCCAACACTAAATTGCCTGTGTGAAATTCAAGTGGTTTGCTGTGTGTGGTGCTTGGGAACTGTACACTTGTGATGAGTTTGCAAAGACTTAATGCACACACACACTCTTTCAGCTAGCACTGAATTGATATTGTATTTACCTGCATTTGAAGAGATTTGTACTAAAAAAAAGTAAATATGGCTTAATTTGAAATTTTGTTGGTGTTCAGTTGGTGTTCAGAAATAGATGAGTGTTTTAGCTCTATGTTATAGTTTCACTCACAATAGAGGATTGTGATACTACACATGATATCAGTATCAAAATTCTGGCATCATGACAACACTAATCTCAAGAGTGAAATATAGCTGACTTTTATCTGCCCAAGGTCACGCAGCTTTGTTTTATATTCAGGATAATTAGTTAATTAGTTTGTTATATATACATACACACACACACACACATATGGCCAGTGGGGTAAACAGCTGTAAATCAAGCTTTTAATATAGCAGGTTTTGTAAAGGGACAACAACTGAATCATGACCAAAATGACTAAGGCTGAATTAGATCAGTGTGGGGAAGTGTCCATGCCACAGCACTCTCATGCGGCTGTTTAAGCTGGATGAAGTGTATGGAGTGTACTTCACTCATTTTCCTCTTGGAAATGTCACCCTTTTCTCAGTGTTTATAAAGTGTTGCTGGTTTGCTGTTGATTAACCCCTGTACTCTTGTTAGGCACCACTGTGACTGAAGTTTTGTTTCAAATTTGTAAAGCGGTAAAGTTATTCATTTGTAAGCCATAAGTTCAACTACAGATTGTCCTAATTTCATAACTAGTCACATGACTAACGCACATTTACTTCAAGCATGCACCTGTGAAAGATGACGTTCGCAGTAGAGCTCTACAAAAGGAAGTCAGGAGTGTTAGAACACAGCTGCAGCCACCATATTTGGTACATATAGGTTCAGTGCAGGCTGAGGAAAGCCTGGAGAGACGGAGATATGCTCTGGAATGGAATGGACTGAAGGTCAGTAGGTCTAAAACAGAAAACCTGGGTGTGAATAAGAGGTAGGACAGTGGAATGGTGAGGATGCAGGGAGGACAGTGGAATGGTGAGGATTCAGGGAGGACAGTGGAATGGTGAGGATGCAGGGAGGACAGTGGAATGGTGAGGATGCAGGGAGGACAGTGGAATGATGAGGATTCAGGGAGAACAATGGAATGGTGAGGATGCAGGGAGGACAGTGGAATGATGAGGATGGACAGTGGAATGGTGAGGATGCAGGGAGGACAGTAGAATGGAAAGGATTCAGGGAGGACAGTGGAATGGTGAGGATGCAGGGAGGACAGTGGAATGGTGAGGATTCAGGGAGGAGAGTGGAATGGTGAGGATGCAGGGAGGACAGAGGAATGGTGAGGATGCAGGGAGAATAGCTGGCGAAGGTGGAGGAGTTCAAATACTTAGGGTCAACATGCCAGAGTAATGGGAAGTGTGAAAGAGAGGTGAAGAAGAGAGTGCAGGCACGGAAGAATGGGTGAAGAAGAGTGGCAGGAGTGATCTGTGTGGTGGAATGAGTGAAAAAGAGTGGCAGGAATGATTTGTGTGGAGGAATGGGTGAAGAAGAGTGGCAGGAGTGATCTGTGTGGTGGAATGGGTGGAGAAGAGTGGCAGGAGTGATTTGTGTGGTGGAATGGGTGGAGAAGAGTATCAGAAGTGATTTGTGACAGGCAGGTACCAGCGAGAGTGAGAGGGAAGGTGTAAAAGACGGTAGTGAGACCAGCTATGTTGTCTGGTTTGATGGTTTGGAGACAGTGGCACTGACGAAAAGACAGGAACCAGAGCTGGAGTTGAAAATGTTAAGATTTGCATTGGGAGTGACAAGGATGGACAGAATCAGGAATTAATTTATTAGAGGGACAGGTCGAGTTGGACCTTTTGGAGGAGAAATCAGAGAGAGGTGAGATTGTGTTTGTTTGGACACGTGCTGAGGAGAGACTATGAGTGTGTTGGGAAAAGGATGCTGAGGAGAGACTCTGAGTGTGTTGGGAGAAGGATGCTGAGGAGAGACTCTGAGT
>JBBPCZ010000017.1:13922992-13933943 GCA_037974445.1 Brycinus macrolepidotus | reverse complement strand
GGCACTGATGTTGGATGAGAAGGCCTGGCTCACAATCTCCGTTCCAGTTCATCTCAAAGGTGTTGGATGGGGTTGAGATCAGGGCTCTTTGCGGGCCAGTCAAGTTCGTCCACAACAAACTCATCCAAACATGTCTTCTTGGAGCTTGCTTTGTGCACTGGAGCACAGTTATGTTGGAATAGAAAAGGCTGTTCCCCTGACTGTGTCCACAAAGTTGGAAGCATGGCGATATCCAAAATGTCTTGGTATGCTGAAACATTAAGACTGCCCATCACTGAAAGTAAGGGGCCTAGCCCAAACCCTGAAAAACAGGTGTGTCCCAATACTTTTGTCCATATAGTGTAGCTTGCATGCTTGCTATACAAACACACACAATTTTGACAAAACTAAAATTTTCTGCTAAAGATTCACCCTCACACTTAAGATGACTTCAGACTTGACTCGGACCCCAGAGACTGAAGGCTTGATATGATCTTGCATAAACCGTCTCATGACATCTCTGCTATAGTCAACGTAAAGGCAAGTTTTGTGATGTGTCGTCCCATATACATATACGTCGCTCACAGTAATGATATATATATTTTTCCCCAAAATTTAGTTTAAAATTCTACCCACTAGCTAGGACTCCCCCAATCACGCAAAAACACTGGGAGGGTGAAGGCTGGCATGTTCTTCCTCTAATTCACATGAAGTCAGCTACTGCATCATATAGAACTACCGCTAATGCAACATCTCTGGAAAGCTAACTGCTTGAATGCAAACTGCCAAATCTGTTACATCAGCTAACACACCATCCCAGAAAGAGCAAAGCATAGACACTCAGCAGCCCAGAATCAATATTTAATGTGAGCATCAATTATCAAAAGTAAGCTACACTAAAACTACCATTGAGTATGAAGAAGAGGACATCTCTCTCAGTCTTCCCTGCATCTCTCTGGTTCTGTCTCTATGCGTGTCCCTCTATCTGTCACTGCTTTTCTACATACGTCCCACTCTCAGCCTCTTGTCACATCTGCACTGAGCTCTTTACTTGGGGACCGTGCAAACTTTTAAGATGCTGAGAATTGAGCCTGAACAGAATGTGGCAATAATGACGATGACTAAATCAAGGAAACAGAAGCGGGGCAGTCATCAAAGAGCTGTCAGCTGGCTGGTGAAGACCCCTGAGCGCTCTGTGCAGCAGTTAGGCAACAGGGCTGGAGGAGCAGCACTTATTAGCCACATGAGCTACACGGAGCTCAAACTAGTGGGTGGAATTTTAAAGTACAGGGAGTGCAGAGGCCTCTAGCCCTTTGATCAATGTTTCATTCGGGTGAAGCCCACTTCAAAGATTTTGCTTAGCAACCGGCTGTCTGCTCTACAGTGCTCTAGCACTCTTCAATTACAGTAGCACGCGAGTGTGACTGTGCATACAATGGAACTAGTCTAGACAGAAAGTGAGAAAAGAAAAGTTACAATAGTTTTCCTCTTTCCTTCAGAAGTCAGAAGTTATCGGCAGCAATAACAAACCTGCTGTACTTTCAGCTTCATTATTTCTCACTCGGAGCCTGAGGAGAAATTCTGTCTCAACTGTGCGTTCTATGCCTGCAGGTAAAAGAGCAGTATTTTATAATGAACAGCCTAAGTATGTCCAGTAAAGAGGTTTAACAAAGAAATATTTGCTATTTTTATGTTTTTAATAAAATATTATAAATAAATGTAGAATAACAAATAAGCTGTATTTTAAGCAAATTAACCCTTTGCACACAGCCCATTCAAGTTTCTAAAAAAAAAAAAAAATCAATTACTTCAATCATTATATCTCTGCTGTCCAATCATTGATTTTAAATCTGAAAGCTGCCCTGAGATGCTGTCAATCTGAGTTACAGTTTGATATAAATGATTTCAAATCCTTGCTGTGCTCTGAGAAACGGCTGAGAAGAGATCATCGAATTTTCACTATAACTTCATCAAAGGGCAGACTTGGTCGATGAACTGAGATAAGAGTTTTAAAGCTTTATATGACCATGTCTGGTACATTTTTATGCTTAAATTGTCTGTTAAAAGTGATATATTTTCAGTACTAACTTTCTCAATGTGACTGATGTTTCCAGTCAGTCATTACTGAATCACGTATGATTGTCTAAGTGAAATGAAGCTACAAAGCTAGATTTTTTTTATCATATAACACTTTCAGTTCTGTTCAAACTTGTACGTATGTAAGTATGTTTCAGACTGCAAGCCATGTCAAAAAATGGAATATGCCACTCAAGTAGAAAAGGAAAACAACTGTTTACTGGCCATTCTGTTGCTTCAAAATCCACGCCTCAATATTTTATCACTGATAATGATGAATAATGGATCATGTGAGCGATTATTTAAGGTCATCATTAGTGATTTCTGTCTTCCAGATCACTGGGAGATTAGATCACTGTATAAAACCGTATTAGATAGGGTATATCATTAGTACTTATTTTCTAGGACTTCACACTGTCAGATCTATTTCACAGTGGGTGCAAGCACATCTAATAGACTCCCTACCACGTCTGCATTCATTATCAGTACACACACACACACACACACACACACACAAACACACACATACACACACACATGCTCTGTGGCTCTCTGTTTTCCAGTGTTTACTTAACTATGCACTTAAGACTGCCGAGACAGCCCACCATCACCTCCCTTACTTTTTGCATCTAAAATGAGCATGTTTAGGAGCAGCAGACAGATTTTATTCCAAGTAACTTTATAGCATGCCCATTGGTCCATTTGCCATGAAATCTTCACATAGTGGTATTCATATTACAGTAACAATATCCAGTAACTACTGTTGTTATCAAGTAGGTGAAGCTAGGGCTGTTATGATTAATCTACAAAAATAAATAATTTGGTAAAATAAACTAATTGATTAAATATTCTAAATCAGCTTAGTAATTAGCTCACAATTTGAATGATAAACAGGATATCTGCAGGCCATTATGAAGTTATGTTTAGAATTTTAATGTATATGAAATAAGATTGTTGGCACAAATTGCGCACTCATCAAGTAAACGTTTTATTTTGCTTGATCTAGGATGAACAGTTCAGCAGATGGCTAACAGGCTGTTACAAACTTCAAATGCTTCAAATAGATGTGTTTTAATAGAGATGGCCAAAGTAGTATAAAGCCCTTGTGGGGGAAGTGAATGTTTAGCTCCATTAGCTTCGTGCTCACACAACACTACAATTTTTCATAGAAGTGTTAATCTAAATTAGCATCCTCATATTGCTGGTCATTGTAAAATGCTGCTATACAATGGAATGCAGCTCGTGAAATTACTGCAGTATTTCTTCAGTAAACTATTTAAAAATCTTTGAAATACTCTTTTACAGCAGTTACCATACAGTAAAGTCCATTTTTGTTGTTTGGCCATAAAACAAACATGAAGAGAACTTAACTGTTGGTAAAAAATAATCAGCAGATCACTGAATTACTGCTATAATCGACTGTGCTGGCCCCAGGTGAGGTGCAGTGTGTTGATGTAGTGTTTGCTGCAGTGTACTCTGGCAGGCAGGTGAGATAATACAAGGTCGCCTCCTAAAAGTGACAGCGGGAACAAACAAAGCAGCACATCAGTGCCCTGTCCCTTAGCCACTCAGCTGCATCTGGGAGAGCTATTTGTGGAAAGAGTGAGAGGGTACACGTCTGCACCTCTCTCTCTCTCTCTCTCTCTCTCTCTCTCCCTCATGGACAGTAAGCCCAGATGTTGCTGGACTGAAGGTTAACTCACAGGGCTGTGAACCACAGGTCAGGCTGTTATTAAGGCTGGAATGCTTAGAGGCATATAAACATGCGCATACGGATGGATTCACGGGCCTGTTATGTGGGTTTTTGTTTGGGGTCAGGGGTCTGTCTTAGCATTTTGAATATGGCACAAATTTAACACTAAAAGTAAAATAAATAAATAGCATTTTATCTAAATGTGACAATCGCAATAAACATTTAATTCGTTATTATTATTATTTAATAGTCAAAATCTATTTTTTTCTTTCTTTTCCTCTCTCAACAGTAGGGCAAAAGCTTTGGTTAATGTACTGGGCCCCTGTGACCGTTCCTGTTAGCACTCAATAAGTCCAAGACATATAACATGGGTTTTGCTTAAAAGCTAGAATTCTATGTACTCTGCTAGTCTATAAATACCTGTGGGATCATTCACAATGGAATCAGCGGTGAAGTATTTGCTCCTGGTTATGGATGCTTGTGTGAGAACAAATCACTGGCAACGGTAGACTTAAAAATAAAAGTTCTTAAAAAGTTACTGGCTTGAATGAATCTTGAAATGGTAAAGAGCCTATACATCATGTGAAGAATACCGTTAGGGAACAAAAAGTGCCACTGCCCTGAAGAACCATCTTTTGTATCTTTATATTTGAGAGTCTACAGATACAGAAAGCCTTGAGCTGCACCCATGTGGTCTGTACAGCCTCTGAGGTCTCACCACGCTGCACTGACTGTAATCAACCTCATCTACAATAAAACTGACATGTCATTAGAAATGAGTGAGATGGCCTCATGGTGATTTTATAGTCAATTAGATCACCCTTAATTAAGCAATAATAAACACTTGAGAGGAGACAGAGAGATGGAGGGAGAGGAGGGATGGACAGATGGGAAAATGGAGGGATCTCAGCAAGGGCTTCTGCACCGACACTGAATGAGCTCCTGCCATGGGGTGTTTAACATGACGGCTGCGTGTCTTTGCCGGGCAATGCATGGAGAGACGCACACGGCAGTGACGCAGAGCTAATACTCGTATCCATTACAGTGCAGAAACAAGAGAACGCGCTGTGTCATTAGCCCTGTCCTTCCGGAGGAAGATGAAGCTCAAAATCCATCTCACAAAAACAGTCAAAGCTCACTGCAGCAGAGAATGAGCACACACACACACACACACACACAAACACATCCTCACAGCTGCTTGGCTTGTGTTGCGTTTCCTTTGACTACATAAAAGTCCCAGGCAATGTTTTTAAAGGCCATCAATTCAGGCCTGATAAACTGCTAATGTTTCCCTTAGAGTCCAAACTAGGGGTGGGCAGTATTTTATTGTATCATAATTATTGTGCTGAAGATTACTAAATTTGGCAAACAAGTTAAAAAAAAGAAAAGAAAAAAAGAAACAATTGTACTGGATATAGCGCAGTGCAGTTCATAAAACACTGAATTAAAATCTATGTATAGAGTAGGTTCTGTTGGTATGACCACTACTGGTTCTTTTTAGCCTGATCCAACTTGTAAAACCACAAAAAACTGGCATGCATACATGTATTATGACAATGTCCTCAAATATCATCACATTTTTTGTCATATTCCCCACCCCAAGCCCAAACCCAGAAAAAGCCATTTGCTGCATTCCTCTATTTTAGCAAAGTCCAAATTCTGCCAACCACACAAATCCAATCGGATTAATAAATAAAAGAAAACAAACAAACAATCATAATTTTTGGCATAAGTCTCACAGTGCTGATTTTATCCTTAAATCTAATGTGGATTTCATGTCTCCGGGTCAGACAGAAGTCAGCCAGAAGCCCGATCCTCCAGAGGCCTGCTCTGAGTACTGAAACTGGTCTTGACTCTGCTGAGAGGGGCCACACTCCGTTCCCACAGCAACCACAGAAGAGGTCTTCCTCATCATGGCAACCTTAGACTCGTCATGGTAACCCTTGGCCTGGTGGTAAGCTCTTAAGGAGGGTGTGCGTGTGTATGTGCGTGTGTGTATGAGTGTGTGCGTGTGTGTGTGTGTGTGTGTGTGTGTGTGTGTGTGTGTGTGTATATGTATGTGTGTGTGTGTGTGTATGTGTGTTTGTGTAAAGTGTCCATTAGTCATCCGTGAACACACCACAGCACACAGTGTGAACATCACAAAATTCTTTCTCTGCATTTAACCCGTTCACCAAGTGAAGCAGCGGGCAGCCAGCAACACAGTGCCCGGGGAGCAGTGTGTGGGGACGGTACCTTGCTCAAGGGTACCTCAGAAGTCCCAGAGAGAGAGAGAGAGAGAGAGAGAGAGAGAGAGCGAGAGAGAGAGAGAGAGAGAGAGAACAAAATAGAGACATGGAACTGCTCAGCTGTGTAAAAGGGCCTGGTTCAGACTGTACTGAATGATTTCGGGCAGTGTGTGTAGTTAGGGAAGAGGGTTGCTGCTAATCAAATGTCTCTCCTTAACTTTATTAGCGGGTGCTTGAGCGACCTGCCGTTGACTAATGGCTGCTTAAACAGCTCTATCACTGTTAATATCCTGACCTCGTATCCATGGCTTGGTCATGTTTCTTAATGAGATCTTTAAGAACCTCTCTGAAATGGACTGTGATGTTTCGGTCTCTTCCCAAATCCACTATGCCATGTTAACTGCTTCCTTTTCATCGATCATGAAAGACCTCACACAAACTACTCAGCTCTGTTGGTTTGTGAGATTCTTTGAGGTCTACATTGCACAACAGAATTTTTGTACCGGAAAACCACACCTGTACTTTTTCCTTTGGTAATTGGTTCAGTACTGAAGGTTTTTATGGTTTTTGATACCTGCTCAAAATTGGTACCAAACAGTGATCAAGATTTTTCCTCTGTCTGTAGTAATACTTGCAGCTGAAGTCAATGAAAATGCAGTAAATTCTTTACTCTTCCAGGTAAAAGTCTCTAAGCGGTATGTTGATGTTGATTGCTATTTTTGAAATTATTACTTTGGAAAGGGTAGCCTGAGCTATTGAGGAGGCTGAAGCTGACACACCCAGCTCAATGATTTCAGGAGTAGATTATATTCAGAGTAAATGATTTATAGGATGCACCATCAAATGTAATCCAATTAACTGCATCTTAAAAAATATATATATTTATACTAGTGTTCAAAATTAAATTATTTGCATACCGACAATTTTTATAACTTTATAAAAACTTATAGAATGTGGATTTTAGTATTTCAAATTGTTCACCAAAAGGTATCTTTGTTTTGTTTATTTTCACAAAGTTACTAAATTATAAATGATAGACATGCATATGAATAATTTTTTGTCAAGTTATCTGCTCTGACATTTGGCCTTTGCTTTAAAATATAATAAATTCTGGATATTTAATTTATTATAACCTTATTCTCAGCACTTTTTATCTTTCTCAATCTATGGTTCTTTTCATCATTCAGGATCATTCAAGATAGCTTCATACAATTCTACTAAATATCTAAAAATTAGATGGCACTAGTGTAGTAAAATCATTTCATCCACCTGGCTGCAACCAAACTGTTTTCATATTATTGAAAATAATTATGGCAAACCTTGATGGTGCACATTCAATTTCAATAATATATTTACAGGGTTAAGTCTGCACTTTCAATTTTTTTTATGTTTCATGATATCAAACAAAGATAAGGGAAAACATAAATGGACTTTTTAAAAACATAATTATGCACAAAAATAGTAAAATACCTTCTGCTGTAATAACAAATGCATGTGTGGTACTGATTGAAACTTTAAACCTCAGAATTTCAGTAATATTTCTCTACTTGTTTAAATGAGCTGTGACTGCACATATTAAATACTCCATGGTGGTGTTGTGGTCTGTGATGACTATCCTCAGATGCACGTTTGACCCAGCTCTCCATTTGTGTAACCGGGTTACAGTTATTCAGTGCGTAAAGCATTCGACCGAACTCAGCACTGGCTCGTCCAAGGCCATTTTATCGCACACCTGCTCCCAGGCTAGGAGCACGGCCCCATGGGGCAGAGCTGCTCTCACAGTGCCCTGAAGCCTGGTGCCATCTGGATCTCACCCAGAAGAGAGAGAAAAGCTGTGCTAACCTGCACCTTCTGCGCTCGCCGCTTGTCTGCTCTTTGGTTCTGGTGGTAAATGCGGCTGAAGTTGGAGACGATGACAGGAACAGGCAGAGCGATCACCAGCACGCCGCTCAGAGAGCAGATAGAGCCAAAGATCTTCCCTGCTATTGTCTTAGGGACCATGTCTCCATACCTAGAGGGAGAAGAGAAGAGAAAGGGGGGGGGGATAGAGAGAGAGGAAAGAAGAATGAGAAAGAGAAAGAAAGAGACAGAGATAATTCCTGGCATTAATACATGTCCAGCTTGTATCTCCAGATTGTCTCCCTAGGGAGCTGTTGCCCTGCCTAACTGCAAAGTCAAACACACACACGCGCGCGCGCACACACACACACACACACATGCTGACAATAATAAAAACAAATTGCAGACAGTTCATGTCATTAGAAAACAGATGAGTAAATATCCCTGTAGACAGTAAGAGTCAGTAGGGGACTGCATGGCACGACCTCACATTATTTAAACTAGGTAGCTTTTTTATGTAGTTAAACAGGAGCAAGTGAAGCCTGCTTCTAATCACATTCTCATAATGGCATAACATCACATCCTGCAGATTTTCACAGCATTCAGACGGATATTTCACAAAATTCACTAAGAATAGTTCTTCTACCATGAAATTGTTTTGTCAGTGTTTTTTGATTATTTCATGAAAATGTTGAAACAGCATTCACACCTACGTTATTTTAATCACCCCCTTGGTGGCAGTAATTTAGCATCATTTACAGCATGTAAACTACTCATAGTGAGAATAAGCTGGGCTGAAGGACAGCTTCTCCACAGGAGGGTTAGTTTTAACAAGCTGTTACAAATAAGACCACCAATAGAAGCAATCAGAGAAGTGCAATCAATTAGTTTTTTGGAATGTGTTATAGAGGCTGTGTGTGTGTTTGTGTGTGTGTGTGTGTGTGAGAGAGTATATGTGTGTGTAGATAGCTTATCTGGTTCAAAAAACATTTACCAGACTTTTTATAGCCCCAAAGTCTGTAGCAGGTAACCCCACTTGGGGCAAGTTTTTACACACTCATTTGCGTACTGGTTTGGGTAGAAATGTTTACAGGGTTAAAAAAGTTTACATTTTCACTTTCTGCAAAAATGCGTAAATTGACTTTATAATAATTGAGTAATTGAATTCAAATATTAATAGAAAAAGGAACAAAAAACAAAATGGTTGTTATCTGGTCTACCCTACTGCATAAGTGCCGTACATACTGTAATTACTTCTTGATGTAGTAAATTAACTGAACACACCACCACAGATGATAGTGAAAAAGACATTTTTATACATCTGTGTTTCCCAACCCTGGTTCTGTAGTCCCCTGTTTTGCACATTTTAGTGCTTTCTCTGCTCCCAAAACAACTGATCCAACTAATCAGCTAATTACCAAGCCGTTCTTGGGCTTAAGTGGATGTTTAACAGCAGGAAAACACCTAAATGTGCAGAGCAGGGGGGCCTTCAGGACTGGGGTTGAAAAATACCAGAGTACCTGATTTTATTGTTTCTTATAATAAAGAATTTGTGTCATAGTCCAGTATTTGAGTGACTCTGAGAAGCTATAAATGGAACAAACAGACAAATGAACAATATAATAGTATTTCCTCATCCCGCAAAGCAGCAACTTAGCACTTCTTTGCAGCCTTCCATCTTGTCTTCAGATGCAATGACCTTTTGCAGCATGAGAAGGGCAGCAGTCTCAAACAAGGCCAAGAACAAACTGAGAAATTGCGAAATAAGTTCCCTAGACTTCAATTACGGTATTCAGATTCCACAATACAATCCCCTGACAGCTTCAAACCCCAAAACACAATTGCATTGACTGTGTTAGATTTCCTTTCTCATTCAGGAAACTGAACAAAGCAAGAAAGGCCTTTTTGTGGTATCAGAGACAGATAAGACCAAGTTAAATGCTTCATGCTGCGCTAAATAATAAAAAGGCACGAATTAGTTGTACAAAAGCAAGGGGAGGTAATTTGCGTGATGTTGTTAATAGTGCTTTTGTTGGGCCTGGTAGCACGGGGAGAAAGATGGGAAAGAAAATGGGCCGAAACAGAGAGGGAGGGATGGAATAAAGCAGGCTGATGAGAAATTTCAGCTGAAAACATTATAGAGAACTTCAGCTGTGAAATTTTTATAATACACAAGAAATGCACACTCCCCACTACCATGCCTTGTAAAACACACACACACACACACACACACATACACTCTTTTATAAAGCCGCATTCATTTCCATGAAGTCATACTATTTTATCCATGTTTTTTTCTAAAAGCTAGTAACATTAGTTGTATTTTCCTCTGAGATAAACTAAGCTTATTCAGTATCGGGCTGAGTGGCTTTGTTAACACAACTAATCCTGTTCTATCATTAAATATCATTTGGTAGCGTGAGCGCATAATAAAAGTAAACATCCAAATGAAAGACACATAATACTGCAAGAGAAGGATTAGAGCAGGGACTCTGGCTCTGTCTTTTTATTTCGACTAAAAAAATGGCATTGTGGGAGAAAAGCATACAGCAATTTGTAATATAATTTATCTGCTCTGCTGGATCATCACCATAATGGCAATAAAAACAATCAAGCTCTTTCATCAGAGACACAAAAGATGCAACAGATGCGGCTAATTTCCACTGATAGCAAAGGCTAAAGGCTTTGAATCAGCTTGGAGATCATGTTTGGAATGGATGCTACCATGGGAAATGGGACCATGGCAGAAAATGTTTGTAAGAAAAAAAACAGCTATGACGTATGATGATATTCACTGTTATCGTGATAGATAACATCACCAACTGCACGCTTCATTACAAAGAGAGGATAATTAGCCCTGGTTAATTAGAGTGTGTGAATTGCTGGGTAAAACTTATAGCTTTTGATCTTTTATGTGGCCCCGCTTGCTGTTTTTTGCTTGTTACAAAAAAAATGTGTGACAAATTATGATGAAATATTTTTGCTGTATTGCCCACCTGTAGCTATGAGTGGTATCTAGGTTGTAGTGAGTACTCTTAAAAGTAATACATCTATGGATAAAAATGAATTTAAAAGTGAATTCATGCATCATGATTCATGCATTGTGATGCGTCAATCTGAACGTGGCAATTCAAAA
>JBBPCZ010000017.1:13898589-13921873 GCA_037974445.1 Brycinus macrolepidotus | reverse complement strand
ACACACACACACACACTCACAAACACACACACACACACACACACACTCACAAACACACACACACACACACACACACACACACACACACTCACACAGTCACACACACACACACACACACGCACACACACACACAAACACACACACACAGCGTGGAGGCTCTGAAAGAAACATTGCTTTGAGCATTTGATTGCACACACACAGCTGGTACACTGGCCATTGACAACAGAATGGGACGCCCTGGAGCCGCAGCACAGGGGCTTGAGGTCACCATGCACTGGGCTGTGGAGGAGTACCACTGGGCTTTCTAGAGTGAATGAGCTCCATCCAGTACCTTTGGGATGAGTTGGAGAGGTGTTAGTGAACTATCAGCATCAGTGATAGTATAGTAGAACTATCAGCATCAGTATATATTCTGCTGTGAGGATTTGATTGAGGATTTGGTCAAGACCATGAGACCACTGATGCTGATAGTTCACTAACACCTCTCCAACTCATCCCAAAGGTACTGGATGGAGTTCATTCACTCTAGAAAATGAGCTCTATGTACATATTTATATATATATGAATCTCTATAATAGTAACTTTTTAGGAGATATGACCTATAATGGAAGTCAATGTAAAAAAAAAAAATTCAAGTCATTTTGAACCATTTTTGCTGGTCCATTCATAAACTTTTCTCACAGAGTGAAGTCCAGCCGGCATTTTGAAATTTTAGGTAAAAAATGGAGATACAAGATTTTGTCAATGCGGCATCGATACACCAACTAAACCTGTAAAAAGAATAGTTTTGCTGTTTCAGCTTTCAAATATGAAACATGGAACCTTTGTGAAAAGCAGGTTACAGAGTCAGGAGCATTTTTCTGGTCCTGTTTTTTAAAATCTAAGCCCATGCCCCCAAAGCCCACCCCCACACCCTGTAGCTGCTGGAGCCTAACACTGCACATATCCACACATTTCCCAGGCAGCACTCAGCATCAGTGTAAACTCACACACTGCCACCCCTTTGTGGACCCTGACAACATGCAGAATACTAACAATGTGTTTAATAGACACCCACTGCTTGGATCCCTGCTGCAGGTGTCAAGTGTGTGTGTAGGAGTGTGCATGTGTGTGTGGTAGAGAAGAAAAAATGGGGGAAAGATTAAGGGGCGTAAGTCATCTGGACAAAAGAGAAAGGACGACGAGTGTGTGTGTTTTTTGTGTGTTCTACAAGGGAATGGGAGGGGAGGGGGGGCAGCAAGGAAGACTGAGGAGTGTGAATTCATGCGGAGTGGGCAGGATGGGATGTGTGTTAGTGTGTGTGTGAGTGTATAGGGGGAAGGGAGGACATCTTTTGTTGTAAAAAAGTAAAGTTAGTTATGAAGGTTTTTTCAGGATGGAATGTAAGGCTGTAAAATGACATGCATATGGGAAAAAAAGGAAAAATGAATGTAGATGGATGGATGAATGGATGGATGGATGGGTGGGTGGATGGATGGATGGTTGGTTGGTTGGATGGATTGTTGGATGGATGTATGGTTGGTTGGATGGCTGGATGGCTGGATGGCTGGATGGATGGTTGGATGAATGGATGGATGGTTGGCTAGATGGATGGTTGGATGGATGGTTGGATGGATGGATGATTGGATGGATGGATGGATGGAGCACGGGACCATTTTACCCAACCAGAAAGAGTCAACTGGACTCTTGGACTCTTGGCCACAGATGGCTGTGGCATTGCCGGTGATAGAGTTTGCAAAATCACGATGATAAAAAAGTAAAAAAGTGAAAAAATGTGAAAAAGTGAGTTCTTTTTTTGAGGATGAAATGGAAGGCTGTAAAATGAATGTAGATGGATGGATGGATGGATGGATGGATGGATGGATGGTTGGCTGGATGGATGGTTTGTTGGATGGATGATTGGATGGGTGGTTGGATGGATGGATGGTTGGATGGATAGTTGGTTGGATGGATGGTTGGATGGGTGGTTGGTTGGATGGATGGATGGTTGGTTGGCTGGATGGATGGTTGGTTGGATGGATGGATGGGTGGATAGTTGGTTGGATGGATGCACGGGACCATTTTGTCAACTGGACTCTTGGACTCTTGGCCACAGATGGCTGTGGCATCACCGGTGATAGAGTTTGCAATATCATAATGATAAGCCAATGCTTTAACCAGTGGTCACCAAGCCTTGGGGATCCACTTTCCTGAACTTCCAGTCCAAATCCGTCCAAATTATCCATTTAATAACTGTCCAGGATGTAATAGGGTCAACTCTTAGACCAATGGTCCCCAACTCTGCTCTTGAAGATCGACTTTTCTTCAGCTTCAACCCAAATCTGATCCATCCAATGCCTGATTAGCTGAATGAGGTGTGTTAGATTTGGGCTGCTTGTTTAATCTGCAGGGCAGAAGGATGTTTGGTGACCACTGGCATAGATGCTTAGGTCACTTGAGAGATTTCTTAACATACAAATGATGCAAATGCAGAACAAAACAGTACATCTAAAAAATAGCTATTAATCACCCTACCTAGTGCAATAATCAAATGTGCTGCATTTGTTGCATTGAAAAAAGACATGAATTGGTATGAAATTGCATGATTTGGGTTAGAATGTGTAAAGAATGGTGTGAGCAGAGGCGCATGATTGAGTTGTATGAAAGTTTCACTATGCAAACTCCACCTGTCTCATCTTACTGGACGAGTGTGAGCTAATTGACCCTTTTTTAAACTTTTCTTTATACACTTTGTCTAAGGACCGTGAACTCATCCCCTCTCACCCCTCTGCTGTCCCAGACATGACGAGACGCTCCCCGTGGCTGCTGTCTTGTTAAGAAGCCTGATTGATTAAGGAGGTCTGGCAGGCCCCTCATGGCCCCCTGCTCACACCATTCTTCACACGTTCTCACCTTATAACCCATCTGCCCACCACTCTTCTCTCTTTCCAGCCATTATTTCGCTGCCGGCCGCCTGCATCACTCGCTCTTTCTCTCTTTCGCTCTCATTTTTCTGACGCGTAGGAAGATCATTCATCTCAGGGTTTATGATGGGTAGTTTTGTCCTCCGTGCCCCCTGCTGAACGAGCAGGGGTCCGTCATTTTGGGCCGTGGTTTGTGTGGATTTTTGGGGTGTCTTCCATCTGCATGCTCTGTCAGATGAAGAACATCTGACTCCCACGGAATGGACAGAAGCTGTACTGGTGCAAATGGCCTTCTGTGCATTCGTAAGATGGTTGATGAAAAGTAAAGTAGCAAAACATCATAGCAAAGGTGTGGATGAGTCAGAAGCCAATGGAAAAAAGCAGGAATTTTTCAAAATTTCGACCTAATTAAATGTAAACAAAGTAATTCAGAGTGGGTCTGGTGTGAAATGCTCCCGATCCTTACAAAGTCAGAAGTGTTCACAGTGGTGGTTAGTGGAACCACACGTCAGTAGCATTTAATGCCCCTAAAAGCTCAGAAAAACAAAAAGTTACGACATGAAAGCGTTACAAATATGCTGATTGATGCCTAAAACATTGTTTCACCATGGTTTTGAGATCAAATCTGGCCTAAAATGCATTTAATGCATTCATGGTGGAGGGATACATGCAGGGTGTTGTGAAATAAAAATAGTCCCAAAAAATGTCTTTTTCAGATCATCAACATAAACACTCATGTACGTTCACTGATTATATTTGTGTAGACATTTTGATGTCTGGCTCCATTCACCACTGTAAAAAAATTTGTGCCCTAGATTATTCAAAAATTCATTTTTGTTATAACAAAACTTCCACGTTTACAGTTTTTATTTTACTTTATAATTAAGGGCGCAATCTCTGTCTATTAACATATATCGAAGATTAGAATGTTTATTTCTTCTCTTATAAAATTACCTTTCAGAGAAACAGGTTATTTAGATATGGGTTAAAACGATGATTAGGCTACAAGTAGAACATAAATGCATTAATAATGGATGGAAAAAAATGAATGAAATTTTTTGTTAAATCAAGAAAATCAGGTCCACATTTTTGCATTAGAAGGTAGAAAAGAAGACCAGTCTACCACTAGGGGGTGGTGGAGCTCTATGAATAACAACAGCAGAGCCGCTTTACGCCTCTCGCCCCCCCCCCCCCCCCCCCCCTCTTCCCGCCCCCACCGCGTTTAGGTCATCGGAGTAGATTGTTAAGACATTTCCCAAGCAGATGCTTACCTCACATCACCACTGGTGCCCAGGTCTGCAGGACCACTGGGGGGCAGTAGAGCTCCACCAAGCTCTCCAGCGTGCCTCTTGTTCTGTGTTTAGCATCTGCCGCTCTGCTTGTGGTCCTGAGAGACTCCAGTTTCTGAAGCCTGGTTCTAAATCATGTTTCTGTAGCCCTCCATGTGCTCCTCGGTGAAGAGAACCTCGTAGCTTAATGGGAGAGTAAATGAGAAGGAATGAGAGATGTTGGTTTGAATGTCAGAGGGGCAACAATCAAAGAGTGTGTGTGTGTGGGGGGGTGAGACAGAAATATTCATTTGTTCGGACAGCAGGAAGTCAGTTTTGGGCCCTGTGGAGTGTCGAAAAGCTGATTCTGCTCTTGGTTGGGAGCAAAAGCGGCAAAATGTCAGAGCACGTCCTGCTTAGCCAGAACCACACCAAAAATGAATGAGCAACCCGGGCAGGATAGAACGGAATCTTTAAGCTCTAATGATGGGAACAGAGAGGGCAGAAGCTCTGAGAACGAAGCAGGGGTTTTGATTAATGAGATGTAGCAGCGAACGCTGAAAGATCGGCCATGAGAATGGATGAGTGGGCTATTAAAGTGCTGGGTGTGTAAAGCAGAGGAGTCACTGGCCTACAGAGAGCAGCGCTGAAAAGTGATCCAGGCCAGGGAGCTGTAATGGGGTAGGCCTGCGCTCTGCCAGTGGGAAAAGGATGCTAAGTGAGCTATCCTGCCCCGGAGGATCAGGCAAGCCTGTTTTGCGTTGGGAGGGGAGGATGGAATTGTAAAGTAAACACAACGCAGCACACAGTGTGAACAAAGTGAAATTCTTCTCTGCATTTAACCTGTTCACCAAGTGAAGCAGTGGGCTGCCAGTGACACAGTGCCCGCGGAGCAGTGTGAGAATAGTACCTTACTCAAGGGTACCTCAGTGGTGCCACTGGCAGTCCTGGGATTCAAACCCACAACTTTCCATTTGCAGAGGCAACTCCCTAACCACAGGGGCACCAGCTGCCCAAAGTGGTAGTGGGCTCGGTGATAGACTATGCGCTGGTAGACCCCACTGAGACAGGGGTCTTCAGTTAGTGGACACATCACCAGTTCTACCAATTTCCCAACATTTTTTATGATTAAATCAGATGTAAGCAGAGCCTTTGAGATGTAAATAAAGTAGTCAGTTAGAGAGGGACTGGTGTGAAATGCTATATTCTGGAGAAACTTCCTGGATCCGAATTGATCACAGTGGTGGTGAATGGAACCAGATGTCTGAAGCCTTTAAAAGGTCCCAAAATGGTTATGAACACACTGCCTGCAGTGTTGCTTTATGGCAGTTTTGAGATAAAATCTTATGGTTTATTAAATATATTTTCGTTATTAAAATCTGCTTTTTAAATCTAGCCATGGCAGAGGAGTACATGCAGGGTGTTGTAAGGCAAACAAGTCCCCAAAGACATTTGTTTTTTTTCTGATTTTCTACTATTTCACCTTCATCAACACTCAGAAGACATGTGTAGGTTCACTGGTCACTTTGGATATTAAATCATTGTTTTGTGAAGAACACAGCCATTGGTTCCTTTCAGCTCCACTGTAAAGAAATCCACTAGGAGCCATTTCACTTCAAACCACCCTGAAGGATTTTGTTTACACCTCAGTCACTGAATTATGCATACATTTTCATTTTAGGTGGATCATGCTGAACACTGAACTGAACCTAAAAGGCTGCAGCAGAGCAAACTGGCATATCTAAAGATATTTGGCTGTAGGTCAGCTGCTCTATCTTTCTCAGCATTAATGCCTGAAATGACTGCTCCTTTGTCTTTAATTGTTTAAAGGAACTTGTACGTCTCATTTGATGCCATTAGGCTGTGAGTGATCATTAATGCGTTTGCTAATGATCATATTTGCTTGCCTATCCGGCTCTTAGCAAGCAGCCAATGGGCTGGACCTTCACTAATAACCATGCACTAGATTCACATTACTGTATGTCAAATTTAAACAAATTTCAACTAGTTTTCCACTGTCCAGCTGCCAAAGGCCAGAATCTTTACAGTGACTGGCCCTTGTAACACCAACATGCTCTCACTGACAGATACTGGTGGGTCCCTCATGGATGCTGGTAGGTTAATGTCAATATAGCTGCCGATGTCTATTTTACCAGGTCTTGTAAATCATAACTGCATTTCCCTATATTAATATTAACATAAATATGTTTGAGTCAAACTAAACAATAGTTATGAGGTGATAGCGAAGGTCAGATATTCACAGTATCCGTAATACTTCTGATCAGAATAGGACAGCATCGCTGTGGAGGACAGACACAGTGGTACTGGTTGTGTGTGTGTGTGTGTGTGTGTGTGCGTGCATGCTTGTATTTGTGTTAGTCAACATGAGCAATTATCTCAGTGTATGTGTCAGTCAAATAAAACATCTCTGCTTGTGATTGTGTGTGTGTGATTGGGAGTGTGTGTGTGTGTGTGTGTGTGGGGGGGGTGTTTATGTGTGTGTGTGGGTGTTTATGTGTGTGTGTGTGTGTGTGTGTGTGGGAGTGGGGAAGAGGAGGTTATGGACGAGACTTTGGGCCACTACATGCACAGCAGCGGCGGAGTAAATCTGTCCTGATCCGCCGGCCGTGTATCTACAACCATTATCTCTTGAGTCACGTCCAGACACTGAGAGAGAGAGAGAGAGAGAGAGAGAGAGAGAGAGAGAGGAACAGATGAAAAGAGGAAAAAAGGAGAGAGGTTAAATGACAGGAGAGGAAAGGAGGATGGCAAAAAAGGAAAAAGACTGAAGAAATTAGACAGACAGAAGGATAGAAAGAAAGGGGAGGAAGCAGATTGATAGGAGTGAGGGATGGAGAGAGAAGGAGGGAGAGGAAGACAGAGAAACAGATAGATAGGTAGATACATAGCTAGAGAGAAAGACATTGAGAGTGAGGCAGAGAGAGAGCGAGAGAGAGAAGGAAGAGAGAAAAAAGAGGGGTGTGGGTGGATGAATTTAGAGGAAAGAAGAAGCAGCTGAGGGGAGGAGGGCCAAGAAGGGAAAAACATGGGGAATGGATAGAAAGAAGGATAGAAAGAAAGGGGAGGGAGAAAAAGAGGGAGAAAGAAAGAGAGGGAGAGGTGAGAGAGAGTGAAGGAGAGAGAAAGAGAGAGAGAGAAAGACAGAGAGAGAAGGATGAGAGAAAAAAGAGGGGAGTGGGTGGATGAATTTAGAGGAAAGAAGAAGAAGAAGCTGAGGGGAGGAGGGCAAAAAAGGGTAAAAGAAAGAAGGAAGGAAGGAGAAAGAGAGAGGAAGAGAGGGAGAGGGAGGGAGAGAGAGAGAGAGAGAGAGATTAGTGTTTAGCTGTGAATGCAGATGAGGTTGGCGAGAGCGTGGCCCAGATGACGTGAGAACACTGAACATGAGGCTGAGCTGATAGAGCTCCACACTAATGCAGCCTACTGTATCCTTCTACACACACACACACACACACACACACACACACACACACACACACACAAGTGCGTGCACACACACACACACACATACACACACGCACAATCACATATACACACACACACACACACACACATACACACACACACACATTATTTCATATTTTATATAGACATGTACATCCATGTTTGGAAATGTGAGAATAAGGAGCCTAAATAAACAGTGAGGACAGTAAAGGGCTTTGGGCCTTTGCTGTTTGAACTGTTGCCCAGTGTAAACTGGATTATCAGATAAACTGTTGTTTGATGACGGTACTGAGATTAAGATCAGTTTGGAAAAATCCTAACACTGGAAAACAAACATAATGATTCACTTATTCTTCTTGCCTCTCTCTGCTCTCTCTCTCTTTCTCAGCCTGACTCTCTCTGTTGTCAACCCCCCCCCCCCTCTTTTCTCAGGAAAAGATGGACAAAAAATGGGCTTGTTGTACCTGAGCAACTTTGAAAAGGTACAGACTGTAATAGCTGGATGACAGGGTCAGAACATCTCCAAAACAGCAGGTCTTGTGAGGTGTTCCCAGTATACAGTGATTAGAACCTACCAAAAAAAGTTCAAGGAAGGACAACTGGTGAACTGGCCACAGGGTCATGAGCACCCAAGGCTCACTGATGTGCCTGAGGGGCAAAAGCTAGTCTGTCTGGTCCAATCCCACAGAGGAGCTACTGCAGTACAAATTGCTAAAAAAGTTAATATATATATATGCATATTTATCTGCAGTCATAGTCTTACCAATGTCACAAAGTATCTACATGTATCTGATATATTTGAACAAGATTATTTCCTGCCTTTTTCTTAAAAGGATTTTGGTTAGGAAAGTGTGTGGGAAACGAGAGAACATTAATGGAGCGAGTCGCCCCATCACCGACTCAGGCTCCCTTGTCTTCTCGGACGAAACCCAGAGTGAGTAATGGCTTTTTTTTCCTCTTTCATTTGTTTCCATGTGTTTGTGCGAGAGTGATGAGCTGAGAGCTTCACACTCCATTACAGTTTGTCTATTATTAATGGATGGAAAGGAGAGGCAGGGTTTAGGGCATGGTGTAGTACATAAAAACACAAAAGCCAAACTACAATGTAAGGTGAGGCCCAGAAGTCCACTTTCTCTTCCCACAATCAGACTCAATTGTGTGTTTGTTTGGTCAAATGGATACACCTGTAGAAGTCCTGACTGGTCTTCAAAACAAACAGTTCCTGAATAGTGGTTACACACAGAGAGACTGGGGCAGAGGGATGCTACAGTGGAAGCTGCATTATGTTATTACTCTTGAGAGACTCTGTCATCAGCATTACATTAGAAAGAGAGAGACAGAGAGAGAAGAGTGCAGGGAGTGGTGAGAGGGTACCAGAAGTACCTTGAAGATAATGGCGCAGATTTGCTAAAAGAGGTGCTAATTACTGACGGTCTACAGAAAATCTGAGCTGGAAGGGGTGGCCAAATTAGCAGGCTTTCTACTGAGAACATTTCAGCAAACGAACACAGGCAAAACTTTGTAATTAACGAATTACCAGCACTATTTGAACCCTTGGTTCGCTCATGTCCTTTTTGTCTGAACGCCAGCTATAAAAAAACATCAATATCATAACTTTAAATCTCAAAACAGTGGCTCATTTTCTCAAGATTCTGACTTACATTTAGTAATAGTAGGTTATTAGCCAGAAGAGCATACACACACTGAGAAAACCCTGATAGTTAAGGCCAGCACAGCATGCAATAGATATTAGACCTTTGAGGCTGAGACTAAATTGCTCTCAATTCACCCTGTTTTTCAAGACTGCCCAACGCTGATCCTGGTAATCTACAATCCTGCACAGTTGAGTTCCAACTCTGCTCTGACACACCTAATACCATTAACCCTTTCCAGCCAGCCCACTCAAATAAAACAAAAGCCCACGACACCTCTGTTTGACAGCCAAATCCTATTCATTTCAAAAGGATTTGACACGTCGAGCAGCAGAATTCATTTCATGTGCAAAATTTCACGTCAAGTTTAACTAGTCCAGATTTTTGTTGACTCTGAAGGGGTGGATTTTCATACAGTGGCAGCACTGAATATCCAAAATGAAGGGAGCATTTATTTTACCAGTGTCTAAGCATGAACCTTTTAACATTTCTTACTACTAGATATAAGTAAACATGTAAAAGAGAGACTGCATGATACACAGTCAGTCAGAAGACTGTAATGCTAATGGTGATTGTAAATCTACTTGCAACTCGAAGCTGCAAACAAGTCACCCCACTGCCGTCAAGCAGCTATATACACTTTTTTAAATAGATCAGTTTGTAACACTATATAATAATCTGTACATAATCATCTGATGTGATTGTCACTTTTGTGTTTTTATTGTTTATGGTAGGTGAGCTACCCAGCTTCTTGACTTACTGCAGCTGCACCTATGCCACCTTACTGCCACCAACCCTGATTAGTTTTTTTGCTACAATTCAGTTAAGTTAATTTTTGTAGCTAAGCCAGTTTGCTAACTGAGATAATCTTATTTTTTACCATTTTTACCATGACTAATGTGTATTCATGCTTTCCGTGACTCAACTTTCACCTCGGTGTGATTGACACACATGTTCCTAGTTTAGTCTATGAAGCGCAAAACACCTGATTCAGTTGTAGGCTTTCAGCAGTATCTGAATATTAGAGACTGATGCGTTGAACTAAACTCATCAGGGTGTTAGATCAACAGAACTGGAGTTAGGCATGCTTGTTGCAGTTTGCAATCATTTTAGAGTGCATTTTAGAGTGCTTTTGAGAGTGCTAGTGTAACGATTAGTCATTCCTTTTTCATAATCCACACTGTAGATGACTAATTGACTTTGTTGGCCAATCACTGAAGCCATTATATGGACACAAAGACATTATACCAGTGGGAGGTGAGAAGACATTTCTTCAATCTGCCAGAAAATGGATGCAAGCTTCCTAAATTGTAAAAGGCAGTAGCATCAGAAAGTATTCATACAGAGAAGAAATGCTAGTCATACGACTGAGGCTCTGTGACTCAAACCACATAGCACCATGGTGCTCAGACATAGAATAACATGCTTTGAAGAACTACAATAGAACTCAAACAAGTATGAGTAGTTCAAACAGTACAATGTTACTTCACTTCTTTCCCTGTGTTGCTTGTTGCCTAGTCACCCAGTTGCACATTGCATGTGGCCAACTGTGCTCTCGAGGGCCTCTGGCCACAGAGATCACACATCGTTGTTTAGATGAGAACCCTACTCTCTGCAGTGAGGCTCGCCCCTGCACCGCTAATCAGAGCTTTTCCCATGTGCCCCATTCAGGGGAGGAAAGTGCATATGATACTTGTGCTGATAAGAACCTTTTTGATCCCTCCACTTGACAACAGAGGCAACAAAGAGAATCCTTCATCTTACGCCAGCGATGAGCTTTGAAGTCGAAGTGGGATTTCAAAAGCGGAAGAGTCAACACCACGCTAAACACGATACCTTGCTAATTCGAGATGATGCGGTGCAGCAATCTTCTCCTGCTTCCAGCCCCTCTTTTACAAAGGTTGGTGAAATCCAACTGATCAACACATGTCCAATTCACTTGCTGCTTCTTGTGACACATGATATTTTAAAATCGAACAACTGCTGAAAGTCCTCACAATCAGGCTAAATTATTGCGATAATCTCAAATAATTGTGTCCAGGTAATGTAATAATTGTAACAGGCCTAACAGTGTTTAGTTTCATTTTCCTCTTTTAAGCCATGGTGTTGGTGCTAATGTCTGGTTCCCCCATGTGTATATACCCCTTACATGTGCATATCCTCCGTTTGTGCTGCTGTGAAAGCTAACAGCTCTGGAAGATAACTGCAGAGTTGGGGCAGCTGGTGGCCTGGTGGTTAAGAAGTTGCCCCTGTGACTGGAAGGCCATGGGTTCGAATACCAGGACTGCCAGTGGCACCACTGAGGTACCCTTGAGCAAGAGCTACCTGGGCGCTGTGTTGCTGGTTGACCACTGCTTCACTTGTTGAATGGGTTAAATGCAGAGAAGAATTTCACACAGTTCACACTGTGTGCTGTGCTGTGGTGTGTTCATGCATGATAAAACAACCACTTTACAGTCAGCTGAAATAATTGTGATCAGCTTAAATACTTGCAATCTGAGTTTATTGATGAGCTCTAGTTTCACCATGTAAAACAAACTTAAGTTTTGCATATCTAACTCAACTGGGCCACTCTCTATACGTGACCTGGCAGAGTTGACTAGCCATGACCTGGCAAAGACGATGGTAATCAGGCTAAACTGGTCAATATTGGGTTACATCCAGCTGAAAGGATCAAGCTGGTAAGGCCTTGCTGTAGACTGCATCTATGTCCAATGCTGTATAGAACTGCTGTATATAAACTTGCCCTGAAAACATAGCAAGACCTTTCACAGCTGCCACAAAAGTTTTCCAAAGTCCATCTTCCTTTGTCTAACTCAGAAGCCAGGCTCAGGTGTGTGTGGGTGTGTTTTTGTGTGTGTTGGTGTGGGTTATCTCGCAGCTGTCCACTAGGCTGTCAAGAGAGAGAGACCTGGTCTTTTACAAGGCCCTGACAGCCTAGAGGAGCACAAAGAGCCTGACTCGCAGATGGAGAGCACCGATAGACTTTAAACCCTCTCTCTCTTTCTGTCTGTCTCTCTCCCTCTCCCTCTCTCTCTCTCATGCACACATATCACCTATGTGCCTCTGCACAGGTGTCACAGAGCAGAAAAGGCCACAAGCTTCTAAACAAGGAACATCAGTCTGCATAGGACTGCAGACATTTTGTTCCAGCAGGAGAAAGTTTGCTACCACACGCAGGCTTCTGAAGAAAGGACACAAAGGGAGGACTCAATTAGGAAATATGTCATTCACATGAATGAATCAAACACAGTACGCCTGAAAACAGGTGGGGAAACGTGTATGGCTGCGAAAGACCAGGAGATTAAAACAGCAGAGAAAAAAATTCAGAGCAAAAATGTCTGCCACTTAAACTGTCAAGCTAACGCACTTTAGTCTCCTTAAGGCTCAAAATGAACACGTTAATCACACACAGAAACCATAGAAACTGGTTAGCAGCTTGCTGGCAAGTTTTATTTATCTGTTAGCTGCTGGCTGAAGCTTATCGTAAATTTCAAGCTAAATGAACACAAGTAAAATACAGCACAAATCTGAAATACAGGCAGTTAATAATCTGCATTGGTGGTGGTCTCTTCATTTCTTTGAGAAGAGGAGCAGTAATGTGGATTTGGATGGTTTGTTTAGCACCACGGGCTACCTGGTTAGCAGTGTTAGCAACTTTGTAGAAGAGTCCAATGCATGAAATTTCCTGAATCTTTTTGGATTTACCACGCAGTTTATTCCACCACTGGAGCTCCAGTTTGACTTATTCCATTCATGGGGCTCCAGACACAACTCTCCTAAATCCTAAAGTGTCCTTATCCAGTGCCACTGCTTTGTTTTGCTTCGTTTGGTGCTGCAGCTTGTCTGATCTAGCTGGCATAGTGAGGTAACGTCATGATGCTTGAATGTTCCTCTCTCTCCGTATTCATAACCAAGCTGTCTCACTCAAAATCCCCAAGTTTAAATGATCAATACTCGGCCCCTGATCATCCGATCGAAAACTTGTATACAAGCGCAATAGGGGTTATAACGCTTGTGTCAGAGTTGGAATGGTACCAATACCTCATACAGTCTCAGAGGAGAAGCGGTGCCAAAAAACAAGTGTAATAATAATAATAATAATAATAATAATAATAATAATAATAATAATAATAATAGTAATACTTAAGAAGAACAATAGTATGTCTCTTTTAAAAGTTTCTATTGCCAAAATGTAACTTTACAGAAATCCAAGTCCAAACATCTAGTGAGTAAGCCAAAGGCATTGGTGGCAAAGAAAAACTCCCTAAGAGACAGAAACTAAGATTCAGAAGGGGAGCCTGTGTTCCTCTGATTGACACCAGATAGCAAATAAAAATAACAACAAAAGCAATAAGAGTTTCTGAATAGTGAATATGTCTATGAATAATGAATATACCTTCCTAACCTCCTAAAAATCTTATTTAAAAAAATACTCCAAATATCCCACTATATAGCAACACATTACACAAATCACCGTCGGATATGTGATATCTTTTTTATAAGACACTTTTTGGTTAATTAAAAGGAAATCTAAGCGTGGCTGGCTTAGTTTGACGTGACAGTGCCTTATGTGGTTTTTAAATTGTAAATCATATTCAAAGTTTTATTGTGGGCCATAAAAATGAACCAGAACTGGAAGGTTACTGCCATAGGTGCTCTGCTGGTGATGCTGTGGTGCTCTCAGACTGGTCAGGCAGTAAAATGGCCAATTCCCTTTGTACAGTGAATCAGTAAAATGTAACGTAACTTAGCTAAAATATACACAACTAGTCATTGGTCTGAGTGGATACACAACTATCCAAGTGGATAAGTGTGACTGTACAAGTTAGTAAGTTTGAAGAGTGTGTCGTTAGTGACACTGGCCCACCGTTTCCCTGTAGGAGAAAGATGCAGCAGCAGGTTAGTGGTTGGCTTTTTGCTCTATGGTTGTGTCTTTACTGCTGTTACACAACACAACTCTCACACAGTCCAAACTCTCAGCCCCCTCATGCTCTGCCTCTCTTCCTCCGCTCTCTCTCTCCTCCTCGCTCCTTTCTTTCTCTCTGTCCTCCCCCTCACTCTCTCAAATCCCTCTCTTGGTGTGTCAGTGCGACCTGCCACAAGCTGCATGGTCGTTCTCACTCTGACACACTTGCAGCATCACTTACAGACGGAGTAGCCCGGACACTATAGAGAAACACTGTTATTCAGTCGGCGGCCACGCTTAAAAGACATATACAGTACTGTCTGTTTGAAAAAGCTTACAGTAAGAAAATCATGTTTTGATGCCGTTACACAAGCTGCTCTGGATTTTAGTTAAGCAGGAAGACTTGGATCTTTTCTGGAAAAAATCAAAACTGATTTCTTGGAGTTTCTCTGTGGTGTAAAACCTGGAAAGGGTTGAACTGGATTGATCGACAAAAAATCCTTTTGTGTCTCGGAACCATTATTTCACTGCATTTTCTCCCTTTAAGGACGAACGCTCCACCAGTGACAAGTTCAGGACATGTTGTGTTTACACTTAAGTAGTTTTAGATTCGTATGTGAACTCAAGTCCATATTCCAGCATAATTTAGAGAAGTGGTTATTTTCAATAATTTGCCATGTATGTACACTGAAAGTTGTATTTCCCTTGCAATCACAGGACTGAAGTTCATCGGCCCATTTTTTCCTACACTTTTTTTGTTTTGTTATCACTTGGAAGACACTCAGAGGATAAAATACAATCATCTAGCAGATTCAATAAAAACAGGGATTTCACATTAGAGAAACATTTCAAAACATGACTTCCGATGTAGACTCCAGCTCAACTCCTGAAAGACTTCAAAGCATTTGAAAAGCAAAACTGCAGAAAAACTACAAAAGCATTTATTGGCAAGTGGTGAGGAGGCTGGAAACAGGTGAGAAACATCAGCAGTGTGATGTGGCCCTGTACAGCTATAGTAATGCACGTCACCAGTAACAGCATAAACTAAAAATGTCACTTGACAGTGCTGAGAAAAATGGTCACAGATCTGTAAATATACACAGAAGAAGCCTGATGAGACCTTTAGACGTTCATAAACAAGTTCACTGTTCAGATTCCCCAGACAAGAATCTGGGGGCCTAATCTAGGCTGAGCAACCCAGGGGACATAACCCTGAGGGCACTGCACCAGAGGTGTCGTGACCTTTGACCCAGAGCTTTCAAATAAAGAAAGAAAAAAAATTAGGAAGCGACAAAAGGAGCAACAGGACCTGCAGGGATTTGCTTTGAGCACCGTCCACCACATGTTCACAAGGTAATTCTGTTCCATTTTTACAGGACAGTTGGCATGGTTTCTCTCTCTCTCTCTCTCTCTCTCTCTCTCTCACACACACACACACACACACACACACACTACACACACTAACATTTGGCATGGATTCAGCCCGAAATGTTCCTCATGGAATAGTCGGCTCATCTGAATTCAACTGCCTGCCTCTGTTTTGAAGTTTTCTAAGTAGGTTGCAGAGGAATCTAGGCCACTGGTACAGCACCACTCTGGAGATGTTTTCCTGTCTCTTCCTTCAGCCGGCGAGTGCCATCGTCCTACTTCTCACACACACCCAAATACACATTTATATATTCCTCCAGACACAGATTATTAGGCAGATGACAAAGCATTCTGAGGCAGGTTGTTGGTCTGATTTGGAGCAGTCTACAAAGTCTCAGACACCTAATCCAGGAGTTGGGATCTGCCTTCAGTAAGTTTCAAAAGACAGAGCCATGGTCCATCCACAAATGAGCTCTTTCATAGCAACTGTTGTGAGGCTGGACAAGTTTTAGATAACATTGTTAAAAATTCCATTCATCCTAACAAATTTAAGCTGGACTTTGCAGTTTGTCCATGGTCCTGTCTAATCTTGCAACAGTTCCTGCAAAGAATGCATTTGTGGGCAGAGCACAGACAGGTCAATTGAATGTAAAGCTTTGACTAAGGTACACGATCACTGTATTTGTTTTAAACCCTGAAGTAAACTCGATGACCTTCTGTTACTTGATCCTGCCCCGTCATGTCACCTTGACCCTGAGCTTGATCTAACACAGGTGTTTCATTCACTGTTGTAGATGAGAAACATGAGACAGGTGAGTCCTCAAGACTTTACCACACTAGCCCTGCCTATAGAACAAGATCTGCTGCTTACACATATACTGTACATGGCAATGAATAAAGTACACCTACATCTTTTAACATAGACTGCTGCTGATCAAAAGCAGCTGAATCATAGCCTTGATCTCCAGCCCAGAGACTAATGCAGACTAATGCATGACTTATTCAGAAGGCTTCTTTCTTTTGTGCTAAATAAGGACGGCCTTTGAATTTACACAATTCCTCTTTAAGAGTGGGATCAGTTTCGCCTCTGCTGGCGGTTTTGCTAAGGGTAAGGTGATAAGGCTAGAGCCTTAGATGCAAGAAAGGAACCTAATACCTTCTGATATGGGCCTCAACCCAATCAGAATGAAGATGTGGGTTAATGCTGAAATCATCAGTGCGGCGTACAGAGTTAAAAGATCTTTGACCCAGTTAGGAACCCAATGGCCTGACCAATCTTACGGCCCTTGGCTATGGATCGAGTTTCCTGATTGGTTTTTAATGAAACCACACGCGGTCATTGATCCTAATCAACACAGAGTCAGTTACAGGTACACAGGAACTCTCTTTCTCTCCAAGCAGAATGGAAAGAAACACTCAATAGACCTAATTCTCTGCATTGTGCATTTCAAACATCCTAAACTGCTGTGCAAATAGGGATGACAGCCACCTGCCAGACTTATCACTGACCGATCAGTTCACACGTATTTAGAGAAGGGGGCCCGTTTAGAATGCTGTGAAGTATCATGCATATTTCAAACCCTGGATGCAACGGAGAAATACAGACACACATTCAAAAAACTGACTCTTTGCAATGCCACATCGTAATATACTGTCAGCAAGGAGACTACAGAATCCCACAGTGTTGTCAGACGGAATGCTCACACGATCAGCCACATCAAGTGCTAAAAGTGCTTTTGTCCCTACTGGGGTAAACTGCACATTGGACAAAATCAACCCGGTCTAATTCCATCACAGCCTAATGTAAACAAACGTACCGCAACCTAGTCCACTCCAATCAAACTAACTTAGCCCAGTTATCTCCATTCATTCTATCCATCTTAATCTTAACCAGTTCAAGTTCAAATCCCATGTAACCCAACTTAATCCAGTCTAACCCAAACAAACCCAACTTAATCCAAATTAATCCAAGCAACCGTGAGTTAACTCATCCAAACCCAACTTAGCCCAAATGATCTGAACCCATTCAAACCCAAATGAATCAAACTCAACCAAACCCAATTTAACCCAACTAAATCAAACACAGCCAAATCCAACTTATTCCAATCAAACCCAACCCAACCTTATGCAATTTAACTTAACCCAATTTAATCCAAACTCAATTTAACCCAATGCAACCCAACTAAATCAAACCCAACCATAATGATCCAAACCTAACCAGATCCAACATAACCAAATACCATCTAACCCACATAATCTGAACCCAACCATATGCATCTTAAAAGAGATGATCACTGTCTAAGTTGACAGGTTCTTGTCAACTGGTGTAGAATCTAGCCTTAAATACCAAACAAATGTACATCCAGCAACATTTGACAATGAGCCTCATTTAATTTTCTCTGTTTATTTTAAAACGAAAGTTATTTTTAAATAATGTGCTGCAATCACACATACATTATAAAATTAATTAATGTTTTTTTTTTCCGCCCTGTTCCATGAGTGCTTTTCAGTGTGGTAATGTCTGAGGAAAGGGCTTCTTGTCCTGAGCTGTGGAATAATGACCATGACATCACTTCAAGACTCCAGTGCTGCAGATCAATAATCATCTCCCCAGAGTTCAACTGATGTAAAATGGCTAGGGCTTTACACTTTACCCACTGCATTTATCTACCATTTTTGTTTTGGTGTTAGATTTCACAGCCCACATGTATCAAGCTTCTCAAATTAGGGGTGGTGGTACACTCCCATGCCCATGTGATCAGAATCCCTGGGATAATTATGACATATTCTGAACCCACAACTGTTTCTTGGCTTTTGGAAAAAAAATAAAAAAATAAAAGAGAAGTAACCCCAGGCTCAAGAGAAGCTCTTTGGCAGTGGGAATGGGAAATAATATAGACTAAATCAAAGGTCTGCACTCTAGCTCTCTGGCTAAGGACCCTACTGCCGAGGGCTTGGAGGTCAGACAGATGTACATTAATAGCTTCATGTTGGAAAGCATGATCGATCCCAGTGCTCCACACTCTAACCCTGCCCCTCACGCAACATACTAATGCCTTCACCTTCTCTCTGCATACTCTGCTCTTTCTCTCTCCTCTTTCATCTCACTCTTCCCTCTTAGCTCTCTCTCAGAAGCTTTTCTCTGCTCTATTCAGTTCATTGTGTATCCAGAGAGCGGATTACATAAGTGAGCAAGTCATCTGCTGATTATTTCAACAATTAATCAAACAATCAGTTGTTAACAAACGATCAAACAGAGTTTTGAAAGGTACTTGAATGTAAAGAGATAAACACAGAGGCTTTTAAAAGAGGTCATTAAAACACAGCCATTCAGTCTAGGACCTTGGAGGGTCCAGGGATTCTGCCATGAGACGTGGTCTCAGATTCCATGCTCTGTATTCGCCATGAAGTGTTACAGGAGAAAACTAATAGCTATTATTTTGGAAAACTGAGGTGGCAAGTACTACATCCAAGGATGGCAAAATGCTGATTATTTTCTGTAATAATCAGTAAGTGTACAGTAAGTGTGGCAGTGATTAACTGAACTAGATATTGGATGATGACTGTAAATACTAAGGAAAGGTTTGAAAATGGTTAAACTAACACACTCACAACTCACACACATCAATCGTAATAAATTTGTTTTAGCTGACTGTAGTATTTTTAAAGCAAGTCAGTCCATCAGGTCTAAAAGGAAAAAGGGGCTTCATCTGTTGCCAAGGATTTTACAAGCTCTTTACATAGCACAACAAAAACCATCTTTTGATTGCACAAAACACTAAATGCATTTTATTTTAGGCAAAGCACCCTCTTTCTCTGTAAATCCCTCTTCATTCATTACCGTGAACAGAAGGTTGAATGGGAATTGGCCAAAAGTGGATATAAATGGAGTAAATGTTGGTAGCTTCGCACTGCGCAAATCTATCAATGACTCCATGAAACTCTCAGGTGGGCACTGCCCCTAGCTGTTGATAAAAGACCAGTCTCGGGTTGTTTCTTTAGTAATTTTCAAGAGGCAGAGAGAGGGAACTGTATTTTTCTCATTTTAACCAGGTGCAATGTCCTGAACATCATAGTGTTCATGCTGACGGCCGTGGCGGCCGGTGTTGTCTCTCGGCCCCCTGTATCACACAAGTATGAGGAAATACTTCATGCACACATGATGACCTCAAGTAATGAGATAAGATGGATAAAACATTTAGACACCATCACCCTGTAGATGGGAGAAGAGGATCCAAAATACCTCACCCAGGCAAGAATGCCACTCCTAAAACCTACTAGTAATCAGAATCAGAATCAGAAAACTTTTTGATCCCAGGAGGAATTGCTTATGTTACAACTGCACAGACACAGAACAATATAAAATATAAAGTAGCGCAAATAATGGTTCGGAGTTGTTCTCTATACCGAGTATGTTACTGCTCATAATAGAGATCAATAGTAGATAAGTAATATTGACATAAGTAGTGATATTTCACATAGTAAGATTACTATACACACACAAACACACACATACACACACACATAAAGTCCAGATAAAGCTATAGTTAAAGGCTGTTAAGTAGGGAACAAGTGAAGTTAAAATATTCGTTAAATCTATTATGCCACAAATAGTTGAAATTCAAATTTCATAAAAACAAAATCCAAATTATTATTCTGATAGAAAACTGTCTTTTAAATAAGCACCACCATATCTTCTCAAACACAACACAGTGAAACTGTCGGTCATGTTCCACGCGGACTAGTTCATGGTGAGTATCAACAGGGTGTACGGTGACCAAGAACTTCTCCACTACTGGTTTGATTCTGCTTAAACACGACATCTTGCTCAATATACATTACAGAAGTGGACAGAATAGTTCCTTCAAGTGCTCTAATGCCTTCTGCAGACACGTGTTTTCCAACAACAAAAACATTCACAAACCACAGAGACAGAGTGCAATGCATAACTTCATCATAATGATACTCATACCTTGGATGTCCAATTGTCATCACTTGCCAAGGGTGTTGGAACTAATGAGGATTTAATTAATAATAAAAGTGTATCTTCTTTAGTTCTTTGTATTTTTCTACTTTTAGTTGATTTAAAAGCACAAGAAAACTTTACTTTGCTTTTCAGTTTCCATGAATAAGTTTTAATTCAGTACATCACTACTTACTAACTTGGAGGGTCTCAGAGCTGCATCTACAACTGGTTCCCTTTCTTTTTACACTACTGCCCGACTCACCTCTGAGCATGGCTGCAAAGTGGCAGTTCAACTTCAGATTTAGCCTCAGATGTTTCTTTGCCTGTTATTATATATCAAACATGTATACATGCATGCTCACAGTACACATACAAATGCACACAAATACACACACACACACACACACACACACACACATACACACACATACACACACACACACACGGCTGCAGAATGTGGAGAGAAAAGGGCAGTAATTAAGGTGTCGGTCTTCTGGCGTTCCTTCCACTGTGTTTGCTCTTCTCCAACGGCCTGTCAAAACATTTCACTGCTGCAGCAGGAGTGTGTGTGTGTGCGCGCGCGTGCATGTATGTGTGGTTTAAAATAGCAAACTCTCCTGTATCTCCGACATCAAACCCTCACAATCCTCTGTTGTTCTCAAGCCTCTACATAGTCACAGAGGTGTCACAAGCTTCTCTCTCTCTCTCTCTCTCTCTCTCTCTCTCCTCCCCTGGAACGAGAACGCCTGAGGATTTCTGTCCATCTGTGAAAGCAGTAGCTCTGTGGAGGCTGTTTTGCAGATCTTGTGGAGATAGTCCACACTAAGAGAGGAATAAACAGCATCAAAGCACTGCCTTAGCCTGCAGTGGATGTGTTGTACATGACAGCTCAAACAGCCAAGCTGGAGCTGCCTGAACAGCAGCACAGTGGCCGCAGGAAGCAGCTGCAAGTTGGTGACTAAAGTTTAGAAAATGAAAACACATGAGCAGAGTATGCAGAACAGCTCCAAAAGTTTGGAAACAGAAATCAAATGTTAAAAATATATATTTATATAAATCTATATAACACAAATGTGTCCTCGACTGAAATTTTAGAATTTCAACAGAATTTCCTTCATTGTTTCATTGAGCTTCTGACACAAATACAGTCATTTATTCCCTATCCAAAACCTGAACCAAGAGGTCATGGGTTCGAATCTTGCCTTCAGCATACCACCACTGGGTTCCTGAGCAAGACCCTTAACCCTCAAGTTGCTCCAGGGAGACTGTCCCCTGTAGTTAGGGAATGGAAATCGCTTTGGATAAAAGCGTCTGCTAAATGCCGTAAATGCAATGAACAGAAATCTACTTTAAAAATCCCTTTGATATCAAACTAAAACCTGCACCATTAAGGCTTAATAGTGTTGCTGTTTGTTGTCTGAAGGTTTAAGTAGACAGAGTAGAACAAAGTGAAACAGTGAAAAGTGGTCTGACAAGGAATGCCATTTCCAGAAAAGATTTTAAACGAAGAACTATGGTGAGTATAACACAAGAGGACAGAAGCCAAATTGGAAAATGCTACAGAAACACTACCCAGACAAAATGTGATGGCATGATGAGAGAATATCTTTCAAAGATAAAAACCAGTTTAGTGTTGACGACCTTTTAAAAAATTGTTCTACATGCACTGGATTAACCTGCGAACAATGAATGATGCTTCTAATAAACTTTGCCACGTGTGAAATATGAAGGACTGTGAAAGACAGTTCCAAATGTCCAACAAAAACATAGACGTTTTTAGTGATAGACTTTGGGAAATTTTGACCATCCTGCATCTAAAGGCTTTGCTTTCTATTTTAGCTCATTAAAGATGCTCAATAGACTGTGATGATTTCATACAAGTTCCTAACTAGAAAGCAGCTGTATGACTGTGCACACCTGCCCTCAAGGACACCTGCTTCAGCCGCGCCATTTCTCAGGCCTTCATTACAGTCTGGTATAATGAGATGCTGGTGATGAAAGGCAGCCAGGGGACTGTTTAAGACACTGATCCAAACTGAACTTGAAGGTAAATTTTTTAAAAGTTTTAAAAATCTTTGAATAATTCGGCAGTGATAATGTAAATGGTCAAAAAAAAGTGTTGTTTGATGTGAAATTGTTAACTCTAGAGAAACTTGCTGAGTCTGGTTTCTGGTAATAGGAGTCATAGGATCCAACATGTCTACTAAGTTTTATTTTGCCTATAAGGCTTGTAGGAGCATGTGCAATATACCATCGTCCAGTGGTGCCCCTAGCCATCGCTGATTGACAGTACTACCGGGGACGAGGCAAGAGAGAGCTGGCAGGGATTCACACTATCAAATGCTTTTTTAATGCTTTAGGTTGCAAATACTTTGGTGATACTTTGGTTCCCAAACTCAGTGCTGGGGTAGCCCCTACCCTGTACATTTTAATGCTTTCCTGCTGATATGCAGCCATACCGACTAAATAAAGGCTTGTAATTTAGTTAATTAGTTGGATAAGGTGTATTGGGAGAAGGGGAATCACAAAAATGTGCAGAGGAACTTGTAGGACCAGGGTTGAGAAACGCTGCTTTAGAGACCTTAAATGCTTTGGCTATCTGGTTCCTATCACTGTTGTGAACAACAAAACAACTTCTGTGGAACTCTAATTGATTCAAAATAATCTAGTCAAGTTGATACCAAAGTATGTGTGCGTATGTGAATATCTCTCTCTCTCTCTCTCTCTCTCTATATATATATATATACATATATATA
>JBBPCZ010000017.1:13863205-13887895 GCA_037974445.1 Brycinus macrolepidotus | reverse complement strand
GGGGGGGGGGTGTGTGTGTGTGTGTGTGTGTGTGTGTGTGTGTGTGTGTGTGTGTGTGTGTGTGTGTGTGTGTGTGCAAAGTGTAGAACACTGGTGGAGTTTAGCTTGCAGTGACTTCGGCACTGAACCCAATTATGCAGCAATGTGTCTATGTGATGCACGGTGCCGCGCGCCAGCAGAAATAACAAAACTAAACAAACCGCCACTGCCTACGTTATGCAATAGTGCATTATGTGAAAACCTATTCCCAGTCCTCCAGACAAACAAAGGAGGGAGAGAGAGAGAGAGCGAGAGAGAGAGACAGAGAGAGAGAAAGAGAGAGAGAGAGAGTGAGAGAGAGCAAGCGAGAGAGAGCAAGAGAGAGAGATTTGAAGGTGGAGGTATTGATTCAGCTTCACTCTCGCGCTTTTGTACATCAAGAGGAACTGGTACACCGTGGGGAGCGAGGGCTGGATCAATCCGTCCACAGGTTTCACGCGCGCACACACACACACACACACACACACACACAGAGGAGCGGAGGAAGGAGAAAAGTATACAGAAGAGGAGAGAGAAAGAAAGCTGAAAGGGCCATTACAAAAAGCAGTGTGGGAGGAGTACAAAACTGTGTCCTCAAATTGACAGTGGCACTCTGAGGTACTGCCAGCACAGCTAGTGTTACTCTGCTACTTTACACACACACACACACACACACACACACACACATGCACGCACGCACGCACACGCACATGTTTACATTAGAAGAACACATATTACACACTCGCAGATAAAGGTTCTGCAGTCAACAGCTTTGATGTTTATGTTAGTGAGGCAAACAGAGGAGCAAAAATGAAAACACACATAAGCAAACCAACAAAACTGAAAGATTACATTTTCCTGTGATACATCTATGGCCTTCAGAACCACAGGGGTGACCAGGCGCTTGACCCACTACTTTTTAAGTTGCTCATTATTGGGCTGTTTATTATTAAACAAACGCCACTCTCCCTGACTGCAACCACCAATGACCACTGCACACAAATAAACAGAAAATTGCAATGAGCCACAAAACCAGAAAATATGCATTTTAGCTGAGGGGTTGGGGCATTTCCCAAACAATGAAAGTGAGAGGCCTACCACCGCTCACTAACAGGATAAAAGTTTTTCTCTGCAATGCACAAACTAATATTTATGCACTCAGTCACAGTTTGTTACCACACAATGTGGCATTTACTGAACGTCAGCAATATTTCCTACTGCTAGCTGGCTTATTTAGAAGTTAATGTTCTTCAGAGATTCAGACTAGCAAGGCTATCAGAGCAGAACCCAGGGAAGACATATCACTGACAAACCACAAACAACTCTGACATTGTACATGAAACATTATTATTTTATAGCCATGATCATTATATTATAGCCAGAGATTATATGTAGAGTTAAAAGGTAGTACTAGGTAGACAATCGGTGGCCAAATTGTCAGTTAGATGCATTTAGAGGGGTGCCCCCCACTCCTTATACCCCTGGGTCTATCATAAAGCTCATTATTACTGAATTTCAAAGCAGTACTGACAGCTATTTACTTACTTGCTACGATATATTCACAACTGCCATAAGGCAAACTGTCCATGGAATACGCTATATGAGATTATGTTAAATATGCATCTGATTTTAACGTACACACAAAGAAAAGATTTACAGAGTGTGAATGAAGCATGAAGACCAGTACTTACCTGCAGAGGCACAGGACACCGTCAGGCATGAAGAGAGAAAAAGAGAGAAAAAAAGATTTAATTAGTATGAAGAAGCGAGATTACCATCTTATCAGATTAAAGATGATTTGAGGTGATCTCATTATCTTGCTTTATTATTAGTTCCAGGAAGCCAAAGGGAGAGTGAATCCAGTTCCCCCTGCTTCATGGAAAAGCTTGACACACTGATAACTTATCATTAGCAGAATAAAAATTGGCCTGTATTTATCAAAGGTTTCAGACAGGGGGAGCTGATCTAAGGGTTTCTGTCTCTCATGCTGATGAATGTGACCACATGGTTCATGTCATCGCTGTCATATTAAACCAAAATTATTTTTTTGTCATTTGAAAACTGTAGCTGCCCTTTACAGGTCACATCAATGGACTAAAAGAGATAGCACAACATTAATTAGAATAAAGTCTTAGCGAAGCACCGAAATGAACCAAAGTTCAGGACACACTGGGCTGAAAACCAAAAAAGTCAGCAATAAATAAAAACAGTCAACATTAAATAAACTCACTAAAATGACTACAGTATGTAGCAAGGGTGGCACGATACCACTTTTTCATGTGTGATATCGATACTGATACCACAACCTTGTGTATCTGCCTATACCAATACCAATCAAATGCCGTCTTTTCCCGCTCTTAAACAACAAAGCTGTTAATAATATATAAACCTGGATATACTTCGAATCTGCAACAGCTCCCTACCACTAAGTGCAGTTTGTAAGTTATAAAATGCCAGTTTATACACATATAGGATACATATAGGACACAATTTGTCCATTATGGAATTCTGAACACATGGCTGAATCACCAGTGGCTCTTTGTTAGATATGTTATACACTATTTGGGTGCCGGAGCCTGTATTGTAATTTCTACATAGTGCACTGCGTGGGGAGTAGAGGGCTATTTGAGACACAGCCTTTCTGCTCATCAGTGTTACTTGTATATGTTGTTCTAATCAGTGATTTTGGCCCTTACTGGCATATTCCGAGTATTGGATCAGAAAAAAACCTATGTAGGCTGCAGGACTGTATGGGTCATGCAATCCAATGTCCTTGAGAAGAACAGAGAACTGCTGGTCATTCAATATAATGAATTCCTTCATTTTTCAGTTGGTCTTTGCACTTTGGTTCTAATGGTTGAGATTTTTCCCTCCCAAAAACCGTGGCTACAGATGGCATCAGTATGCTAGTGGAGACTTTCCTTTTAGCTTCTGTCGCTTTGCTGTATTCCGCATATCGAGTGGTTTTCAAGTGATCTCAAACCTTTAGTGGAGAAGTCCTTGGACACTGTACCCTCTCATAATACTTCCTATGAACAGTGATTACAAATCGCTTCTCTAATCTTCCCTCATAGAAACCCTGAAACAGTTCTAGCCAGCCATCATTTTTCACTTTTACTCTCATTGGAAGACCACTGAAAAATCTTTTGATACTTCTTTTCAGGCTTATTACATTTTAGCATTATAGCCTTCTCATTCCAACAATAACTTAAAGTACCATTTTTTAACTTTTTCTGACAAGATTTCAATGGATCACCATAATAACATGCTAGATTATTGCCCCTGTACAGTTACAGACTTTGATGGAGTGCTCACAGTGGTGTAGGATTTTTAGCCCTAAGAACGTGGTCATTTTGTGAGGCCTAATCCCATTGAGTTAAACATTTTTAGCCTTGAGGAGAAATATGAGCCTCTGTGTGTGTCCTTTGAAAACTGTAAAGTGACGTTTCCTGACAATTAGGTCATGACCCTATTCACTGGAAGTTTTTTATTGCCTGCTGGAAAGTTTACACCATTTGATCCCTGTTGTTAAGGAGAAACGAGAGTGCTTTTAGTGAAGGTGTGGGTGTTAAATACTCTGAATAGGGTGCAGTGCAGAAAGCATTACCAAAAAAGCACTGATTTGTAGAACCATGCATAACATAGGCGGCACACCATATACCAACAGTCATAGAGACAAACTGTGGGCTTGTTAGTGCCAAGAATAGCATAGCTTAGCATAGCATAACATTTTTTCTTGTATGAACACACCTCATGGGCCTTCATGAACAGGCTACAGTTAAACTTGGTGTGTTAAAGCAGAAACAAGCACAAGCCCGCACAGTGTTGTATCCCTCCTGGACTGCCTTTTAACAGTCCAGAGTGAAGAAAACATGCTTATCCACTTCAGCTGATTACCAGGTTTTCAACACCAGCTGCATACAGATGTGCGTAACAGGTGAGTGTGATAGATACAGATGGCAAGTATATCAGATTAAAGGGAAGTGAGGAGAGGATAACTGCATTTATTCAGGCACGCAACTCCAAAGTCTGGCACTAGCTCAAGGTTAAACACAAACTTTTTTTTCCCCTAAAAGTCTTTCGGCCGAAAGGCTCATGACACACAGCATACAGAGCAGGCCTCATATATCACAAGTCTCCAAGCGTGAGGGCTGACCCTCAGAGATATCAGGTTTGTGCTGTCCATGTGAGTATGAAAGGCAATGATGAAAGGCAAAAAGTGACCTGAAATTAACACTGAGCACTTCTTCTCGAGGTGACTCCAGATAGACAGATAGATACATACATACATACTTAGATCTGTTTTCTACATGTGATGTAATCATTTGTAGTTTCAAAGCCCATATTCTACTTTTCATATATTTTATTTGTTACCCCGATGTTCACTTATAAGAATTAAACAGGCTGGTTTTATTACTGTGCCTTCAAGGGTGTTCTCACACTAGGTGATCTGCACCATCCCCGAGCATGTTTGACCCCCAAAATCCAGTTTATTTGACTAGAATGTTCACTCAGTACCATGTCCGGGCTCGCTTGAGGATGACTTTGGTCTACAGTATGGGCGCAGTGTTTGCTGGAAACTTGGGTAGATGAGAGAATATAGGAACAACTGGACACGCAAGAACTTTATTAGAATTGGCAATTATCTTCATGCTCATGATACCAAAGAACCACAATATCATGACAAGCTAAAAAAATTGCGGGTTCAATATCTGAAGGTGTGGGATGCACTCATCAGACGAAAAGGATAAAGCAACGAATGATGTGATGACGTAAGCATGTCGGGGTCTGGAACATTAAGTGCAATGTGAGTGCAGGTCAGCGGGGAAATGGGGAGGGGGTGCAATCATGCTTGGTCACCGAACAATGCACCCCAGGCCTTGACTAAAATATGTAAATAACCTCTGGATCGGCTTCCCTGTATTGCACTGCATAAAAAAAAAGCTGCCTGTGCTGAAACTTTACATATATATAAGTATTTTACATATATAAGTATACATTTTTACAATACACATGCACATATTTTTATTTTATCCTATTTATATTTCTAGATTGTATAGTGCACATTTGTGCTTTTATTCTACTTTATTCTGTTCCACTGTTTTTAATTTTTGCTGCTCTTTGTTTCTGTCCACTTTCTGCCGTGACAATGCAAATTTCCCACTTGTGGGACTAATAAAGGTTTATCTTATCTTATCTTATCTCTAACACTCCTTATAACTTCATCATGACTGGGCAAATCTAAACTGCTATAGGTTAACTGCTTGAATAAATGCAAATGCATTGGATTTTGAGACATCATCAAAACAAATTCAAAACAGGCTGTTTTTGCAGCTTAAAATCCATTAAGCTGGTGAGTAAATGGCACGTTTGGAAATTTTGACTGTGTTTACATAACATTAAACTTTTTTACTTCAAATTCGCTAATATGATATTGATAAACTGTGCTGTATTCAGTGAAAGCTTAAAGCATTACAGCAAAAAAGAGCTTAGTTGTCCTGTAAGCTTTCGCCGAATACAAATGTTTCTCCCTGGCCCCTCTGGACTTACATAAGGACTTCACCTCACGGCACTCTTAAATCCACTGTTAAGTTCCCATACTGAACCAGTGCCAGCGCTGCACATCACCCTTATACTGCCACATGGGGGTGAGCGGCTAGCTGTGGACACTGGCCTCCAGATTAGTGAAAGCATAAGCTGCCCATTACATTAATAAAATATTTAAACCCCTCTCAGACGCAGCTTACTGCGGTCGCGTCTCTGTGTACAATAATGTCTCTCTCCCTCACGCTCACTCTCTCTCTCTCTCTGAAAGCCGCCTGTTGCTTGGGCCAATGTTGGCTGCCTACCAAAATGCTCACGTCCTGAGAGAGAAGGACAGTGGCAGAGCTAGTGTGCTTCTTACGGCAATCAATTATGTGGAATGATAAAGCTTCCTCCATTAGTAAAATCACCACAGAAGAATGAAAAGTGTGCTAATGCACCACCCCTCCTCTGGCTCTTCGATCAAACCAGCTCTATTCCACACCAGTGGCCTCGGGGAGCTAGATGTGTGGGGAAGAAAATGCCCAGGCGCAATCTTGTCTTTTTTAGACAGAACACGGTGATAATAGAATTTCCAGCCGTTTCCAGCCAAATCACAACCCCACCCCTGCTCATAAGCGGATTCGCGGCGCGAGACGCTAGCCTCCCTTGGGCTGCGCTAATTGTGATATTTGTCATTCACTCCATCAGGGTGCTTTTCATTTGCTTTCATTATTGTGTTGCAAATTTGCAGCCATATCCTGTGAACTCTCATTCGGCACACGCCGCCTGTTCCCTGCCGCCTATTCTGCGGGCCCGAGCAGACCACCGGCTGCGAGGAAGGTTTCCATGTACTGATGCACTTATGGGAGTGAATGGGAGGGTGGGGTGTGGGGTGGGGGGGGGAGGTAACAGATTCAGGCAGGGAGCCTCTCCTTCATTCTCTGATCGCAGTGGGAGAAGAGAGAAAGAGAGAGAGAGAGACAGAGGGGAGAGAAAGGGACTGGGGGGGGGGCTACTACTGTAGTGGAGTGCTATTTTTAGCCCACTCTCCTTCATTACCATGCTCTTTACTGTTCCACGGTGCGGAGAGAAAGCAGAAGCCTGAAGCAGCATCTGTATAAATAAACCAGCTCACGTGACGTGCCTCCAAATCCCACCAGCCATCTCGTGGGGATAAGACGAGAGAAGAGAAGAACAAAATGCAAGAAAAAGGGTCTTGATTGTGCCATGATTAGAAAGCAGCAGTACACAGAGAATGGAATTCAGAAGCTGTATTGGTAATGGCTGGAGTTGTTTGAGTCTATTATGCTGATGGCCAGCTTTTTAATCACTCAAATCACTCAAAACAGAGAGAAAAGCAAGATCTCATCACAGATCTCCTGGTTATATGTGAGAAGTTTGTTGCTGAACTAGGACTGTGACTGATATTGAATAAAATTGGACATATGCAATCCTTAAAATATTCAAAAACTGTAAATCCATGATACTGACACATTAATGAAACCACTTCTGCAGTTCTGTACACCTTTTTTATCACCGATGATGCCTTTACACTGTGAAACGATCCTTTCAGGCAAAAACAACAATCTGTAGCTGGTCATTTTGAGCGACAAATGTCCCGATTCTCTGGCGATGGGGCCTTAATTCCTTTAACAGCTTTAATTTGGGGAGACAATATTGGGTTTAATTGTCCGGATTTAATAGTCTTCCTGATCCCAATAGGCATCTGGTTTGCATGCTCTCAGCATTTATTTCCAAGAATAAAAGAGTGTGTAAAATGCAGACAGCTGCTTGAAATGGAAACTTATTCAGAACATACTGGGCGTAAAGTTCACACTGTACTGAGTTTACTGCCTGCTCCGGTGGAAAGGAGTGTGTGAACAGCTTAAAAAACTTCATCATAATGAAGTAAAGTTACACGTCTGCTCATGGACATGATATATCCGAGAGTTTTTATTTAAAGATGCAGCTTAAAAAGACATTTCCTCAGCTCTGATGTACCGCTCTTCACTGTCAATACACACACATATGGTTTTAATTTTTGTTAAGGGTTTTTGTTACCTTAGACAAACTTTACTTCAATAAAAGGTTTAATTGTTTCCATATTTTCAGTGGGTTTGAGCTACTTAGACACTAAAACATGACTTCTTTGATAATATTTTGGGGTCGTCGGTGAAGTTTCAAATATACTATTTTGGTCTGTCCATTCCAAACTGCTCGATTCAAACCATTTGTATACAAAGAGAAGATTTAATGGTTTTGGTAAGGTATACTGTTGGTGACATGGTAAAGCACTACAATGCAATAAGTCAGAATTTTAATGGGTTGAGGTGGCACCAATTTGACAGTGAAGCTGATGGAAATTAAGCTGGAAAATTGGGTTGAATTTATTATATTGTGATGTCACGAAACCCAACATATTTACATTCTCTGCCCATTCACCCTACAGCAGGTTAGTCCCATCCATTCACATTATAAGGGGTGTTTTAGCCTTGGGCTGCTTTTTGAATGAGGTACAATAACAAGCAGCCAGTCAGAACATGCACAGATCAGTCCTAAATGAACAGTAAGAGAAACAGCCTGTTTCTTTCAAGAGGCAAAGTGAGGGTAAAAAATGGGCAGCGACTACACAGTACTACCAGACTGAGTGCAGTCCCTTATAATAGCATTCCATGTTTCTTTTGATGAAAATAGTTTCAGTTATATTTTTTAGTACTCTGCATTATTTGTTAGAGTTTGTAAAAAATGAATAGAATTTTTCATTTAAAAATATACTGAAATAAATATATATCATTTAGTTAACGTTTAGTCCTTATAAGACATTCTAATGTTCAAGATAATATTCAGTGGATTACATTTGATAGCTGTAGTCCTATACTGGACACTGGAGATGAAGGTTAATAAGATGGTTAAGGAGTGCAGATCACAGAGACTCAAGCTTCAGTTTGCTGCTCATCCAAGTAAACATCCACTGAAAGTAATAATCATGAATGGTCTGTTCATATCTCATCAGAGTATAGCCATAGAACTAAGCACAATCTGTCCCTTTTACTCTCTTTCTCTCTCTCTCACACACAGATACAGAGCTCAGAGTGCCATAGCTATATAAATCTGTATCTAGTAAAAATGAATATGCAGCTTTCACAACACATAGTGCATTCAGCAGATGAAAATGCCACAGTCGCCTCATGTCTGCCATTATGCTGCCTCCCCATCTCCTCATGTCCCCCTTGCTTTCTAAGGGTGTGCTCATCTATTACTGTAATGAAATCACTATACTGCACTGCTTTATGCTCTGTGGACCCCATCTGTCAGTGATGCGTTAAATGTGTCTATTTACTGTTTTATCGAGCAGAATGCCAAATATGCGGCTTCAAATACAACCACAGAATAGAATGTCAGCGATCGTGGCACACGCGTACCGTAAGTAATCAAAGCCGATAGTTTCCATTTCTTTTAAACCACTGACAAGCTACTACATTCACTCCAATCACACTAAGGTTCAAAAATCCCTGGACGCAACACATTACAACCTTTACCGGCAGCAGCTTTGTGGCGGGTTGAAGAAGAAATGGGTGCATATGCTGCTTTAACAGGCGTGCTGCAGGCTTTCGTGTAGATTGGCGTGTTGGCTAGTTTGCCAGCAGGATGATTCTGGTGAATGGAAACAGACAGTGGATCCGTCAGAGGCCTTTGCAGCAGAATGAATCTAATCTAATCTAACGGAGAGGATATTGCATTCTCCTGCAGCATGAATCACCATTAGCGGCAACATTATTACTGCGCACAGGCACAAACACAGGCAGAGTAATCGCCTATGATGAGTGAACTGCGAACGACGAACTCCGGGCCCTTCTCAGCCCTCCGTTACTGGACTGATGGAGGGAAGGCGGATGCAAGAAGTGAGGTTCAGGATTTTCTAGCTGGGAACATTACTTATGAAAGGGAAATGGCTGAATGAGTATCATTATACAACAAAGCAAGACAACAAAAAAGTCTGTCATTGACATTATAGAGCTGGGATTGACCTGGAACGACAGAGTCATTTCAGTTCCCAGAGGCTCTTTACTAGGGCTGGGCATTTTCAACTGACTCATGATACAATACCCATCATGGTACATATGTCACAGTTAGGCTTGTGCAAATATAGGAATGTTTAATATCATAATAGAGTATAACCTTTGATTATTGCTTTTTTAAAAAGACATACACTTAGATAAACAATAAACAATAACTATAGATAAAAAGATAATCAGTAAGTAAAGATAAACACTAACTATATTCTCAATGTCATTTTTTAAAATCAGTACTATGAAATGGGTTGTACAATAAAATAAGTTTTTGAATCTCGCTGTGTATAATTATCATATAGGCCTCTTTTCAGATCTTTTCAGATGGTTCTAGCATTGAGGAATGCAATGCATTCTGAAATCTATGAAAGGGCTCCATTCAAATGACATTTTCAAGTGGAGCACTTTGGTTAACATTCAATACAAGTAACAGTATTTTTAAACTTTAAGGACAAATTAAATGGATGTATATAGTACATGAATGGGTCACATAAGTGCAGAGCTTGAATAGTGTACACCTCTTATTTCAAGTTATACAAAAAAGGTACCAGATATTACAGTAGCTGGTCATATCTCCTCCCTGATGAATGTGTCGCAACTGGTAAGAAATTGGCAATATGTGGCCTACGGTCATCTATAAGCATTAAGTAAATTTTCATTCTCACTAACTGAACTACAGCAGCGTGTACGGATACACAAATTTATGTCAGGAGAAACATAGTCTTCATTTAGTTATTAATTGCATTATCAACTGTAGCATCAACACAACTCCACTCTGTATTAACAAGGAACAGGCACTGCTTTCCCAGAAACAGATTACAGGTCTTCTATTCAACTCCATAGCTAATGATGATTATCTGCTGAAAAACTCTTTCAGTCTACAGAGAGTCTTCAAAAATAAATGAGAAAATAAATAAATAACAATCAAGCATGATAAATGAAACTAAAATTATGAATTCTTTTTCTGTGAGCACAGTGAAATGTAATGTCATTTAGTGTATCCTGAGTTGCTTTTAAAGCTAGGAAAGGGGGAGTGCCTGATGACTTAAAACTGTTGGGTGCACTCTTTTAAATAAGTATGATCTGCATGATCTGAAGTAACCACTGAAAACTTGAGGAGACGACCTGTAAATACAACAGGTGGTTCTTGACCCTACAAGACAACAGTAGGTGGAAAAGGTGAACTCTGTACGGCAACTTCTCCTTCTCACCTCCAGGCGAGTCACATGGAGTTGTGCAAATGTCACTTGCATGACATTTAAAAGGGCCCCGCTAAAGCGGAGCTTCGGAGAGGGAGAATCCTACGGCAGTGCAGCCTCTGCATAGTCTACCATCACTAATGACCTCTTTTCCATAATGGAAACAGATCCCTACGTCAGGCGCAAGCCTGAAATGAAAAGAGTCTAAATAAAGCTGGCTTCAAATATAACAGCGAGGATAAAAATGTATTCACAACTAGAGGATGAGGCTGCAACCAAAACTGAGACAGAGAAAAGAGAGAATGAGTAGGAGGGAGTTGAGGGAGGGGGCAGCAAAGAGACACAGAGAAAGAGGATGAGCAGAAGGAAGACTATTCCACAAAAAAGCTCATGGACACCCCCTGACGGTGTTGCCGCCATCTCCATGACAACCATCTAGTGTCATGTGCCAATCACCAGGCCCTGGAGGAGCGGTGTGCGAGTGTGAGTCTCTCTGATGTCTGATGTAAGTGTGAGTGTTTGGATGTTAGTGTGTGCATGTCTGGGGTATGTCTGGCTGTGATCTAAGTTTAGTACCTGGTAAAAAAATAAGCAAGATCAGATCAGTATAGACCACTCAGTGTCTCCTGAGAGCCAGAAACAAACAGATCAGATGAGGACCTTAAAGTTAGAATACCGATCTGAGATCAGACCTTATCAGTTCATGCAGTTATACAGAAGGCATAGACTGATCCCAGTTCGGCATTCTAAGGGTACTTCCATGCTAGAGTTTTTCTCCAGGCTGTTGGTCCTGAGAGTTCAGTACGCTTGTGAAAGTTGTTCTGGAGTGTATAAAATGCAAAAAATTCTTTCTGAGTGAAAATAAACTACTCGTTTGAATGTGTGTGTGTGTGTGTGTGTGTGTGTATGAGAGAGAGAGAGAGAGAGAAGGATGAAAAAAGGATGAGAGAGGAGAAATGATACAATCCAGAATAGTAAAATGGATTTGTACAGAAAGGTCTTTAATATCCCACAGGTCTGTGACAGGGCGTCCCACTGGCGGGAGAGAGATGAGTGTTAGAGAAAGAGAGAGAAGAAATGTGGACCGTCCATCTGTCTTTCACCCCCACTGAGGAACAGATTGACCAAAACTGAGAACACGCATCAGTCTTCCACTGCACCTGTACTTGTGTCTGCCCCTGCCTTCTCTCTTTTGTCTGACATTAAGGTCTGATAAGTCTTTTCAAAGCTCTGATAGTGCACAGTGCCTCGCACTATTACACACTAAAAAATCTAATTCAAATATTAAAGCTGTTCACAAAATCATTTTCTCACTGAACATATGTTTACTCAATCACCCAAACATGAACGAGAGAAACAGCTTTGCAGGCTCTCACCCATGAGATCACGGACAGAAAGGAAAACACTGTGTGTGTGTGTGTGTGTGTGTGTGTGTGTGTGTGTGTGTGTGTGTGTAAAGAGACACAGGAGAGAGTGAGAGCAATGGAGAGAGAGAGGTACAGTGTGAAAGAGAAAGAGAGAGAGAGAGAGAGAGAGAGAGACTGACAGGAAGAGAGGAAGAGAGTGAGGGAGAGAGAGGCAGGGAGAGTGAGAGAGAGACAGAGGATGAGAGTAAGAAAGCATGAGAGGGAGAGAGGCAGAGAGACTGAGAGAGAGAGAGACAGAGGAAGAGAGCAAGAAAGCATGAGAGAAAGAGAGAGAGAGAGAGAGAGAGAGAGAGAGAGAGAGAGAGAGAGAGAAACAAGCTGTTGCTGTCTTTGTGTATTTGGTTGATATGTGTTTGTGTGTTTGTGTGTGGGGGAGTGTATTTAATCTTAGCTGTGTTTGTGGCTTTTAATTAAACAGCGTCTTAATAAGGGTTTGGGCTGTTCACGTTCCATGGGAGATAAGCCTGGACGAGCAATAATCCCTCCAAAATATTTACCCGGGCTTTTTGGAAGAAAGGAGAAAGTTAGCAGAGCGGAATGCGGGTGCGGAGTGAAGGGTTTGGAAAAACTGTGAAAGAAACTAACAAATAAACAGCCAGCACAAACCCATCGACTACGCCATCATGCAAAACGGGGGCAGGAACAATGATTATTTGCAGGTCGCGCAGGGTGGGATTTAAAGACGGGTTCACAGAGCAAGACGACTCAGCCGAGCGAAACAAACAACAGGGTTTTAAACGTGAACAGCACTCTGCATAAAGCTTACACACACACACACACACACACGCACCCTTTCAGCCAATGAAAGAGGACAAACAAAACTTCAATATAAAGTAATATAAATATATATAAAATAATATAAAAAAATAACATTTACAGAATATTGTAAAATGTTTTAATAAATGGTTGATTTTGTGAGCACATCAGAAAACATCAAACGTCTCTCTTCACTAGGGCTTCTATAAGTAAGTATGGAGCTAACAGCGTATGTTGGTCTTCTCTAGCTTGAAATAATTATGGACCATATGTCGAAAGATCTGAAGTAATACAAGTTCAAATGAACTTGTAGAGAATGACAGCAGTAGAGAACCCCCACCCCCCAAAAAAAAACAGCATAAGGAAGACACTGAAAAGACCCAAAAGGGAAACCATCCTCTATGGTGGATTTCAGTTAAAGATGAACTCATCACAATCAATCCTTTTGAAAGACTATCAGTCTGCTGGCTTAGTTTGGGGTAATGCAGTCTTGCCAAAATTGTACAAACTGTTTAATATGAAACTGCACTTTGGCTTTGAACTCCAGCCAAGGAAAATGTATGCAAACAATGGCCAGGAGTCTCATTTAATGTAAGACACAAACATTCAATGCCATGGAAATGGACTTTCTGTGAGTTTACCAGCTTGCATAACAAGTAAACAGATTTAAACACTAGTTTCAAATTGCCACATTGGCCAATTTATCGCATCTCTTTAATGAGATTCTGTTTAAATCAAAGTTAATCAGCTGCTCTGAAGAGGCTGTGATGCATAAATGATACAAAGCCCAGGAAAGAACTGTCAACCAATTATAACAGCTTCTTCAATCTGTTCTGTTCAACAGAAGCTCCAGATTTCCAATTCAAATCCAGCCACATGAGGTGCATAATCCGAACTTTTACATTTTCATATTAGCGTGGCCACAAGAGGCCTGAAAAGGGATGAATAATAATAATAATAATAATAATAATAATAATAATAATAATAATAATAATAATAATACAATAGACTGAGCTTGGTGACACTGGGGAGATCATTTGTTTAGTCTCTGACTTCTGTTGTATTCATTTGTGAAGGGATTTAGTGTCATACTCGTCATATTTATTTAGAAAGGCCTTATAGTTCTAAAGGGCATCACTTTGGATGTTTGAGCAGATTATAAAGAGGCATTCTAATTAATCCCATACCAGTGACAAATAAACAACTGTACAATCTGAAAGCTCAACAGGCAAGTAAAACACCAACACGACAACAGTGCCAGAAGATTCAGACATGAGAATGGAAGAAGGTTTAAACACGGAGTGCAGATGAACAGGAACTGAAAGAAGTAAAGACTTACTTCCATGTGCTAAGAACACAACTAATCCCCTGCTTTACTGCGGCAGCAGACATGGAATTTCAGGTTTCAGTAACAAGTTGTAGTAGACAAATGAACTCAAATGAACGTGTCAGACCCAGCATCAGCAGATCACACATTCAGTCCTCAGCGATGCCACAGCCATCCGTGGCCCAGAGTCAAGAACAGGATGACTGGTCTCACTCTCTCTGAGTTTAAATGAACAATAACACACTATGCAGAGCCTTGCAATGATTCCAAAATATTTCACTGAAATGTGAGAGGGAGTTTTCTCCTGTGCTGCTTTTAAGCCACTTGAGCCACTTGATAAATTTAGAGAAATCTTTAATACTATTTTGAGCCAAGACCTTGTCATAGCTATGCACAATGTCCAGTGCTGAAATGCTTATTTCATAAACATCATACCACCACTACAACAAAGCTAAATGACACCTATGAGATTTTGCTGAGATGTGCTAATGATGGTGTACACTCACCTCTCACAATGGGTTTACTTAAGCCAGCTCCACTTAAGCACAAACATATGAAGAATTTAAATTTTGTAACCGACTGTTAAATAGCATATTCTTTATTCTGTATGGTGTTTCACAGTTTTATAGTAAATTCTTCAGTATAGCCTAATTGAAAGCTTGTGTGTAGCTGCTTCCTGAGAAGTTCAGCAGACCTGACTATTTAATATACACTTTATTTCATATTGACACAATTTGGGAAAGAAAATCTTTCAAGTTACCCACATATGTGCATTTGTAAGGTCATGCTAGTGTGGGTTTTCTCTTTTAGTTACACAAAACGGCTTCCCCTTGCTGAACATTTCTATATGACCTGCAAAATATCAATCTTATTACACTGAGAAATGAATTTTAATTACTACGTTATTGTGACAGCCCTAATGTCCAAAGACATCGTATTGGCAGGAGATGAAAACTTGTGGTTACATGTTTCAGAGGAAGTACACGGTAGCCTTTAGGCTTCCAACATAGCAGTATCATGGGTTAGGCAAACCCATATCCAGAGGGCTGAAGTGACCCCCAATAAAAAGGAAGAAAATCCCCCCATAAAAACAGAGCTGTCTTGTGAGCATTTCTAAGCATTCACAAGCATCCATTGATACCTGCAAACAGTCAGTGAATAAGGAACTAACAAATGTGGAAAGGTGAAAAGACTTTTAGCCTCTTTAAACCTGAACTGAAAAATTTAACACTACTCACCACAGAGTCACTGGTTTCGCTGGTCACTGTAATCACTGATCCACTGTCATCGTTTTTCCCACACCCAGATGACAAAAAAACTTTTTTTTTGTGCTCTAGTGATTCCACCAAGAAGGCCACAGTCTTATCACGAACACTTCACACAGTCTCTAAGTTGTTAGATAGGTGTAGATAGCTTGAGAAAGAGGAGTGAAAGGCTTTCCACTCATTAGAGGTGTTGTAGTGCCATCACGACCGCTCAGGTCCATCTGAGTGATCTGGCCCGGTTTCTGTTGTAGCTCTCACCCTGCTGTAATCTCAGTGGGCAGGGGCACTAACAGCACCACCACGCTACGCTACCTCTTCACCTAGCATCTGATCTCACTTAAAACCACCACAGCGCTCTCAGATTACTCATTAAAGCAAAGACGAGGTTGGTGAAGCAATAACACAATCCACACAATCCACAGGGAGAAAGCAGATCAACTTTAATATATCTACCATGGCTTGCTCTACCATGGTCTCTCAGTCTGTCTATCTCTCACATACACACACAAACACACGCACACACAACACACACACACACACACGCACAGACAGGTATTGACCAGTCTGAGGCTTCGGATTCCTTCATTGATTTTTCCACACAAATCATCACAAACCATGGCTGCCTCATCCACCCTCTTTCTAAGTACCATATTTCAGTACTTTTCATGTTTCTGCTCCATTTAGTAAAAGTGATGATTTAATGTATCACATTAAATTGTTACAGAGGTTTTCACAACCCTTGCTGATGTCTGTATTTGTATGACAGTCATGCTGGGCAGTACTGATATAATTCAGTGTCATGATTACAGCTGCATTAAGTATAGAAAGTTCAGCACTGCAATATAGCCAACAATTCAACACTAAAACTTTCAATACTTTCAATTCTTTATTTAAAGTAGTGTGCACCAGGTTATATTTTGCCTGCATTATTAAAAGGCCCAACCTTTTCTCACTTTTTTCATGTATTGTGGAAACACTGTTAAGGTTTTCCAACATACCATTCAATCCTCAGTCCAAGTGGTCCATTGGTGGAAATTAAGCGGCAAAAAGTCCATTTTGAACAAAACCCGACAAAACCCAACTCATTTTCATATATTGTATCTGCAACTATTCATATATGTATCTGCACTGACATTGTATGGAGCCAAGATCACAATATAGGGCAGTCACTCAGAACAGAGATGATTTACAAACATCAGTCTTAAAGGCGCAGTAACAAAAACACCCTTTTTAATTGTAAGAAATAATAAGAGGTTGGAAAATGAAGAGTTAAAAATGTTTAAAGGGTTATTAAGAGCAATATCATAAAATAATAACTTCAGAAGATACTTCTGTTTTAATTAAAAAGAGTTTCTAAGAGCTATACCATCAAAGACTACATTCATATGATATTTCTGTTTACATTTCATGCTGAGTATTGATACTAATAAGAATTGAGTGCTGAGTACTGATGCTCTATGCTAAACGCATGTCCTACAAACCAGATCCGTCTTATTTAGGGACTATTTTGATTCGTTTCCTTGTCACAAAATGGCATCAAGGGGGGTTTACAGTCACAATCACATACAGTTGTTATCTATCAATTCCACCAAAACTGAAAATCAATACAACTGTGACACCAACACCAGTAAACTGGTATTAACTATATATCACCCAGCATAGCATGAGAGTGAGTGAGAGTGTTGGTGAATGAAAGAGAGAGAGAGATTGAGATATCTCCCCATGTTTGTGGGGGAAGGGAGAGATGCAGTCGGTTTGTGCGAGTGGGGCGAGTTAGGGGAGCGTGCATAGAGAAGCACTAAATCCCCTAAATATGAGCTGCTATTTTTGGGTAAGCCAGACGCTGTGCATTTAAGCCAGTGTGGTCCATCACAGCTCAGACACCACAACAGCAGCAGCAGCATCATTATGAAGAGAAAAGCCCAGACATTGTTGTCATACAGCATTCTGATCAAACACTAACAACGCTCTTGTGAACAAAGTGTTGTGTACTTGTGTTGCTAAGCAACTGAGGCCCAGAAGACGCCAGGCAACAGCAGAGGGAAGTGCTGAAAATTCACTCTGCAGCATCAGGAGCCCCAAAGCACAAGAGAGTTTTCTGATCCTCGCCGCTTCACGCCACAGATCTGGTCCTGCTGTGCTGCCAGCTGGAGCAGTCATTCATTCATATCATCCATACAAGCCAGTGCTGCAGATACACATGGCACAATAAAAGTTTGAGCCCGTGCCAAGACTAAGCTCAAACAAACTTTGTTGAAGTTGGCTCAGCCCCGTCACACCTAAAATATCGGCGATGAGACATTCGCAGATGTTGGTAATATCTCCTTTAATCCATACCTTACATTTTTGGCATTTTCTTTTTTCCATGAGGTCCTCTTGTGACATTTTCATGGGTTTATGCACTAAAAACTGAAACGCTCCTTATAACCTCAGTGTGAATGGGTGGGGTTACGGACTTATGAGCTGACTATATGTAAATGCATTAGTTTTCCGTGGGGAAAAAAAATAAATAAAAAATATTCAAAACAGGCTGTATTTGCAGATTAGAGCCCATATTTTGACTGTATGGCCTGCAGAGTGAATGGTGCATTTTGAATCTTTAACAGTGTTTACATACTACATTATTTCACAATATATCTTGCTGCTGCAAATTCAGTTTTGCATGATATGAACCTTTTAAAATTAATTCATACTGTTAAATGGTTTATTTTTTTATTTGTTTCATTAGATCTAAAATAAAAGACAACGTTGTTTGCGCTTTTTAACTGTTTGTCACTAGGTACTTCAAAATAACACAATTCAGATCCAGATCACATCACATTCACATCTCTTTTTTTCGGAGATTTGAGACTGGATCAGCAATGCCACACTTTAGAAATGCCATAAAACAACTGAGTATTCTCATTTTCAGCATTTCACACTCTAAATTTGCACTAAATCTCATTCAAAAGGAGTCTCTTAGTAATGAAACATTCATTGTTCTTAAAGTACTCATAATGGCCATGATATGCTCAGAAAACCATAGCAAACCATATCAGGATTTTTACACCTGATCTAAAGGTCTAAAGCAGTGTGTCAAGATACATTTAGCGAAGAAAGAGAACAAAATTTGACAAAACCCAATTTCAGCATGGAAAAATCAGTTATCCATTCATATTGCTGATGCTCTACACAGTTTATAGGTCTTATGCTTACAAAGCAGGCGAAACCGATTGTTCTTTATTGACACTGGTGTTCATAGGAAGGAGTCATTTCAGTATTATGAAAAATCCCTGTGTATGAGGAAAAAATTTTGTTCATTTATTTGTAGCACCAAATGAATGTCGTTATAGAAAAATTAGCAGAGAAGAGTTCCTTGAAAACATAAATTACCTGTACAGATGCCATGATTTTGTTTTTGCAACAAAGAGTAAATATATATGGTACAAATACTACTACTACCACCACTACTACTACTACTACTACTACTACTACTACTACTACTACCACTGCTACTTCCACTACTTCTACTACTACTACTACTACTAATAATAATAGCTTTTTTCAGTGGTTTTAAAGCAACAACTTGTTTGGGACAGTAAAACTCAGTCCATTTGCCTGACCACACTGGACAGAGTTGGAGAAAAAGTTAATCCTGAACCCTGCATGTTGTGACATAAAATTACATAATTTATCGTGATACTGATAAATTACGTCTCATTCCTCTTTGCGACTCTTTGTGGAATTTACAAATCAGCAGCTTTGTATTTTCTTATTCTTTACATATGAAAAGGAAATGCGACAGCAGCTTTGAGAAATCATGTTCTTAATGGAGAAGAGTAGATTAAAAGGCAGAAATAGCTGCTTTTTTGGCCTGGGTCAAAACTGTAGACTGTATTGGTTTGGGTTTTGGTTTGTTTCTCGGGGTTTAGTATTTACTTTCTGTCGCACATGGGTTATGAAAGGCTCCTGAATGAACTTGACTGCATTGTGCACCCATGTTACCCCATCTTCAGCACAACTGTCTGCATAAGCCCTGAGGTTATTTAAGAGTATTTGGGAAGAGAATGAGTGAGACGGAGAGAGAGACGGAGAGAGAAATGGCACACTAAACTCCCCGTGCCATTTAAATCCAGAGAGGCTGTCATAACATCAACACGCAGCACTTAATACGCTCTGCAGACCTCATCTGCTGAAAGGGGAAGGGGGTTTAGAACAGGGAGGCATCTGGAGCTTTTGTGTATGTGTGTATGTGTGCATGTGTGTAGGACTGTGTGTGTCACGAACAGTGTGAGAGACAGAGAGAGAGAGAGACAGAGACAGAGAGAGAGACAGAGGGAGAGAACATGTGTGAGAGAGATAGAGAGATAGTAAAGGGTGAAAAGTGAAGAGAAAGTGGTTTATGTATGTGTGTGTGTGTGTGTGTGTGTGTGAAATGCGAAATGTGTGTGTGTGCGAAATATGTGTGTGTGTGAAAATGCACTCACAGAGTCTTTCCACGTTCCATTTTTTTCACTGAGCCTTCAATAGAAACAGTATTGTATTCCAGATCTAAGAGCACGCAAACCCAAACTTCAAAACAGGCAGTCACATGGCAAACTGCCCGGCCTACACTCAGCTATCCTGACAAATATCACACATTTCAGAACGCTACTGAAGGATAACCTTTATTTACTCTCCACTACTCTGGATGATGACATGCTACTGTCACTCCACAAGCAGTCAGGATGTCTATCATAGCAGTCATTACAGTTCTGCTGAACATAACCCTTACGTTAGTCATTAGACTGCGCTTTCCATCCACACAAACAGCATTGTGGCAGACATGGCTTCGACTCCAGTCATCATCAGCACAGTGTCAGTATCAGCAGACTGCAAATGTAAATGTTTATGACCATATTCATCCATCCATCCATTATCTGAACTGCTTATTCTTAAGGGCGTGGGGTCACAGAGTGAAAGGCAGAGAAACATGCCAGTCCATCATAGGGCAGACACACAAACACATAGAGATCCAGAGATCCCAGCGGAAACCCACACAGACACGAAGAGATCATGGAAACTCCACACAGAAAGGACCTGGAAAATGAACCCAGGACCTTCTTGCTGGACCCACTGCACCTCCGTTCACGCATGGGCTTTAGAGACAGTGTGAGACAAATAGATGCAGTTTTCCCTTTACAAGCAATTGCCTGGATTTGTTTAGACACCACTTCTTCCTGACTTTTACTCCTGGAACAGCGTTCCAGCCCCTTTCCACGCCGTGATTACCAGTTAACAGTATTTTATACTTACAAATTACAATCATGTAGTTTTACTTGTACAGTAAATATAGTGACATATCTGAGGGGTCTCAGAGGCTTCTAGGAGTTAGCAGTCTAATCAGTATCTAAGTGCAGAAACTACATTTGAAAAGGGCAAAAGTAAATGCCTTAACTGCCTTAACTGGATAATAATCTGATCAGCCAAATGTAAAAAGGGCCTGAGACACTTCACTATCATGAGTAAAGACAAGCTTGGTGACACATTTCCAAGTGAAATACAGTGTAAGGTCTTGAGCTGAGCATTCTCACAGAAGGAGAAATATGATTTTATTGGATAATATCATGAGAATTTTCCCACTGATGTCATCAATATTTGAAACACATTTTAAAGGCAATCAAAATAAATTACATTTTGATGGAACAACATGAAGAGAATTTTTATCTTTTAAATGATTTATGATGAATTGTGCTTAATATGATCAGAGGCATGAAATAACCCAACACCCCCACACGTGCAAACATAGATTAGATGATTCAGGGGCCGGAGTGTTAACTATTGTACACCACTTTCAGGTCCATTGCTGGAACTAAACAGCTCTCTTGTCTCTTGACCCTTAAAATCAAGGAAAAACATTACACAAGCTATAGGTCTGGCCTAAATAATTTGAATGCTCATGTTTTCATCTGTTATATTGCTGTTTGTGTTTTTATTTAGAATTCAGACGTTTTGTATTTTGTTAATCTTTTAGATTCCACCATAATTCTAGAATAATTTTGTACATTTCTGAAAGTTTCAGAGTCAGTGGCCTATTTAACACTGTTTTGGCACTTACTTTTTAATGGCTATGATATCACGCTATAAAAAAATTAAGTCATATTCAAGTAAAGGTTGAAGCCAGACCTTTGCAAGTCACCAATTACTTTGAAACACTGATTAAAGATAAGTTGGTGAAAAACAGCAAACAAACAATGCAACAAAGATAAATAGCCAGACACATTCATTTTTTTGGCTCTAGTTGTGACTGCATTGACATTGGGGAGACAAACGTTTAGCTGCTGCAAAGATGAGTGATAGAGACAAACAGGTAGCAGTTTAGCTATTCCTGTAGATTTTGTACATCCATAAATAAGAATTTAGTGTAAAATGGTGAAATAATACAAATGGGTTCTGTCAAGGGAATAACACACATCAATCCACGTCATCACTCCTGAACAAGATTTATGTTCACCTGTCAAAATTATTTCTCTTGCATTTCAGTTGAACTTGGACCATGAAGTTGATAATGGAATAGAAGCTTAGTTCTTGAGTAAAGCAGCTAAACTGACCCTGGAAACACATCACTAAGATCACAAAGATTTGAGGAGATTTATGTCTCGAACATAAACAGCACACCTGTCCCCTGGCCTCTTTGGGGTCCATCGCAAAAAAGGATGTATAAATGTGTGAAGCTATTCGTGATTCATAAGCTGAAATATTACATATGAACTGAACGCAGTGTACACAAACAAACATGCTTAAAATAAGGGTTAATTATGTCATTTGCATATCACAGTTTTTAAGGCCAGTATTGTGAATTAGTATTTGAGCAACTAATTAGTAACACAGATGAGACTTTAACGCCCCAACAACCCAAATTGGCATATTTTCTACCCCATACTTAAAATTCTCATAAAGGCCAAATAAGTGGCCATATACTGTAGTAGAAAAGAAATAATAAACCCGATTCCAAGCAGCTCGTTTAGCCCCGAAAAACCTCTTCTTTACTTTCCCTACATGGCAGATTTTCTCACTGATAGAGTATGAGGCCCATCTACTGAATCGGAAAACATGCTTAGCAGCTAATGAAACTGTTACTTTCATCGACTCTACAAAGTGTGACATGTTGTGGCTTTCTCTGTCACACTGGAGATAAACTGAGGTGAAGGGTTGAGACTGTCTGCTTAGCTTTTTATAGGAAAGAGCCAAATCTGGTTGACTCCAAAAGAGAACAGGGCTAAGATATCCTGCTGCTGAAGGACTGGATGCAGCTTTCTGTCTGTCGAGAAAACAGATGCACTGGTTTGGAAATGAAAGTGTGTTCAGGCAGTTTTTTTTTTTGTAATGCCAAGGTTTACATGAGGTGAAAGTGCAGCTTTTTCATGTTCACTAGCAGACCTCTTCAGATGTATGGGATATCCGTGTGTATGTGTGTGTGTATGTGTGTGTGTGTGTGGGTGGCCTGATGTTCTTAGTTTCTTTAAATCAAACCCTCCAACCGGTGACTCAGACAGGCTAGCATTCAACTGTGCTACTTTTACATAAGCCCTGCGCATGAAGCAGAATCGCAGAATCGCCCTTTCGTGAAGCAGTTGTCAAGTCATGTCTCCAGCAAACACAATGCTGTTCAAGAGACTCTGGGGACACTCTCCAGATTGACTTTCACTTTAGTTTTATTTATATAGCCTCATCCCAACAGGTTCTTACAAAGCTGCTCTAGAGAGCTTCTGGGGCCCGCCGAGCAAGACAGAGGCAAGGAAGAGCTCCTTTTCAGCAAGCATTAAATTCCACTAGATCTTTTAGACAGTATGCCATTGATTTGTCCTAGTCATTTCTGCTAAGTACAAAATCTGCAATTTTATTTTTACTTTTTTTGTTAGATTGGTAGGCAATCAAAATATTGAATATACCATTAAGGAGATCCGTTCAAAGCAGGAATTTCATTTTAAAGTAAAGTGGCCCCTTACAGTCACGCATGAACACACCACAGCCCAGCACACAGTGTGAACAATGTGAAATTCTTTCTCTGCATTTAACCCATTCACCAAGTGAAGCAGTGGGCTGCCACCAATTAAGGGCGCCCGGGGAGCTGTGTCTGGGGACGGTACCTTGCTCAAGGGTATCTCAGTGGACACTTTAGGACCCAGTGACAATTTCTGAATGACTTTAAGATAAAAATACTACAAATGCTATCATAAGACGGTGATGAGGAGGCTGGAGACCGTTGAGAAGGAGCATGATATGGCTCTGCACAGCTATAGAAATACATCATCAGTAAAAATGGCTCATGACAACATAGTGGTCCACAGTAGAGACTTCATATGACCTTCATGACCTTCATAACAGTTTCACTGTTTGGATTGTTAATTAAAATTTGTTCTTCATATTTTTATCGTAACCCCACCTTTCAGTAGGATGAGCACTGGGATAGGCTCCATCACCCCCTGCGACCCTGGTAAGGTTTTTTAGTAAAAATGTTATTTTTTTAGTAAAAAATATTTCTGTAAAGCTACTGTTTTGGAGAAGATTGTTCTGATTTATAGTTAAAGAATGACAAGCTATGTCCAGGAAGCCCCTCCTGGTTTCGGATACAGAAAACCTTGAGAAGATTCGTGGCTGTAAAGAAAAACTCACATTTCTCTAAATCAAGTTTCTGCAATCTACTTTGATCCAGCACTGTGATCAAAACATCAGTCCTTCCAAAAGTCAGTCAGGTGGTTCGAAGAATGGACAGACATGGAAACAGACAGATGAAGAACGGGAGCGGCGAATGAAAAAAGCAGGAATGAAGAGCCCCTGGGCCATATTACTGCAGACTGATACAGATATAGCACAGGAGCAGAGGACGCTGGTGACACTCACTTGACTACATTGCCTCACATCACACACTGATTGGATCTCTGCCATCACTTGGTCCAGTCTTCCCTTGCATTGCGTTCATTTTTCATCACTGACTGCGGGCAAGGGTATGAATCAATAACATGATAACAGACCCGAATCTGTCTTCTAAATTTACTGCACCAGGATGTGTGTGTGTGTGTGTGTGTGTGTGTGTGTGTGTGTGTGTGTGTGTGTGTGTGTGTGTGAGAGAGAGAGAGAGAG
>JBBPCZ010000017.1:13844555-13863105 GCA_037974445.1 Brycinus macrolepidotus | reverse complement strand
TGTGTGTGTGTGTGTGTGTGTGAGAGAGAGAGAGAGAGAGAGAGAGAGAGAGAGAGAGAGAGTGTATCAGTGTTGCTGAAGAATTAGAAACCAAGGTATTAGTCGACAAGAGGGGATGCTTAATGCAAAACTAGAACACTCGTGACAGTCTCTTAACACACGCAGCGCCGATATTCCACAGACAATTTTACAGCGCAGTGCGAGGGGGAGTCATGCAGGCCCCTTCTGCTGGCTCAGTAGGGCCTGCCATTATATAATGAGAGACAGTTTTTCTCCCCACACAGGAGCGCAGAGTCGGAGGCAGCTCTTCATACTCGCTGAGAAGCTCCTTGTGCGGGAAAGATGCACGCAGCTCTGCTGAATCCCCACACGCACGCACTCAGAGCAGGTCCCCCCTCACCTCTCCGAGTCTTACATCTGGGCTCGTGTGGGTGTTCTGTTTCCTGTACCTGCCCTTGTTCCTACATCACGAACACAGCCAATCACAGCCACCTACACCAAAGACCACCTACACACATACAGGCACACACCGGGGCTGTTTCTTTTACGCACAAAAAACAGAAAAGGTATGAACCAACGGCTTTGTTTCTCTTCATTTTGAGCCCCACCCCAGTTACCACATGAAGTGGTTGATTTCTTCATCGACTCTTCTGACACCAACCTCAGTTAGAAACCCCTCATTTCTCATGCTATAACTTGTGTTAAATAAACACAAAGCAGTTCGTAAGTAATTGATCAGTGACTCATTTTTGCTGCTCTGGCTCTGTACACTGGATATGGAATGGAGCAACTACAGTGAGGCTAAAATGCAAGATGTGCGCATTCATTTCAGGCTATTTAAACTATAACAATGAGTCTAACGTGAAAAACGTGTTTACATTTGATGCCGCCTTCAAGTCATGCCAGATGCACCACATTTGCGAGATGAGTGAACAGGAATACCACCACAGTGTTGTAATTACTAGTGGGATTTATACATATATTTATATATATATATATATATATATATATATACAAACACATATCTTTAATTTACTGTTAAGGGCAGCTGCCATGTTCAAATGATACAGAAAAAGTTTGCATGGTTTTCATTAAACAGTGATGTGTTGTGCAGCTTCTAACTGAAAAAAAAAACCCCATAAACTTATTCTATTTGACAAAACAAAAGCAAACAAAAAAGCATTATTCTCATCAAAAAAATCACAAGGTTTCATTCCATCAGAGATGATATATATTGAGTAAATAATACATTACAAACAGCCCTTTTTACACACAGTCCCTTCGCATGAGAGAGCCATAAGTAACTGCACAATTGGCTCCTCAGTTGTTTCCTGGCTAGCTGTGTTGTTGCACCATTATTTATGTAAATACGTTAAATAACTATCAATTGAGCCTTTTGCCACAGGAACACTACATCAGTATAATCCTTCCACATAATCCATCAGTTGTTTAACCCAGCTCTATAGAGCTGCCTCTTAGCTGCTCTTATCCTGGGGTCAACTGCTCCTCCAGCCAAGCCATGGAGAGCCCAGCTTAGCCAGATGACTGCTAAAGAGCGACTGCTGTATAGGTTGGTGATGCCGTCGAGATTCTGGTTTATCCAGATTACTGGTAATGAATAGCATATAGTCCAAGAGAAGGATAAGCCACTCTGTATATGTGTGTATGTTTTCAGGTGTGTGTGTGTATGCATGCATGTGTGTATGAGTGAGTGAGTGAGTGACTGAGAGAGTTAAACATGTTCCATTACATAAAATTGACATTAGTTTTATAATAATAATAAAAATAATAATACTACTACTAATAATAAGGCAAGGTAATTAAAAGGTTTTTCAGAAAGCCTAAAATGCTCACTTTAGACAGTGTACATACAACACCAGACAACCAAACAAGAGCATACAGTAATTTGTGGATAGACAACATTATGGAGAACTTGACATAGCTGAGGATAATTCAGTATTCAGTATTGAGGAAGGTTGTAAGCGAGGGAATACAGATGCGTTTGCAATTGAATGCTCAGAAAGACAGTAAGACCGCTGGCTGTCTAACGGGAGAAAGTTCCAGAGATGAGGAGCAAATCAAGAAAAGCTCGGTCACTGAAGATATGAAGGTTGGATGGGGGGATAGTGAGCAGTCCAGCTGAGGAAGATTGCGGAGAGTGTGAGTAGTTTTGTATGTATGAAGAAGCTCTGACAGATAAGAAGCAGAAAGGTTGTTAAGAGCCTCATACGTGAGCAGAACTTTGAACAGAATGAGGTACTTAACAGGAAGCCAGTGAAGTTTTGGAGAATAGGTGGGACTGGCAGCAGAGTTGTGGACCGTAATTCCAGGTTATGCATACATACATGTTTTTTACTGGAGCCCATTTCTATTATCTATTTATTACCCAAGGCTCACACTGTGCAGGCTAAATAAACACACGAAACATACCAGCACATATCCAGTACTTTCTATTAGCTAGCAGTATAATTAACAATTGCTCTTTAATAGCCACTTTAATTCTAAAACAAAATGTCAGTTTAAGAAAGCAGTTCATTTGAACTGCATGAATTAAATAAAGTGCTACATTGAAAGTGCGGGGCATAATGCAACTGGAAGCAGTCTTGCAGGATCAGATGGGATCTTGTAACGAGAATACACATCTGGACACAACTTGTCGTAGCCAGAAAACACATCTGGACCCAATGTTTGGGGCTGGATTACAGTGCTAACATGAGTACACCCCCTCTAAAAACCACCACCAGATTCCTCTAGTCCATGCTCCTTTAACCTCTGGAGTACAATCAATAACACAAGCAGTTGGCAAAACGCTACTGTTAGCGATTATTCTTCACACCATCACATTTAGTTTTGTCAGATTCTGTGCTGGATGCACAAAATCGATTCCATGAAAGCACTTCAAATACTTTTTTGAAGACTGTAACTCAGGTATCTGACATCTTCTAAAGCTAAATAATAGTCTGGTTTAACAATGCTGTTTTTCACTTTGCAGGAAGTAATGTCTATTTTTACTGCACACATAGCAAATATCTAAATGTATAACTGACTCGGGGGTCTTTACAGCCATGCTAACGTTACATCCATGACAGGCCTGTTGTCTGCTCGACAACACTGACAAATGCACTAGTGCCCCCTACTCTTGGCTCTGGATTGGTTAAGAAATCCATATTCAGTCCAAAACCTGTCATGATTACAAGATGAGGTGTGGCCCTATGAACTACTATAGGTGTCCCTTAAGTATAGTATAGGTGCCCTTTTCCTTCTGCATCCAATAAAAAATTCTCCCAGTTACAAATACGGCACTTTATGGTCTCAGCCCTCTGTAAAGAACTTCTTTGCCCAAATATCTCTGCTTGGCCATTCTACTCACTATTCCAGGATTCAAACTAGCCTCTGCGGACAGCTTTGGTGCCTTAATTATGTCACATTCCCAAATATTCATGATATCTTGTTTCCTTCGTTCAGAATTGGTTCTCTTTTCCAAATGCTACATTTTCTCTCTTTTTCTCCCCCATGTATATATCCATATATTGTATGTACAGTGTGTTTTGTATGCTGCTGTTCTGCGTTAGTGTATTCTTCGTCATTAAGATATATGAATTCAATTCATTATTATTATTATTATTAGGCATAGCAGCATAATTCAAACACATTGCAATTGCACTTATCCAGCTTACATTGTTCCATTGTACCATTGCAACAAATATCTGCCAAAATAAAAATAATAAGTTGGCAGGTTGCCAGCACCATATTTGGACCAAAAATCTGTCAATTCAGATCATACACCCCTTGTTAGAACTGAATGGTCCCTAGGCCACAGTGCTGTCCACTCTGCATAATGAAGCGCTGCTTTTCTCCCAGCACACCTTTATAAATAACATTAGTATGTTGTGCATCAGCGCTGCTCTGGTTTATAATCAAGCAATTAATAGCAAACTTCTACATGCTATCCCGCAGACCACAGCGTTTACCACTGAGGCTCTTAAACACGCAAAATCTGAAGTCCCTATGGAGTCCAAGACCCATGTGTTAAACAACATTGATCACTGTTCAGTGTGTGTGTGTGTGTGTGTGTGTGTGTGTGTGCGTGTGTACAGAGCGCAGGAAGAAGCGTTTGTCACGTTGACAGTCAGCAGAGAGAGCTGTTGAAGCGTAAATCACTGTACATGATTGCACTATCACCATCTATCCATTTATCTTGTTATTTTACTGCTTGGTATGATATCCCCATAACCAGTCGTCCTTTTTGTGTGTCTGGGCTGGTGTGCGCTTCCTGCTTTGTGCTGTAATCAATAAAATCCTGCTTGATGAATGACTCTGGTTCCTCCATGCTGGCTTTCACTTTGTGGTTTCTGTGTTATTTAAATAAGCTGTAACTTTGCCGGCTGGCTCCTCTGTAGCTGAAAGCGGATGCTGAACACATACCTGCACCACATTCCGCTGATCACATTTCTGCTTGTCATGCTTCTCTGTTCTGTCGCACTCCAACCTGAGACGAAGCATAATTACCCTCATTGTTTAGTAATTAATCAAACTGTAAACTTCCGAGTGATGCTGATTCAAAGCTTCTGAAGCTGCACATCATCTTCTGACCAGGCTCCATTGTTCTTTTTGTTGTAATGGATCCAGGTCTGTTGTTTACACCAAATATAAGACTAGATCGTTTCCCCCCTCCCCTTCTTTGATGTGCTGTCCAGTAGACATGGAAAACAGCCAAACGAGAGGAGCCCTGGAGGCAGTACTGGAGAATACAAATGCTCTGTTCTTAGTTTGGAGACAGCAGGTTTGAGCAAGACCTCTGCTACAGTAGACTGACTGGAGAGTGATCTCATCTAGATTTCAGTGAATGGCCTCTGAACAGCTGTCTTATTCTACCCAATCTTTAAAAAAAACAATTACACCTTAGCGAGTGAATTTACCAAGATATTGTTTCTCAATGTCGAGTTATGCTATCTTAGTCAATATTACATATTAAGAGACTGATTTACAAATTGATGTTAGAAAGTTTTTGCTTGTTTAAAGTCATTTTATACAGAGATTTTATTGGCAGAAAACGTACAAAACTAGACCTAGTAAAATTCCTGGGAAATTACAGAGAGGGCTCATATTATCCACTATCACTCTCGTACTGATTCCTGATGGGTTTTCAGTTGAAATTGGGGTGCTCATACAGACAGACTTTATACTTTACAGTGTGAATAAACATAAATGTGTCAAACTCTGCCAATTATCGCTAGGCAACATCTTCCTTTTGTTGACATCTTCTCAGCAGCATGTCTGTTCCTGAAGAGCTAGAGAAAAGAATTAAAGTTTGCCTCCAACATGTCATGCTTTCCAACCTCAGATCTAGTGCTCTCCAAGCCTTTCATTTCTAGGAAACTTCTCAGCCCACTAAATTCATAAACCAGGAGTTGGGACAATGGCCTTTAGCCCTGGTGTGTGTGAGTGAATGTCAGTGTGATTGTGTGTGTCAGTCATTAGCTGAGCTGAGAGCTTGTCTTTATTCATTTTTAATGAGGGTTGAGGCAGGCCTGTCTCCATTAATAGAGTATTAGAGATGATCAGTGCTACACATGAAACACTGCTGCTTCTACACCCACCTCTCCCTACATCTCTCTCTCTCTCTCTCCTGCACGTACACACTTCCTCTCTAACTCCCCACACCCTGGCTAATGACCGTGGTCTGCCTTATGGAGAATTGTTTGAGACAAGATGTCTTGGTTATCCTTTTTAAAAGAGCTACAAGTCTTAATGAAACATAATAAAAACCTTACTTCACACCACACACTACTCTGCACACTAAATTCCAAGGGCTGAATACATTAAAATGAAGAAACTTGAAAGGCTTTTGCACATATAACCCATCCAGTACCTTTGAGATGAACTCACAGCAATGTTTTAGCGACTAGTGTAAAGCATTGCCAGAAGAGTAAAGACTGTTAGTGCGGGAAAGGCGAGACAAAGAAAAAACAATAAAAAAGCATACTGCAGTATTTACTTCACACAGATGAACTTTAAACTCATGATACAGTGGCCTACATGAAAAACTATGTAACATCAAAGCACAAAAAGTATATGTCACCTTCAATATTCAGAAGGTGACATATATATGTCCGCCCACACTACGTTTATATGGACTTTAACAGCCGCTCTACAGCTGAGCCTGAGAAGAGGCCAGGCTTAAAAGGGCAGGTCATGCAGAAGGTCAAAAATCATGTTCAATTTGCCTTTGTCTTTGTGAAAATTCCACCGAGGCATAACCAGGACAAAAATGGATCCACATCGTACAGTGCCCTCCAGAATTATGGGTACCCTTATTTAATATGAGTGAAAAAGGGCTGTTGAAAATTCCTCTTAATGTTACTTAAATGTTGTCTTTCTCAGTAAATAAGGAAAACAGATATATTCCATATGAGCCCGAGAAAAACATCACAGGTGGTCACAAAATAAAGCTTTATTCCCCCTCAGCTAATATTTGTGCAACCCCCTTTTGCCCACAGAACGGCACAGAGTCTTCTCTTGTAATCTTTTATGAGACTTAAGTACACAGAAACAAGGATTTTTGACCATTCATCAGTGCAAAATGTCTCCAGATCTTGAAGAGAGCTTCCTGAGTCCTCTCTTGTGCACTCACCTCTTTAGCTCAGATGCAGGTTTTCAATTGGATTTAGGTCAAGGAACTGGAATGGCCACAGCAAAAGCTTGATTATGTGTTCATTTAATAATTTTTGAGTGGATTTTGATGTGTCCTTTGGATCGTTGTCCTGTTGGAGGATCCAAACACTGCTAAGCTTTAGCCTCTTGGTACAGGCAGACAGATTTTGATTTTAAATCTCCTGGTACTTCTTGGAATCCTAATGCCATGTATGCAAACAAGACTCCCAGGGCATCTGGAGGACAAACAGCCCATCAGCATCACAGATCCTCCACCATATTTAACAGGTGGTATTAGATGTTTGTCTCTGTAGCCATCCTTATCTCTATGCCAAACCCACGCTGAGAGTTTGGAGTCATAGACTAGTTTTGTCTGACCACAGCACCCTGTCCCAGTAAAGTTGCAGTGACATCTGGCAAACACCAGGCACATTTGCTTGTGGTCATAAGGCTTCTTTCTGGCATACTTTCTGGCATTGTATTTTTCGCAAATGGTTGTTTACTCTCAGACTAAAGCTTAAGTAAAGGTAAGATTTTCAATAATATTAAGATAAAAATGATAAAATAAGCCCTTTTAATCATGATTATCAAGAGTGCCAATAATACTGTTTTGCAATTCATTTAAAATGTCCATTGTAAAGATCAGATGCAATATACCACCATCTCGTCATACACCCAGCCATCGCCCATTATTAACAATACTACTGTCATGATACTGACTGAGAGACTGCTCTTAATGCTGACAGATTGAGGATCCTCTTAATGATATATGTGACACCAATATCCCGTTTCAGAAAGGCAGATAATATGGTAACACCACAGGTCAGGACCTTGTAGGCTAACTTAATGTGACGTGTTTCAATAATGGTCATCAATCAGTGGTCAGTCAGTCAGAGACAGCAACTCTCATAAACTGGCCTGCTTTCTGCTCCAGCAAAAACTGCTGAATAAGACCCCTTAACAAAGAAGGCTTCCACTGAACCTCTAGACCACCCAAATAAAGAAAAACATATCTCTGATTTAGAGTGCTACTCACGCTCTTTAAAGTCAATATGCCATAATGCAGCAGCACTTATATTTAAAAATCCCCAATAGCAGTTTTTGTGGCCATAAATCTCTGTAATAAACAGAAGCTACAAAATTCAGTAAACAGAAACAACAGCATATCTTAGTAACAAGATAATATACCATATTAACCAGGCAGTTTGCCATACTGACTAAGTGTTTGACTTTTGGCCAGCTCCAGTACACATCATCTAACCAGAACATAATTATGTTATTAGAATAACTTTTCAGTTTGCAATTTGTGTCTGAAATACTCCAAACTAAACTGTTCGGTGCTGTGGTGGTCCAAGTTAAGGTCTGATCATCTGTATTAAAAATGTGTGATTTTAATGTAATGAACCTTTTACACCAAATTCATTGTGTAACACTGGGGAAGAAGACAGAAGAGGACGGAAAATGGATTCATGGAGTATCTTTTAAGCAATGCAGCTAAACAGTGTACACATGGCATTCTATAAAAGACCAAATATAAATAACCTATGGCACATGAAGATAAACAGAAAACAACTATAAGCAGTCGCTGTATTGTACTATGGTAATCACTGTCATTCCCAGCCATTCAGTTCTGGTCCTCAATTTATTTTCTTCAACCTCTGCATTTTTGTAGTCCTTGTGTTGCTTGCCATCACCTTTTGTGCACAAGCAAGAGCTGTTCTCCTACCATAATGTTGCACATTTGCTTGTAACCATAAGAATGAAGCTCTTATTGGTTGGTTTTAAATATAAAAAATAAAAAAAATTACACAACCTCCACCACTAACACAACAGTCCTCTAGTTTCGAACTATTTTTTCCATCTGTAAAATCAGTGCGAACAGGCCTTGAGCCAGTGACACAGAAGATAAGCGGAAAAACTGGAAGTATTGCAGCAAGTACTGAAGCGAGTCCTAAAGGAGCATTTCACCAACTCCGAATACGCAGTCCATCTGTCAGAAAGCATGCCCCTGGGAAGAGATATCACATTAGCATTTTCTGTGGGCTGTAGTTCAAATAAAAACATTTGAGAGTGGATGCACTGTCGAGATTACAGGCTCTTTAAAACAACCAGCTGGTAATGATCTCGAATCTAAATGCTCATGCGGCACGATAAATACCCACTCTCGAAGCACAGCTCTACTGTAGAATCCACACTCGCACGCACACACACACACATGCTCCCAGTGACTGTGGTCTTGCCGTAGCCTGGCAGGAATATACACAGCCCACAGCCTGGTGATCAGTCACATTCATTATTCCATACTGAACAACCATAAAGCAGCTGGAGAGTCCAAAGATGCTGCTGGGATGTATAATAACAGTTATTTACAGAGCATTCTTCTAATCAAATCATAAAATCTGCACCGCCTGACAGATGGCTTAAGATCACTAAAGCGAGCATCAATATGTCATGGTGAGGCAATCTCTCTTTCTCTCTCTCTCTCTCTCTCTCTCATGCACACACACACACTCACACACTCTCTTTCTCGCTCACTCTCCTGCCCAGAAGTCAAAACAGAATCACATTTTCATCTGAGAAAAAAGGAAGTTTTTACATCATGGCTGACACTGAACATAAATAGCTTTTAGGGCACAGAGAGACGGGGGAAGGGGGAGCGGGGGGCAGATGTGAGTTATGGCTGTCTCCTCTGGCTGTGGTTTCTAGGTTGTAAATAAACACATTTTTCTGTAATAATGTCATCGAGGCATACGCACTCCGTCACAACCTTTTACTGCAGGCTAATAAACTCAGCCAGCCTTGCCAGGCCAGCAGGGGCAGGCTGTCTGCTGCTCATACCAGCTGTGACCCACCCGAGAATGCTTTCACCTCCCTCTGAACACTAAGGTTTACTCACAGACTGGGCCAACGCAACACTGGGCACCTGCAGGGCTTGATCCAGGGTCACTGCCTACAGTGGCCAACCACCTGCTAACTGACAATCATGTGGATGAACCAGAAGCCTAAGTGGTCTCAAAATAACACACTTCTGCTCCAAAAATAAACATCCAGAAGCTAAAAGATGGATCTATAACATGAATTCACTGGCTGGAATTCAACTGAAAGATACAGAGCAGAAACTGCTTAAGAGTTAAGCAGGGCTCAGATGTTGGGTTTCATCAATACTGGTGAGGGAAGACAATCTTCTCGTGCAAGTGTATGCTCAGCTTCTCAGCCCTTTCCAGCCAGCCCATTCAAAACGTTGTGGGACTCTCTCGCTCCACTGTTCTCTAACAGAGATCATTATTTTTTCACTATAACTTCATCAAAGGAGAGACGTGGTCAGTCAACCGAGACCATTTTAAAACTTCATATTACTGTGTCTGATTCATTTTTATATTAGGACTGCACTGCCCTCCAGAATTATTGGTACCCTTTTTTAATCTGACTGAAAAAGGCTGATGAAAATAAATCCCCCTTAGTGTTTATCAAATGTTCTCTTTACTCAGCAAATAAAGAAAATAGATAGATTTCAGTTTCAGCCAAAATTCCACAGTCCAAATTCCACAACCATGTTTTATTTTCTTGGCAGAGGCAGACAGATTTTGATTTAAAATCACCTGGTTCTTCCTGGAATCCATAATGTCATGTATTCAAACAAGACGGCCAGGGTCTTTGGAGGAGGAACAGCCCCACAGCATCACTATCACCATATTTAACGCTTGGTATTAGGTTTTCTTCTCTATAGCCATCTTTATTTCTAAGCCAAACTCGCCTTGAGCGTTTTGAATCAAAGGTATTTGGAGATAATAGTGACCCCAAGATGCTAAAAACTGTAATTCTGAAACTCTCTTTTGATATTGTTTTACATCTCTGACCATCCCGCTCACTGTAGCCGCTGACAAAAAAGCCTTGCATCCTCTTCCAGGATGACAGTTAACCTCTTATTGATTACCCTAACCGCTGATATGGGCATTTCATTTTCTGATATGAAGGAACAAGAAGATCTTTTCATGTCAAAAATTAGCTATTCTGCTCAGACAGGAAAGGGTTAAAGTATTACCTTAAGTGAGAGTAGATCTCAGTAGTATTAGCTTTATGACTGCATTATTATTGAGCGTTAGCATTATGATTATAAGAAGCTTGAGAGACCCCTGTGATTATTTATACACCTGGTTTTATGCAAATTATTTATCCATATGGTGTACTGATAACAAGAAGCATTTGTGATAGCATCTGGCATTAATATGCGCAGACATAACTCATTTGCATTATGCAAACAAGGCCTCATCGAGAGCTAGCTAAAGTAACGTCAGTAGCACTAGAGGTGATAAGTACATTAGGCACAAAACTGTGCACCTTCAGAGGTTGTCACCCTTCCAACATGATCTATTTTCAAACAGGATTTCTGTTTGATTTAAAACCAATATGCATACAAGTTATTAGGTATATTCTGACTGATCATCTCACTGGTGAGTATAGGGTGACAGTCCTTTAAGCTTGTATAAATAACCAGAGTTGTATTGTGCATATACTCAGCTTGGCCACAGTAAAACGCAACATTACAATCACATGAACTAATCTATAAATGTCTTACTAAAATATAAACTAAATAAATGAATTATTAAACAGAATAGCAATAGACACCCCAATTTGTTTAGTACTTCATTGCATTAAAAAGGAATAGGTTGATGTCTTGGCTTTATGCTAAATTAGATAAACTTCAGTGAGTCTACTGCATGCTCTGTGTCAATGAACATCCAATATTAACAGCACAAATTACAAATTTGTTTAAGTCAAGTGGCTCGGCAGGAAAGCAGGTGACAAATGAGTTTTGGATATATGTCTATTGACTTTATGATAAACTTTGATGGTCCAGTTCTAATGCTCATGTGCCCATTGTAGTTGCTTTTGGCAGTTTACAGGGATCAGCTCTCTGACCAGTCTATGGTTACACACCCCCTAACACAGCAAGCTGACACCTTTCTATCATGGTCAGCCTTAACTCTATCAGCATTTTGTGCTACAGTAGCTTTTCTATGGGATCACTCCAGACAGGCTAGCCTTCACTCCCCAAATACTGTACATCGGTAAGCCCTAGGTGGGCATGACCCTTCCTTCGACAACCTTTGGTAGGTATTAACCACTGCATACCAGGAACATCCTTCATGACCTGCCGTTTTGGAAATGCTCTGACATAGTCGTCAAGCCATTACAATTTGACCCTTGTTGCTCAGATACTTATCCTTGCCCATTTTTCCTGCTTCCAATACATCAGCTTCAAGGACTGATTGTTCACTTGCTGCCTAATATACCTAGGTGCCAGTGTAACAAGATAATCAATGTAATTCACTTCATCTGTCAGTGGTTTTAACATTGTGGCTGATGTGTGTAAAGCTTAGAGCATGGCTGCATGTCCTTTCCGCCATCGTTTATGTGACACTTGATGTGGAAAACTTGCTGATTCTGTTCAGTGTTGTACAGAAGCTTTGTGGTTCCAGCTTTTGGTTTAAATGAGTTTCATTTGCTGTGCTTATGGCAGTGATGCGCACATTGTGGTCAGCACGCTGCTCCTTGCAGAGCCTATTATGGTTTACAGAATCATTGTGAGATATAGTTGTTGAACTGAAAGAATGGCATCTTGAAGGTTATTCAAAAGTTTTGACTGCAGCAATAGGCTCGTAGATGAGGTGTCTCACATGTTTGCTATTGTGTACCATGCAGGTATTTGTTGTAGCAACACTTGGTCTGCCCTTACATGTCAGAACTCCACAACTGGCTGTTTTGCACGTCAGTCAAAAAGGCCTTTCCTGTCAAAGTATGTGGGTCTTGGTCACACTGAAAGATGAAACCTACCAGGCCAGGCTCAATGGAGACACCAATGGTAGCCTAGTGATATTTCCACACCATGGATCCAGTTGCAATTGCAAGAGTAATTTTTGTCCTATTTAGTCTCAGCAAAATCAGTTGTATGGCATTTTACTAGTTGAATCAACAGTGGAAAACATACTGGTTCATCTGTTATAATGGTCAGAATTCTGTCTAAGACATGAGTTTAGTCATAAACTTTATACTATTAAGCCAGAAATAAGCAGAGATATTGCAACACACGCATAATGCAAACCACTCTAGCATTTCAAGTGAAAATGGAAATGAATGGAAATAGGCATTCAGTTGCAGACTGGAGTAGTCCAGTTTCTCTAAAAGAGGGTGATGTAGTATTTAGTGTAGATACCAGCCTGTATGCTGTGCCTCTGCTATGGGCTTTGGGAATTGGACCACGAAAAAAGCTGAGGGCCTGCTTGTATTAATTGTGGCTTTTTCAGACAACATTTTTGCCATTTCGGCCCAGAGACACCACTGCATGCTTACACGCATGTGCCACAGGTTTATCCATAGATTGTTCAGTTCTGTTGGGACTATTTTGCACATTTAAAACATTTACTTCAGCGGTTAAATTGTTATTAATTGTGATTGTGAAATGTCCCTGAATAAGTCCCAGAACAAGTCATATGAATGTTTACTTATGTTTCGAAAATGGTTTTATTCAAAACCATATAAATATACTATACTATGAAATATACATATAAATAAAATATTAAAAATATAAATAAGTATCTAAAATATTAATATACGGTGATTATAAAGTTTAGCCATACCACCTACCACTAAGTATAAGTAGACAATATGGAAAAATATTTAATGATAGTTTACGATACATGTCACAATATCTATTTTTTCTGAAATTTTACATATTGAAACATACAAAAAAACATACACGTTTAAGAATACTACCAAAAACTAAAAGTGTAAATTATTTTTGTTCCCCAAGTGCAGTTAAACAGGACTAATTATGTTCTTTTTGTAACGAAACATGCAGTTGTTCAGTGTTCTTTCAGTTTTAGTACTGACCATATCCACGATGTGCTTAGTAAAGCATACTGTGACATAATGTATCACGATAACAACAAATATCATCAGCATGCCCACCCCTTCTATGTCTGTCACCACTGTCTCTACTGTGCCCGTCATGCGTTTATCTGCCTGGGACTATCAGTACTGCTATTGTGCCGTTTTTTGTGTCTGTTCAACAGATGCCCTCAGCGTTCTGAGCAACAAGCTGATCAGCTCCGAAGTCTCTGCACAGTTACGGATCCCACAATTAACCTGCTGACGTCAATCAGTCCAAAACACAGGCTATGGGAAACTAATCAACCCCCTGCCTCCTCTAATCCTCACTCCTTCTCTCCACTTCTCCCCATCCTCCATCTGCACGTTCTTGACCCCCACACTCTTCTCAGTGTGTGTGTTTTGGTCAGAGTGTGTGTGACACACACCCCATTCTGACCCCATTATTGCTATGAGTGTGAGAAAGACCTGGGCATGCTGCTACACACAGCGGTGGCGCTCCCTCCCTCTCTCACTCTAGCTCTGTGTTCTCGTCTGTTTACCATCTGCTAAAGCCGCACCTGCCAAATCCACAGTGCCTCACAAAAACGCGTTCACACTCATTTGGGTCAGCATTAACCTTAAGGGGCAGATTCTCTTCGAGGCCCAGTCTGAGGCCAATGAACTATTATCCCCATTCAGAATCCATTTGTCGGTGACACTTCACTGAATTCAGCATTTGTTAGGCTATACGACACATATGTAAACCTTTCATGACACACCACATTAACCTACATAAACATTTATAATGGCTTATTCCAGCAAGTGTCAGTTGTCATAACATTTCATGAGCAGAACTGACATCCAGGCAGCCTTTATGACATCTGACGCTTGTTGCAATTATCCTTTATGTAGGTGTTTATGTAGGTGTATGTCAGTTGTCATGAAAGGTGTCATGAAGCCTGAAAAATTCTGGCCTTCAGTGAAATGTTTCCCATTCATCTTCAGAGAGGGCTGGAAAAAAGAAACAAACATAATATGTACAGCAACGTACTGCATATTCAGTTTTATGCTATGAAGCTGGAATCATCTATTCTTGGCTGTTGGCAGAATGGTCCCTTTGTTGATTTGGGACCAGTTTAGTTTCCTCGGTTGGAACAATATCCTTGGTGTGTGGTCTGGGGGAGCTGGTCCTAAATCAGTGATGTAGGCCAGAGCAGGATCAGGCTGCCAGCTTGCTTGCTGGAGGGAGCTGCTGAAGTGTGTCTCCGGCTCTGAGTGCTCAGTTGGAGGTCACCGTCAATCTAATTTCAGATCAGAAACCTCGCACACACACACGCGCATGAACACGCACACACCGCTGAAAGGATGCGAATGCAAAACCATGTAGCATTCACCTCTCCCCTCTTTTCCTCTCTTCCTCTATGGCTACATTTTCACCTTCTTCCATAACGCGACTCCCTGCAGATTTCCTGAAATGATAGATAGGTGGATAAGTGGATGAATGGAACAGAAGATGCTATTCTCCCTCTCTCTTTCTCTCATTGCAACTCTCTCTCTCTCGTGCACATTCTCTCTTCGAGCAGCAGATGAGAGCACATTAAAGTTGCATGCAGAGGAAATTGAAAAATCCCACTTTAGTGCATACAAATGGAGCTCTTTTATTTGGCTCTGGAGGAACACAAAAGAACGCAGTGGCGGAAGAGGACAAACGTGGTGTTACATAGGACTGTCAGCCTGATTTGCTAATTGAGAAGTATGAATGAACAAATCACAGAAGAATTCAGATCAGATGAATTGCCTTCAGGATTCATTTGTGGATACATGGAACTCTGCAAGCCAGGTGCGACAGAACAGCATAGTACCTAACATCTCTTATGGATCAGTTCAACTATAAACACGGATGCAGACACACTCACATGCGCACACACACACACACACACACACACTCACAGCCAGTGTCTGGAGAGAATATAGTGAAAAGGTCACCACGCATCTTGACTTTTATCAAGGGATTAGATCAGCTCTCTTTTTCTAGTCTTCAACTCCCCCTTCGACTCTCACTCTCTCTCTCTCTCTCTGCCTGATTGCTGTCAGTTCCACTGTGCTGACAGAACCAGTGGTCACGTCTTGTAATTAACCTCACCTGAATTCGGTGCCAGCTCTGATAGTAAAACTGAATATTCACAGAGAGAGAGGGACAGAGAGAGAGAGAGAGCTTGAAAGGAAGGGGTAGGGTGGATGCATAAGTGAGAAAGAGATGGAATGAAAAGAAGTGTGAAAATTATATCACAAATCATGCCAGGGCATCAATACCACTTTTTCCCTTCCAATACTTCCGATACCAGATTCCCAAGTATATGTGTCTGAAGATGATATAATTTCACTTTTTAAATATTTTATCTTGAATTGGCAGCATTAACCTGTTGTTATTAAGCAAGATAAGCAAGATATATGGGGCATTTGAGAAAAATGAATTGAGAAGTTTGGATGTGAAACTATAATTTATATAGTATGCTATATGACGTCTCAAGTCGTTTCTCTCTTGTGCCTCTCTTGTGTCTTCTACAGTCAGAAATGTCTAAATACAACAGATACTTGTAGTCAGTGAGCAGGGATTCTCAGTATTGGGGCTGATACTGACATTGATTCAGAGCAACAATCATGCCAAATCAACAAAACATCAGCTGTTGTGAGGACTTCTTCATTAGATATCTGATGGTAGTGAGACTTAACATTCAATTCAATTCAAATGTAAATCTCATGAGGTTTGATAATGATTAGGTGTAGTGAAGGTAATCTCCACATATTTTCTCATCTTCTGTCTACTGCTACCTAGCTCCAGTACGGTAATGAGCTTCTTGCGCCAAAACCTCCAGCATTAGCAGCAAGTCATAGCCTGTTTTTCAATCAAATACTTCAGAGCGCTGATAATCACATCTGGCAGAAGTCCACTTTCAGTGCGCAGGTGTAGAAAATACAATGGGCAAGAGTTTGCTTCTTTAGTCCAGTAAGAAACATACTCGATTGCAGTCTTTGGAAAACTATCAGTAATAGGTCAGCAGAAAGGAACATCAAAGAGTAAAACTACGTGGATTATAGTGGGGGGCTATATGACACAGGTAACATCATAGTACTTCATAGTACTTTTCACGGTATAAGATATTAGGGCTGCTTGATATGGACAGAATATCAGTATTGTGATTTTACTGCTCCGTACTGCGATTGTGATGCCCTTCAATGTATTAAAGGGCCCATATCGTCACTTTTCTGGAATTAAAAGGCTTAAGGTGTGTAAATATGGTTTCAAAAGGTACATTAACTCCTCCATTCATACAGCCCACTTATTTAAAATGAGCTACAAAAACAGCCCGTTTTCAAATCATAGTTTTTGTGATGTCATAAAACCACCTATTTAAATACATGTCCTTGTTCTTATAATAGCAGTTTAGCCCTGCCCATTTATGCACGGTTTTCACACCTTTAATGGTTAAAAATGAGATTTTCTTGGATTACATGAAAACCTCGAATCATCAGAACATCCAGTAACATCCAGTAACTCACCTGGAGCTGTGATTGGCCACCCTGTCAGAAATACTGTGATTGATTAGAGGCTCATTTGCATACTGCAGACTTCTGCAATATCAGTATTGCAGAGACCAATATTGCAATAATGATTAACAGATGATAAATTGTGCAGCCCTGCAAGACATGCATCACAGTGTTTAGCTTTTGGTAAGTTGGAACAGATAAACAAGAACCAGCTTTTAATTTAAAAAATACATTTAAAGATTACAAGTACAATGACTTCCACTGCCCTTAATCCAATAAAAGAGGACTAATTATACTCTCTTTGTAATGAAACAGCCAGTTGATCAATATTCTTGTACTAATGATACAGATGATTCTCTGGAAACATGTCACATAATTTAAAGTAATCCATGTTGATAATGATATTGTATATTGTAAATATTGTAATATTGTTCATCCCTAATGGCTTACTCCATGGCTGTTTAACCCTGTTCATTGAGATCTAGCAGCCAAACTCTACAAAGTTTATTTACAATAAAGTAACACACCTGATCCAGTTACTTTAGTAGCATTTCAACTTTAGAGCTGAGTGTTCAGGAATCTGGATGACTGATCTCCAGGAATGGGGTCGGGCACTTCTGACTTAAACAAGATCTAAACAGACACATATCAGTTTTAGCAGAAAAGGTAAAACACAAAAATGCATCTAATCAAGACTGTTCATTCACCCACAGATGCCAGACAAGCAATCTCGCATGCTGAGGTTTATCAGAATGCAGGCTTAAAATAGACCATGTGTGATTAATCTGAAGCATTTCTCCCACAGAATATTTAGCACAGAATTGATAGAACTGAATGGTACAATGGTATTTCCTAGAATCTACTATTTGGTGAAAAATATCTATTTATTTTTAAATGTGACTTTTGTATTCATTCAGCTCAACACCTTTTCTTGCCTAAAAAAAAGACTTGAAAGCTAAACATACAGGTGTTTTTAGGAGCTTGAGATGAACAAATATGTGGTCTGGCTGATGCTGCTCAAGGACTGTGCAATATTATTGTAAACAATAATGGTTACTGGATTAGCATGACACATTATCAAGCTCTGTTTTGGTTTAAGGATGACAGACAGGGCAGCAAATAAGCCCACAGACTGCAGCATTACAGTGAACACTCAGATGCACATCATCAGATCACAGCTGTCCAGATGTGCTTTTCGCAGAAAGTCAGGCTGTGTGTGTGTGTGTGGCCCTGATTATTTGCTGCAGGCTGTGTGGTTTATTCATCTATCTTGAGCAATGTGTGTGTGTGTGTGTGTGTGAGGTAATACCACCCTCACATCTGAAAAGGTAACTTTCTTGGAAGGATAAAAGTTCTTAACAAAACAGCAGTTTTTACATAACAATAATAATATAGCAGTAGTGTGTGTGTGTGTGTGTGTGTGTGTGTGTGTGTGTGTGTGTGTGTGTGTGTTTCTTCTGCCCTCTTTTCATATGAT
>JBBPCZ010000017.1:13827086-13844455 GCA_037974445.1 Brycinus macrolepidotus | reverse complement strand
TGTAACATTAATAATGCACCAGAAGAATTGCACATTATAACTTGCACATTTCAACCAGTAATAATAATAAGAATAATAATAATGACAATAACAATAATATTAATATTAATATAAAGTAATATAATATTCCACCCCAATATAGTATAATGTAATTACACTCTGTTTCATTACCATTTGAATGGAAATATTTGATATGTCTGAACATTTTTGTTTCCATTCCCTAAAATTATTTTATTTACTGTGTGTAGACCTATAGGGTGGGTTAGTTGTATATTTGGCCCAATGTTACTGCTTCTAAAGAAGCAGCTAAAGTACCAGCCAGGTAAAACAGGGACTCTGATAGATCTGCCAAAAACATCGCTGTTAAGCCGTTTGAGCTGGCCTACATAAACACAGACACGAAACAAAACAACCCAAATAAATAAAGGAAAAAAATGAGAACGACCAAGGAGGAGTGAGAGGAGAAAGTGTAGGGGAATATCAGGATACGAAAAGTAAAAGACAGAAGGTACCTGAGAAAGTCTCAGCCTGGTGTCACCCAGACAGAGATACAGAGACAAATACAGACGGAGGTATAAAGGCAGTTTTAGTTTTGCTATTTTTACTTGTTCTTTTCCCCACAATTAAATCAAGACTGCTCAGATCTTTAAATGTTCTAAAGGTTTCTTCTGTTTGCTTCAGGGGTGCTTTCGCAATACTGAAGCTAAATGTGATGAAACTGAAGTTCACCGAATTCAGCTGGAGAGTTTTATGAAAACTTTTGTAAGTTTTTTAAGCACATTTTAACTTAAGTCTATAAATTGATTTTAACTTAAGGATGCAGTTCATTGTAAAATAAATGAGTATATCAATTCTGGATGTAAAATACGTGAGTACATAATCAAAAGAGCTAACTTTAACATTTTTAAGAAATATTTGTCCATTCAAACTTAAAGTATATTTAAAATTTAACCTTCTCATAAAATAACCTTCTAATTTATTCCTCCTTTCTTTTGCCAAGACGGGCAGCATCATGTCAGTCTAATGAGGGCTCTGGTGTGATCGTATCCCTTTCAGAAGCTTTTAATCTTGAGCCTTGAGCTGCACTGCAAAACCAATCCAACCATGAATGTCTTCTGTGACCATTTCTCCATTTCTCCATGTAAAGAGTTATTTTTGTTGTTAGCATGGTTATTTGTTCCATACTCTTATCTATAGAGCTATACTATTAGTGTGGCACCCGAAATAATAGCATCACCTGAACAAATAATGTGCTTTGATTCCAGGGTTACAGTCCTATTATCACTATTGTCATTTTACCATTTATGGTGCATGAGAGAGGGAGAGACAGAAAGAGAGAAAGAGAGAGACATACAGAAAGAGAGAGAGAGGGAAGTAATGCAAAAAGCCTATGAGACAGGACACTGTTGGCGAGCACATCTTAGCTCCACCTTCTTGAGCTGTTGGACTGGTGTGGAAATGTCACTTTGTTTCCAAATTAATTAGTCTATTTTTCCAACTTCTTTTCACATTTTCACCAAATTTCTCAAAGTTGTACTTTTGCGTTCTCGTTACACACACACACTTAAAACCTTTTTTTTAATGGTTTACATAGACTGGTCCATCGCCTGATGTTGGTTTTAAAAATGAATGTTCTGCTGTGCCCTTCCATTTTGCAGCCTTAGCCTGAAGGACATTGATTTATTATGCCACACTATGGAAAAGACCCTTCAGTTTGGAGAACCCTCAGAGAAGTGACTTCCATCCCTCTGCAGAGAGCAGCTTCTGTCTGTCTTCATCCAAGTCACTGCACATTTCATCGTCTCTCTGTGTGCCTGCATGTGAGTATTTTCATGTGTTTGATAGGGTGTTATGGGATGGGAGCACTACCATGTCATGGCAAGACAGATGGATTGAGTGTGAGAAGTGCAGGCTTTGACATGCATACACAGGGTGGGGGGTGGGGAGTAAAAGAGACAGAAATGCATTTGAGAAAAGACTGAGGCTTGGTATCCGCTGACAGACTTAAGGCGTAACAGGTGATAAGTGATAGACAGACTTTTGGCCAGCAGATGCGATCGAAATAGGAAAAAAATAAATAAATGCAGTTATTTTGGATGTGATTTTCATTTGAAAGGGTATAAAGAAACAGCTATTAAACTTCACTCTTTCTCTGGGGATAGGAAGAAGAAAAAAGAATGAAAAAAACAACTCTGAATCTGGACGGTCCAAATAGCTGAACAAAGCTTCCTTTCCATGATTATACTTGGTCTGGTAGCTATGTGGATCCACATCAGACAAAATGAAGGAAATTAGATGGGACAGCAAAATTCCACACTGCGATTATCAAGCCTGCTTTGCAAATTTTCAGTATTTTCATGTCACTATAATCAGCACATTTACATATCTGTCCATTCAGACTAAAGAAGTTTAGCCCCTCACATTCATGTTAATGTTATAAGGAATGTTGGAATGTTTTAGCCAAGAATGCTTTTTGAATAGTTCACAAATCAAGGCACCCAATCAGAACATAAGCTATTTACATACAGCAGTATTAAAGGCACAGTGACAAAAACAGAAGAGATTTAAAAAGGGTCTTGTAAAAATCAATTATATGTGTTTTTGTTACATAAACCCACACTGATGTCAAAAGCGGAAAATTAAATGCAAGAGAAATGTTGGATACAAAGCCTTCAGAGCTCTTAAATTGAATTTGGCTGAAACTCAAATGGCTCCCTACTCCCTCTACAGTGCACTACAGAGGTCACGAAGGGGAGGCTTCTCACCCAAATAGTGCTATGAATGTTAGACAGCATGTCTAGCAGCTTTGGCTGAATATAAATGGTTTTCTATTAGACACAATAATGCACTATTTGTGTGCAGAATTCATTGTTTCATGACTCATTGGGAGTATGGAGCCATTTGAGATTAAGCCACAGCTTCTACTGCCCAAAGTTTTTATTTAAAAAAGCTTGTATTTAAAAAAAGAAAGGATGGCCAAAAAGCAACAAAATAATCACATAATAATTTCAATTCACAATATGTTTCATGATATTTCATTTTTCTAAAATTTGATAAGACGGTGGGGCAGCCGGTGGCCTAGTGGTTAGGGAGTTGCCCCTGTGATCAGAAAATCCTAGCAAATCCCAGGACTGCCAGTGGCACCACTGAGGCACCCTTAATCAAGGTACCGTCCCCACACACTGCTCCCTGGGCGGCCCACGTTGGAGCTTTACTTGGTGAATGGGTTAAGTGCAGAGAAAGAATTTCACACTGTGTGCTGTGCTGTGGTGTGTTCATGTGTGACTATATGGGGCCACTTTACTTTATTCTAAGATGGAAGCAACAAAAAAGAACCAGTGCTGAGATATTTGAACAATACTAAAAAAAAACATGAACAAAGGTTTTTCTTTTAGCATTCCACATACTGGACTGCACTAAATCCAGTCTGTTTTTAATGAAACATGCAGCTGGTCAGTGCTCTTTAGATGTCCATCATATGCTCAGAAGAGCATAATGTGAATTCACTCCAGTATGCTTTTATATTAAACACTGCAAGAAGAAGACAAAGAAAAAAAAATGAATGCCTCAGGTACTATCATCGATAAAGTTCTCACTTAAACTTCAAAGTTTTAAAGACACAGACTCAAAGACACACACACTCTTAGAAAGTTTCACAGACTCACAGCTTTGTACCTGTGCCCTTTGTGTGGGGAGTTTGAGGCTCTGCTTTTACTCGGAGCTCAGAACATTAAAAAGGAATGAACAAACCATGAACAACCATCAGCTCTAATCAGCATTAGTATTAATGTGTTTGTTTTCAAAATCTACCTTTTGTTTTAACATTTTTCTTTTTTTATTTATCTTTTTTTAATACCTTTATTTGAAAGGTATTTGTCTCCTCCTCTGGTGAAAATGAAAAATGTCTTTGATATACTGAATGTTACTGTAGTATATCCACGGTTTGAAACAATAAAAATGTCAACAGTGGTTGATAACTTTGTCCTGGTTTACTGATTTTTCAAAACTGCCCATTGTCCAACCCTATTTAGGACGGTGGAGACATTTGTCTGATGCCAATAACTGCTTTCTGTACGATTATGACACAAGCTAGAGGTCAAACCAACACTTTTACCTCAGGAAGATTGACTTACCCAGTCTTTCTAAAACACAGACACAGACACACACACACACACACACACACACACACACACACACACACACACACACACAAAGAAAACTCCCATGCAGCCACAGAATGCCCTCCTTGTGTTTGACACCTCTATCTGCTGTGGTAATCCCACCACCTGCATCCTGATTTAACACCTTTGCCTCATCCGTCCTTCCACTTCTTTCATCCCTCTGTCTCTACCCTTCATCCACCCTGCTCCTTTCATTCCTTTGCGTCTAGTTCTTATCCGTTCGACTGTTCTCATTCCTCCATTCTTGTCTTTCAATAGCCTCTGTCCCTCTGGTCACTAGAGGCACAGGATTTGCACACGCAATTGAGCTGCACACAAACTTGTAATCTATCAGATTGTTCCTGTCAAAAGAAAAGCAGGAAATTCCATCATAGAGAGAGAGGCACAGAGAGAGAGAGGGGATGAAGGGTTATTGTGTCTCCCACTCTCTAGAATGTATTTGCGGGATTGCTGAAGCTCAGAGGAGATATTTGTATTTTTTCTTTAAAGGTCATTGGGGATGTGCGGCTCTGCCTAAAGGTCAGCCCCATCTCATTACCGACAGAAAAAAACAATACCTCTCCCTCTCTCTTTCTCTGCTCACACTGTCCAGTCACAAATCCCCCCCTTAACACACGACATTGAACTGTGGTGCTCATAGAAATAATAACAATTCCAGCAAGCGACTGCCCATCCAAAGGTCAACATCAATTTTGTTAACAACCCAAAATTCAGAGAAAATCCTGTCAGAAGTCCCAATCCCAGAACAGAAAGAGGACGGCAGGGTTCTAGCTGCTCCTTCACGCATCACTGCAGCACTGGGCTCCAGAAACACAGACCCTGTTGCTGTTACGCAACATATAATAATGTAATGGGCTGTAAGTTGCTGTATTATTTTAGAACATTTATCAGTGTCATGAAACGTCTACTTCCAGCAAAAGAAATTAGAATGGGCCTAAAAATATCTATATCATAAAATCATTCATCCAGGACTGTTGGACTGTGATTGAAAGGGTAAATCTCTCCCTCTTGCTCCCTGCATGGATTATCGGTAGGGGTTAGTGTTCACTGCATAATTCACTGAAACACAATAAGAGTAAACAACAGTGTATCAAGGAATCAGCATGTCATGCAGCATGTTTGTCCTAGCTGCTATATTAGGTCTCTTCGCAGTACATTTCCTCTCCCTCTCTGTTTTTTTTCCCTCTTCTGTATCGTTTACACCGGCACATGTTTAATTTAGTGCTCACTTGTTGGAGGTCAGGGCTCTGTGTTTCGTCTTGGCATTAGGGCTTGCACTGTGTTTAAAATACAGAGGGAGAGAGAGAGAGAGAGAGAGAGAGAGAGAGAGAGAGAGAGAGAGAAGGTGTGCAGAATCTCATACTCTTTACACCTAAGAATGCGAGCATCATAAACACACATACTGTATTACACAGGAACAGGAATACATAATGCTATCAATTCATAAATATTAACTGAGAAATATGAAAGGTTAGTGGGAATAGTTACTTTTGCTTCCAAACCAAGTCTCCAAACACATTTGCAATTAGTGGTGTCCAAGATGACAATACTTTACCATAATAGGAATAAATATTATGATATACAGTATGTGGCACAATATCATCAGTACTTGAAAAACACTGACCAACTGACAGTTGCATTATGAAGTTGCATAATTAGTCCTGTTTAATTTGATTTAGGTATGTGACATATATAAAATCAGTGCACCCAAAGTTTTGGTAGCAGTTTTCAAATATGGCACCATCACCAGCCAGCATGGTTAACTGACATATTTAGCCGTTAGCATTATCCTCCAAGTGTGTGAAGCCGCCAAATGTTGTTGCATGAGTGGGAGTTAGAAAAAAATGGAATGACTGGCTTTATGTGACTCAAAGTAAGCACATGCTAGTGGTATCGTGTGATTAGGGAAGTCTTAGCTAGTGCGGGTAACTGGACATGGCTAAATTGGGAAAAAGTTAGAACCCCCTGTCCAAATGGTTAGACAGATGTTAAGATTCAGCTGACATTTTAAACCAATATTATTTGAAATATTAGACATAAATAAATATATGCAATATAAATGTGGATGCATCTACCATGTCAACAAAAGTCAATAAAAATAATGTGGGTTGTTTGTTGATTTCTCCTCATAACACAGCAATCAAGTTAATTAACTTCTCATCTTTATCGCTGAATACACTGCATGACTTTCTTCCCTCACAACTGAGCAGAGGTGTCGCCAAAGGTTGCACTTCTGATTCATCTGCGTGAAAAACAGTGTTCAGCGCTTATGAAGATCATCCAGGTACTCTGAGTTCTGCGTAGGCAGCAGTGTGTTGTTTTGGCCAGTGTCTTTCTGACAGAGGTGAGCAAGTCCTTCACACTCACAGGATGCTGCAAGATTTAAGTTATGTGTGGAGTTTAAGTTATGTTTGCTTTCAGACAAGATTTCATGTAATGCTATTGAAGAGATTCATGAAAAGCTGTCATTATACAAAAAGTATGGCAGTCAATGCCATTTACCAAATAATAACGGTAATAATGGTAAAAAAATGGCCTTAAAAAATAGAGTGAAAGGGGAGAACTTTCTTCTACCAACAATCACAAAACTACGAGATAGCTTGGGTTTGTTTGCCATTTGTGTGACTCAGCAATGTCACGTCATATGAGGCTCAGCATTATCAACCAAAAAAATGGAATCTGCTTCTATGGCACCGATTTGTTTTTGAGTTCTTTTAAATTACTTTGAATGAAACCAAATTAGCTCATTGATATAGCAGTGGCATTCCTGGTTGGACAGTCAGTTGAACCCAGTCTTCCATTTGAGGGGCTGTGGTGTTATCCAATATGCCAACCAATTATGGAGAAGCCAGCACCATTATGGGAATTGTAGGCTGATATCAATATCCAGTCATTTTTATGTGCATATCTGTTGCCACTTTCAGTACTAATTCATATACAGTAATAAAACACAGCTATTAGGTCCACATCTACCTGGAATAACAATATGAAAAAATATAACATTTATTTCTACAGGGTTAGGTATTCAGTAAAACGAATAAAATGCACACATTTTAGCACAGTAAGCCAGTCTCACCTAAACATTTGAATCTTAAGAGCACAAAAATGTTATAAAATAATGGTTTGATATACGGAAAATATCAAGCTGCCAATAAATGAAAGCAATTATCAAATATACTAATATGATTCCAATATCATTATGCATCCCTACTTACTGGTTGAAATGATCAATTCTCGACAATCATAATCCTTTTCCTAGGCATCTCTTAATTATTACATAATCGTCTGATGACAGTTCTTTGAGATGATCGCAATTATTTAGACTGACCATGATAATTTTCCATAGTCACTTGACTTTTACTTTCAAATTGTGTGCACATACACACCAGTGACGTCATTTAATCTTAGTACAATGTACGTAGGAAAAAATACAGCTAATCATCTATGTAGCCACATGGTATACGGCTTGTACTTTAAGATTCCCATTAAAACTAATTTAAAAATACAATTTGATCATTAATCGTAATTCTATATATACGACAATCGTCCGTTAAAAAGTCATGATTGTGACAGGCCTTTTGTCCACAAATAACATTCACATGGCCAATATATCATGCACCCAAACACACACACACACACACACACACACACACACACACACACACACACACAAACACAAGCAAGGAAATAAGCAAGCAAACAAACAAACAAACACATCCACAAACATCATCTTCTCAAACAGGAGTTAAACTCATTACGAAGTTTTTCAAATTGTCCGCTACTATGATATCAGCAAGGGCATCGTTAGACCTGGCCATCCAGTAGTACAGATCTGAATGTTTTACAAATAGACCCAGATCTCAAAAACAATAATCATTAAAAATAGCCAATAGCCCCAGATCTAATCATAATTATCTAAGATTCCAACCTTTCGTGGGGAATAATGACACATAGGTGAGCAAACTCCCTCCCCATCGACAAATCGAAAGCCCTGAGCCTGACCACTCCTCCGCACGTCAGTGGACTTGGAAATGTTGTGATGGTTTACATTAGTCAGCAAATGCAGTGGAGAGCATCGGTAGTTACAGCGACACTCCTCTAAAGTGTGTTTTATTTATGAGGACAGCCACACACGCACAGGGTCAGTTCTCAGGAGCTAGTAATGACTCTTGTGCGCACACAGAGTTTACAGTATTCAAAATAAACAGGCACCAAAGCCAATCATGAGAACACAAGTATGCACAAGTGGATTTCCCACAGTCCCAAAGACCAGTCAGAAAAATAAGAGACTTAAACAAGAGACATACTCCCTACTTGCAGAAAGGGAATTCTTGTATAAGATTCACAAAAAAAGAGATAATATGAAGTATACTTACTAAGCAGCTGTTAGTAGCAACCTTGAGTAAGACTGGGCAATATGGCAATATGTACTTTTATACTAAAGAATTACATCATTGTTCTCATATGTAAATATGTCGCTACTTGCTCTTTTTTGTGTGTTCCAACTCAACACATGTCAAAAAATGATTATTGTAGCATACCATGTGTTGTTCTCGAAGTATTGTGATCTTAAATTTTTGCCCTGTTGCTCTACCCTTGGGCCTGTTTCATTTTAAACCAACTCCTCACTGTGACACTGCAAAACCTGCCTAACAGCCATCCACAATAAAGACAATACGCTCAGCCTGCAACCCCCACACACACTCACACACACAAGCACGCAACTAATGATCCCTTTATGGTTTTTACAGCTTCTGCATTCCAAAGGAAGCAATAATCTGTCACGACTCCCATATTCCCTCACAGAACCAATCATCTCAATTAATCAGTCATAAACCAATAATCTTAATTAATCCAGCTCACCCTCATAAAACCAATCATCCTCCTGACTGGATCTGGGAGTCTCTCTCTCTCTCTTTCTCTCTCTCTCTCCTTTCTCTCCTGAGCTGCACAGAAGCATAGACCATAAAGCAGAGCATAGTGCGCTATAAAGAGTTATTGAGTTGTTCCTGCTGCGTGTCTTAATGTGAGAGATTTGAATGAGCATGGCCCTCGGCTTGTTTCACCCCACTTTAAATATTAATAGTCAGATAATTGACAATAAATAAAGTCAGCCCAAAGGCAACAAGTTAAATACAAACTCACAGCTGAGTGAAACTGCAATATCTCAGAATGGGTTAAGTGAAAATATAGGTATTTTAACCTTACAGCAGAGTTGCAGGTTTAAATAAAAAAAGAGCTGAACATCAAGGTCAGTCATACCATCCGTGCAGTTGAAAAAAGAGAAAAAATGGCTGATGCTCACTTGTGTGAGGCCTATAAAAAATACATTAATTCCTCAAATCCACATTAATCATACTTCTGGCCTGTATGCATCATCCCTTTCTGGTCTTTACGGAAAAGTCCTTCGCAGAACAACAATTCATAGCCTTGATGTTCAGGACCAGCCCTCCCTACACCCACCCTAACAGTTTAGATGATTCAGGTTGTGAAGCTGGATGTCTGAATCTATTTAACATCCTGCAAACAGAAAAAAACAAACCACAAAAAGCGATGTATAACTCACCCCAGTGTTGTCATGGTGACAATGGTGTACCAGAAAGAGGCTGGGATGCTGGTGAACTTGCTGGAGGCGGAGCCTTTCTCAGCATAGAACATGACAGTGGCGAAAATGATGATGGCCATGGTGAGGGAGAAAAGGAGGAAGCCAAGCTCGGAGGCGCAGCTTTTCAGTGTGTAGCCCAGGATGCGGAGTCCCTGCGAGTGGCGAGAGAACTTAAAGATGCGGAAGACGCGGAAGACACGAAGCGTGACGAAGGCTCCACTCACGTCCTCATTGTTGGTCATGACCAAGCCAATGTAGTAGGGCAGTATGGCCACCACATCAATGATGCTCATTACACTCCGCATGAAGCGGTAGCGGCTGGGTGCGGCGAACAGGCGCATCAGGTACTCCACGGTGAAGATCATGACGCATGCCGTGTCCATGCAGAAGAAGGCCACTGTGTAGCGCTCACCACAAGGGATGTCCCGCTGGTTGGGCGTGGAACCACATGGGACAGTCTCCACCACATTGGTGATAACCGAAATGGCAATGAAGAAACCAGTGACGTAGTAAAACACCAGGGCCATGGTGCTGGTGTGTGGGTTCTCAAAGGCCCGCCACATTGTCTCGCGAAAGGTCATGTTGGGCAACTTGCTGTCTTTGCTATCCTCCAGGTCATCCATCAGGCGTTCTGCATTCTCCCGCTTGCGGTCCTTGTACTCTTCATAGCAGCAGTCGCTGATGATTTCAGGGATGATGCCAAAGAAAGCCAGCTCCTCGTCGTAAGCTGAAATGCACTCATAGCGTGGGTAGTGCAGCTTGCCTGTACGGTAGAAGTTCAGGATGCTCCGGAACACATCCGGATCACGATCAAAGAAGTACTCTCGTGTCTCCTCATTGAAGAAGAATTCTTTCTCAGAGCTGCCCAGAAGAGTGTCAGGATAGCGGTCCAGGGTGTTCCTCCAGGTCTGGAAGCGCCGACCGCTGACATTAAGGATGATAAGCTCATCCTGGCACTTGTTCTTGTCGGTCGGTGCCACAGGCATGGGCAAGTTGGCCACGGGCATCCAGCCAATGGCCGCTGCCCGGGCGAAGGGAAGCCAGGCCGCTACGCCCGCAGCCATGGTCACTCCGTCTGGGGGCGAGGGGAGCAGGTCAAACACCTTCACAACCAGCTTGACTTCAGCTCTGACACCATCTACAGAGAAAGTGGGATAGAGTGTCAGTGCAAGAGAGACAGAGTATTTACTCTGAAATCTGGAGGAAGAAAAAAAGCATATGCAGAGAAAGAAATGCAGTAAAGAGAAAGGGGAGGAGGATGCACAGTAGTGGGAGTGGGATAAGAGAAACCAGGGACACAGGACAAACAGAAAACAGAAGACGAGAGCGAGGGAGGACAAGCGATGGAGAGGGGATGGAATGGGAGCACAGGAAAGTGAGAGGGGACAAAATAAGAAGAAGATGAAGGGAGACAAGAGGACAAGAGAGAGGACAGAAAGGACAGACCATAGGACAGAGTGGGGGAGGGAAAAAGAAAGAAAGGCAGAAGGGGCCTGAAAGGAAAGGAAGAACAAGGGGGAAAAGCAAAAACAAGGAGGCAAAGGCAAAAACAGATAAAGCAAAAGAAAAGCATGTAAAGAGAAACTCAATTTTGTCAAGTTGTTATTTGGAATCAACAGGATAAGTGAATTTGAAGATCGTGTTAAAGCCAGTATTCAACAAAAAATTCCAGTAAATCCCTCTTTCAATATGATGTAAAAGTGCTGCTGGGAGGGAAGACGTCATGATGGCATCCTTATCAAACTGATACCTTCCCAGTGACCTCCAGACACCATCAGTGGTCTCCATTGAACGTCTTCAATCTCATTCAAACGTGACTATGATGTTCCAGTACATTGCCAGCCCTGCAACATTTCACAGTTGAGCAACAAGCGACTAAAATGACTGACACATCACCCCAGAACCTGAAAGCGAGTAAAAAAGTGAGGGGGGTAAAGACTGCACTGCAGTGAGAGGAGTTTTCCAGCTCATTTAGACTGAACCCGAGAGCGCCGTGTCATTTAAACTGCTGAAAAGAGCCTAATCTGGCGAGCCTGCGCTGCTGAGGAGAAGGCGAGGCTGTGCTTTCTCCACTGTTCCCGGACCTGTTGATCAGAGAGGGGTTACGGTTAAAGCAGCCGCGTGGCTTCGTGTCCGGGTATAATTTACACTGGATTACAGTTCACACAGCACGTTAGAGTAAAGGGGAAAAGTCAGATATATCATTCAAACACATGACATAACGCAGTTTCACTAAACATCCAATGACATTAAGCTACAAAAGTAAGACCACTTGGGTCTGACCGGTCTGGTGTGTCATGGTGTAGTTGCTCTTCACTTACCCGTGAAAAAACAGGATAAAACTAGAGAAAGGACATTTTCACGCTGGGGACTCTTTGGCAAAGTGATCGCTGCGAGTCGTCAAAGTGTCTGTTAGAGAGAGAAACACACGCGAGGCTGTAAGAAACTAGAAAAAAGAATATGGTCTAAACTGCGCCGATGTTGCACCACAGGATCCGCAAAAAAAGAGAAAAATCGCAGAATGAAGGCGCTGACAGAGAGAATAAGTCACTCTGATGCTGGTCCTCGTGTCTGACAGCCCGTGTTGGTGATGTCCGAGCGGTTGAATGACGCACGGCGGCGGCTCCCTTTCTGATCCAGCGCGAGCTCTTCCAGCGGCTTCACGCGGAATATGCGCACATGATAGACAGCAGTGGTGGGGGTCTCTTTTTCTTTTACCCACCCCCTCCCCCCTTTCTCTCTCTCTCTCTCTCTCTCTGCCACGCGCTGTGCTCGTGCAGCGAGGCTCGCTCCAGACGCACGGAGGCAGCGTCCGCTCCGTCTCTCTCTCTCTTCAGTCTCGCGCTCCTGCTGTCCGTTCAGAGACCTCCGGACCTCCGGACCCTCAACATCCCTCACATAAACCCACTAGGCTCGCATGATCCATTATTTAACACGAGCCTGTCTGAGTATCTGGAGCCCCGTTTTATTCAATAATCCTATTATTCTGTGGGAGGGAGTGAAAATCCATTCATTTAAATCTAAGTTAAGCGCAACACAAGGATAATTATCCATAAATAAGGGAAATCTAACGTTTAAACAAATAAATGGACTATATAGGTAATAATAATAATAATAATGTTTCACCTCAGCTCTTTTCACAACCCCAAGGTCACATAATAGTGTATAATAAATTATAAAGACTGTGCAATGCAATGCAATACAATACAAATCAACACATTACAATACAATACAATACAATACAATGCAATACAATACATTTTAATAGAATATGATACAATACCATACAATGCACGTCAAGCCACTGAGGGTCCTAAGCATTTAATGGCCAGATTATAAAGAAGCCTGATTATAAAGAAAATTAAGCCATTTTCACTACTGGACTAGAAGTGCATGGTTTTGGCAAGGCTGCTACAGGGGTTAAGATTTAACATAATGGCTAAAATACTAACATATCCCTATTACCTTTTGATATTTATATAGCCTTTATATAAATATATCTTGATATAAATATATCTTGTGCGGAGTAAGGAGTAAGAACACTACATGATACAGAGAAAAGATAATAAATAAGTCATATTTGTGTTTTTTTTCTCTGTGTGCATGTGTACGAGTGATGAAATGAATGGACATTCTGGACTAATAAAACAGTACCACCACACCAAACAGATCAGTGTATGAAGGAACATTTCCCAATACTTTCAACTCCCTGCTCCATATATGACTACATTTATGCCACCCATGTGAGCTTCTGCAGTGATGTTCATCCACCTTAGCGTGGTACATGGAGCTGGGGCAATTATCTGGTGGTGTGTGAGGAAGGTGTGCTTGTGGCGCCTGGCTATGCAAGCATGGCTGTGTGAGAGGTGAAGGCTTTTGTTTGTGTTCCCACATATTCACTGCTCCACTGAGCAATATAAGCTTTAATTAATTCAGCAGGGATTGCAGGGGCTCGTACTGCTGCTAAAGGTCCTGAGGAATACTAATGACCCTGGACCAGTAACCACAGGAGGTGCTTTCATAGGGTGGAGAAGGCCATCTAAGCTTGGGCCTGAACTAGTGCCAACTGTTTTTTTTTTCCCCCAGCTGCTTATATCAACTACATCTCGACACCTCCAAGGATGGCAAAGGCTCTCCATGGTTCATTCTAGTGCAAAACTGCATTTTGCTGTACATTTGCTGCAGTTATTCACACTTGAACACCTCTGACTTCACATAGAGGTTTTTCCTAACAGACATCACCACAGAACTCATAATGACCGGAAAAAAATACGGCCCACTTGCTAATAGCTCAAGAACTGTTAGAACGTGGGAAGCAGGGGTGCTGAGAGTTCTGCCCTGACGTTGAGCATGCAGGATTTACCAGCTGCTAACTGTTATAAAATGATGAACTTTATTAGGAAGTATAAACATGAGTTTGGACGAGGCAGACAGGATGTAAAAGTGAGATCCTGAAATGTTTAAAACAAAAAAACAAGAAACAAAAACACAAACATGTGAGGCGTCCGGGGTTACACAAAAACAGGAGGAAATATTAACAGACTTCATAAAGATGCAAGCACAATAGACACAGTAGGAACACAAACAAGTTTAACAAAAACAACAGCAAAGCAGCACAACAAGCAACAGAGTTTGAATAGAAAGTTTTACAAGAAATTTACAAACAATCCCCAAACACAGACTGAAACACAGGGGGAATATATACAGACAAGGAAAATGAGAACAGCTGGGCAGGGGTGGAGACAGGAACAAGAAACAGGATAAAGAGGAAGCAAGGCTAAGACTGTCACGCCCACCAGTCACGTGACGCGCACTAGGACCCGGAAGTGAAGCGCGTCACTTTCTATATAAACAATGGAAGAGAAGGTACTCACTGCTCAGTCATACTTCTTCATGCCCGAGCCGATACCAACCCTCGACCAACTCAACGGTACAGTCAGTACTCCAAATCCTCTCTCCTTGTTCTTGACTGTGTGTGTGAGTGAGAACGCAGACTCCCGGTGGGAGTCTCAACTCCTAAAAGAGCGTTCTCAGATCAAAGCGCATGGTTTACCTACTCTCTCGTGTTCACTCCGCGATTGGGTTCATCCACCACGCTACACTGGGCGACAGTGATAGACCAGTCCTGATAAAGACCAAAACAACAACAAACACACACGGAAGACAGACACATGACTGGGATGAACAAAACGAAGGCACATGAAACAGGGAGGACATAAACAACAACATAGAAACGGGAAAAGGACAGAAGAAAAAATGACAGAGAGAATGTTACACATGCTATAGGGTGGAGTTTGTGTTTTTCTGTTTTATGTATTATTTATGGATTAAAAATAATTTTTTGTTGTTCTTTAAAGGGGAATTCTATTGGATTTTCTGCATAATACACTAATTCAGATGTAAAACCCATTCAGAGAGCTGAATGATGTGAAATGGTTAATTGTAGAGAAACTAACTGACTTTTTACAATGGTGGTGATTGGAATTAAGGGTTGTGATGTCAATAGCAGAAATCCAGCCTTTTAATTTACTCTCCAAAATTACCATTGAACCTTTTCACGTAATGTCGATGATGCTAAAAAAGTGGGGAATCTTAGTTTGTTTGGGGACTATTCTGCCTTACAACACCCTGCATATAGTGCATATCTCTACCCTGAATGAATAAAAAATACATTTTAGGCCAAAACCTTCTCAAAACTATTATAAAACAATGACTCCCCCATCAGGCAGAGTATTTGGAACCACTTCACTGAATAACTTTCAGCGAGGAAGCTTTTAGAGGCATTAAAGGATTTAGATGTCTCATTCCCATCACTACTGTGAAAGTGGGAAAGTTTCTCAGCAGAATCAGCAGATTTCTCCTCTAAGTTTACTGAGGAGCCTGTAGCTTGCAGACTGTATAAACTGCATTTCACAATACCCCTCGACAGCATTTCAGGTTAGTTTCAGAGCCATCAGCCCAAGCTGCAACCAATGAGAACAGAGTTTTGCTCCAGATCAACTTGCTGATGTTGCCACAAGTATTCCTAATGCAAAAGAACAGAGTGATTCTTCAGGATCTCCTGTTCAATATTAGCTCCAGTGTCAGCAGGGACAAACATTCAACTTTTTTGCCTCAACAAAAGTGCAAAATATCACTTTTTGCAAAAGTAATCAGCGTGGACGAGGTGGACATTTTATTACTACTGCAGTTATAAAAGTACCTTCAATGCACATTTCTTTCCCATTTGAGCCTAACTTGTCAATATGAGATTTATACAAGAAACTACACACAATGGTGTCTCAAGAACATGTCCAAGAGCATTCGCCAATTCCAATAACCAATTATATATTTTTTTCAGTGAAATAAGAAGGACAGTAAATACGGTTTTCTGCACATTGCACATTTTCTGCTGTTTGAGATTGCACTGGTATTCGGATTAAGTTGAAATGTCATTTTAAATATATCACAAAGTGCCAGATTGCGTATAAAATGCTCCTGAATTTTCATCAGTGCAAAAAAAAAAAAGGAGTCTCCTATTTCCTACCATGCCCTACAATTGCTTCTACTGCAGTTACAGAGACTACAGTGCAGGGAAAATGATTTGCCATAGCATTTAATATGTTATTGTTCATTGCATATGCGCTGTTTGAAATGTTAGCACCCCCAGTTTAGTGAGGGCAATGGATGCCCTTGGATCTGGCAGTGAATATAACAGTAGGATAAAGTCTCCTGCATGTCTTTGCCCAAATGTCAAGATTCTCCCGTAGGCTTTCTTCTTTCATTTAACACCCATAGAGAACCCCAGGACAAGAAAGAAAATCCTCCTCATACACTTCATACATCCTTTAATGTGTGGTGCGCTGGCAGCAAGGGTGCGCTGATGGGTGCTGATGTTGCGGCTGATAGACGCTGGCAGCAGTAGCCATCCTCTCTGCTCTGTCTCAGACCTCCAACCGTGGCCTTCATCCTTTTATCAGATATGGGGGGAAACTTTATGGAGAGACAGAGACACATCCCAAACCTGCATCCCAGTGGACTTCATTATCAGCCTGGTGTTGACCTTGTGATCAGGGCCTCTGCGTTCACATATTTAAGGCAACTGTTTTGTAACTCTTCAAATTCTGATTCATGGAAGTTTTCAGACTGAAATAGTTCCTTAGCCAGCAGAAAATGGGGTGGAAAAAAGGAAAAGAACAATCTTCAAGGGCAGAACGTAAGTGCCTCTCAGGCATCGTAATGAACAGGCACTAACACTGAACAAATACCTAAAAGTTAGCACACAAGCGCAAACCTGCATCCGCATGTTACGACTGCAATATCATGCAGTTTTCATATTGGGTGATAAAACATGTCATTATGTGCAATATTATGTACAATAATCTTACCATTTGAAATATCACTACTTATGTCAGTGTTACTTATACTACTGATCTACTACTTGGGAGTATGTTACTACTACGTGCAGTAACACTCCCAACCACCTTTGTGTGTCATGTCGGGCTCCCTGAAATGACGCACTGCAGCACCAGCGTTAGAAAACACAGTCTCTTTATTGAAAGTCCACAGCAAATGTGAGCTCACCGAGCTCCAAACTCAAACCA
>JBBPCZ010000017.1:13790280-13814238 GCA_037974445.1 Brycinus macrolepidotus | reverse complement strand
ACAAACTTCCCTTGATTGAATTTGTGCTTTGTGTGTGTGTGTGTGTGTGTGTGTGTGTGTGTGTGTGGGTGTGTGTGTGTGTGTGCGTGTGTGTTTGTGTGTGTGTCTGCTGTGTGTAGGTGTGTGTCTGGATCAAAATTACCTTGCACATACTAACTATCTGGAGCTCCCACTGTGTGAGAGCTGGGAATCGGAAGTTATAATGTATTTTTCTTCTGCATCTTGCTGTATATTTGAGAGAAACAAGGAGAGTCTCTGAACTAGCTGGATTTTTTTACTCAATGGTAGGTGGGGGTAGAAGGAGGTAAAACATGATATTGGCATATATTATTTTTGCTTGATGTAACTCTGAATGTTTTAGAGGTGGGCAAAAGTCGTTAAGCTTTGATGAAACATTATAGGAAAAGAGAATTGTTGTGATCAGGTATGATGAATGGGGTTTTTATAGGGTTTATATTTAAAAAGTCCATTTTTATTTTACAGCACAACCACACTGGAGCTCCACTCAAGGTAGGAAATACTGAACATTTCCTGTGTAATTTGGTCTGTTGCAACAGTTTTGATAATGATATTTGTCACACTTTCTTTTACTTTTTTTTTGTTGTTGTTGTTGTTTGTTATATTTAAATCTAAATGTGATTTGTTCATCAACTCCTAACCAATAGGATAGCTCACTTAGCTGTATCTGCTTAGATACCACAAAGAGAAAGCATTTTCCCCTATTATGACCAACCATAAAGTAAAGAAGAAACTTCCTTAGTTTTAAATACAACATGAGCCTATTGAATAAAAATGAACTAAAAATTAAATATGTATGTTTTCTTCCCAGAAATCATTAAGCCTTCTCTGAAAACCTAGAAGGCATGAGGGCTCCCTTCTGTTTTAAATGGAGAGGAATACAGTAACCTTTAAAAGCATGTTTTCTTTACATGAAAGACTTCAATCAACAAAGATATAAACTGTACTTTCTGAAAGGTATTCAAAAGAACCACAGCCTGCTTTAGTGTAAAGCAGGGGTCCCCAATCCTGGTCTTTCTTATCTCCCACCCTTCAGACACACCTAACACACCTAATTGAGGTAATGAAGGTCTTCAGGAACATCTGGATACTAGTGCCAAGTGGTTGGATCTGAACTATCCAGAGTTATGGGTCTGCAGGAACAAGACCGGAAAGAAGAAGGAAAATACCCTGGATACCAGGGAAATCCATTTAATGTGGAAGCACTTGTGATTCTAAAACCATTTGAGATGTTTTGCAAAAAAAGTTCAATAATAAGACATGCAGTGTGATATGTTCTGCTGAGACCATAACTTTTTCATTATAATAGTACCTTGTAGCTTTTCTATAATTGCCCTTTAAAAGACGAAAATCAATGTTTTCAAAAATATAAAGCAAATTTCGTTGCAGAGAAATGTATGATGTGCCAGAATGATGGACAGAGATGTACTATGTTGATATACAGCTTCTTCAGTAGTTTTAGAATTGTACAACATCAAGAATGGAATTATAATTTATAAACAAATATCCAGAATATCCAGCTGTGTTTTGTAAGTAGTGATTTCATGAAATGATAATAAATAACTAGTTACAGCATTTTGTTACATATATTATAATTTAATAACTTCTGGTTGTTCTAAACATGAAGTGTTTCAGTGTCTATTTTATGATATTTAATTCTACATTGTAAAGTTTTTATTGTATATACATAGTGTATAAATTAGTAAACTAGCTCAGTCGATCAACAGCACTAAGGTTATAATTAGGTTTAGGGTTTATATTAGGGTAGGCTGAGTTAAAGTGAGTGGTATTTTTGGAGTTTGGAAAAAGAAGATGAACTGAATAGATACTGAGTAGGTAAGAGACATGGTGAGCGTCTATGAAGCATCTACAGTGGAACATAAAAATAAAGCAAAGCTGGAAATAGACTCATTCTGAAATTAAACTCCGAAAACTCCCACTGGCCCACCGAAGCCTGACAACACATGCCGAAAACCCTTCAAAAAGAGAGAGAAGAGCCTCGGTTCAGTGGAATCTTTCTGCTCTTCACTCTAGCCTGGCTCCTGTATTTAATGTTCCTCCTGTTAAATAGGGAGCAATTAACTCAGTGCTGCCTGGCCACGGGCAGCTGAGTGGGGAATTTGGGGAAGCTAATTATCTGCACACAGTACACCACCCCTGGAGCTAACTGGCTAAAGAGAGATATACTTTCGCTCTCGGATCCTAATCACAGCTGCCTGAGATAAAACAGGGCTGAAAACAGGGAAATGAGTTTGCAAAATGAATCGGAGCTCCTTAGACAAACCTATGCCCATCACATCAGGAATGGATGTATAAGTGTTAGTTTTGTCCAGTGGTTACGTACCAGACTGACATCAGAATAGCAGAAGGTGGCGGAAGAAGTGGGGGAAACTTCATCAGAAATGGTCAGAAATGGTCCTGCCGGAAAGTCTGATATCTCGGGTCGTATCACAAGAAACAGTTTTTTAAAACACTGAAATTGATATTCCTCTCTCATTTTCTCTCCCAGGGGAACACTTGACAGGGCAATTACCGGATAAAATCAACAGTGAGTCATAAATCATCTCCACGCAATAATCCAGAGGAGAATGGAAGGGTTGGGGTCAAAAAGCAATTATGGTTGTACAAACAAGCGCACTGTCTGCTATGTTGCATGGCTTCAGGTCAGAGATGACACATGGTCCTTGGCTGTGGTGCTGGAAATCAGCACTACAGCTAATGGGGAATCTTCAGAGAAGCTGCCCTTAAAACAAAAAATGGGCAAAACAATTCCGTAACAGTAGCTGGAAATATTGCATCCACCACCTGAAACACAGTCTAAGTTGGATGGTACCAAAGGAGATCCTGTAATGTGATTTGTAAGGGATTTGGCTGATCGGTCGGTACGGAAAAATGTATCTGTGTATGATCTCCAAATTCCCACAAAAAACAGCCAGACTGAAAGATAAGAGCCTGGATGATCTGCCTTACACGACAGGCCTGCACTCAATAACCAGGAGCCTGGCCATAACTAGCATGAGGACAGATTTACGTAATTTTTTATGTAATTATGAGTTTCAATGTGGAAACAGTGACGTCCTGATAATGTAGAAGCCTAATACACTGACAAGCTCACATCCCAAGTCTGCACAATCAGCCTTGACCTGACTGGTTCTCAGTTGACCTTAGAATGGCTGTGGGTTGTCCATAGATTCAACTGCCCACTTAGCTTAGAACAAGATGCTACATTAACCAGAGGGACTTTAACTTTTTGAGATGTTCAGGTACATTCCATAGGCTAACATCTAACATAGCAATGATATAAGTGTTTATGAGGGAAATGAACAGAATATACTTGCAAATCAAGCTTCTATTACACAGTTTGACCACTCGTAACATTGCTAACAAATTACAGCCCACAACGATTATGAGAAAGTTCATTATTTACTAGAATATTGATGCCATAAATACTGTGAAATGTAATTAGGAAATGAACAGGTAGATTAGGTTATATTAAGAGACGAGAGAGAGAGAGAGTGTGTGAGAGAGAGAGTATATTTTAACAGTGTAAATCAGTTTATGGTACAGTACATAAACATTAAAGATTGGTAAAAGGGGCCGATAAACTGGTTTAGAAATGGACAGCTGGAGTAATACTCATATTCAATAGTTTACTCTGTGAAACTGCTCACTTTTCTGCAAAACTTTATTCGATTTATTGCCATGATCAGGAGTGTCCATGACTTCGCTAACTTGGAGATTCACAGACCACCCAACAAATAGATCTTTACATTTGATTAAACTTTTAAAATGTTGATACGTTTTGCTTTCTCTCAAGTATATGCTTGGGTCCACACTTCAGAGTATGATTTTGACAAAATATTCATAAATATCATTTCTCTATTTACGCTTCTTGCTTTTTGCACTTGATCAATAACAAAAACAACATGGCAGATGGATCAGCAGGTTTCATTATCACATTATAGAGGGGTTCATTCATATATTGCTGAGGGACCGCTGGTTTCAGCTGCAGAAGGTCATTCTTCTTTATTACTGCCAGACTTGTGAATTATTGCTGCCACACTTGTGAAAACCATGGACACTGCGGATCTAATCAGCATTCATTTAAATTGCAGCACCTACCCAGGTACATCTCCTATATCTTGGATATTATTTAAAGTTCACTGTTTGCAAGAAGAGAAATCCAAATGATTGATGCAGATGAAACCAAAGCCCAAAAGATTGACAGTCCTGCCTGTCCTGGATGCCTGGGCCATGTGCATTGTTCGTCATCAAGAAAATTGAGAAGTCTGTGTGATATGGACTTATTTGAGTTATTGATGAATGGTCTCTGGCTATTCTCAAGAGATTCATGTTCTTCTGAGAGCATCGATCAGTCTGCTAAGTCCTGGTGTCAATGATGATCACAGCGTGCAAGAGAATCTTCAAAGCATACCACACTTGATGAGGGCTATGACAAAGACAATGCTGGTGACACTTCATTTTGATGCTCCACAGGAACTGGTCTTTCAGAAACTTCAACTTAAAACTTACTCTAACTCTGTCTATGCTTCTTACACCAACACTAACATTGTTAAGAATCAATTTGATCAAACTGCTAAGAGTTTAACGATTTCAACATCAGTAGAAATGTGACACTGGACTATGTATACGTAGTCGAACCATGAAGGTTTTAGGACACGTCTCTTCATCCCTCCACTTTCCCAAATTGAAAACAATCCTCCTACAGCCTAATTTAAAGCACCTTGGAGTAGTATTCAGACTTTAATTAACTGGATCAACTGTGATAGATTAGGACTGGAAGGAACTGCTGCAGCAGGGTGGCTCTCCAGAAACATGTTTGGAGATGCCTGTTATAGAAAGCAGCGTTATTTAAAAAAAGGAAAGAAAAGAAAAGAAAAGAAGGACAAAAAGCAGTCCCATGAGACTCAAGGATTAATAAGGAAGCATGGTTGATTCCATTGGATTTCCTATGAATGAAGACCTAAAAATGAATTATTACCAATATGGACTTTAAAAGGCCCATTTCCTATGCTTTTTTTGTACTATATTTATTTAGCTTTTTCACACTGAGGTCCACTAATGGCAGCTATGTGATGTCGCAAAAAAAAAAAAAACAGTCATGTTCCATTTTACATAACATTTTTCCACCTCTCTTTGTCCATGAAATGTAAACAGGTTGATTTTGTTACTGTGCCTAAGACTGGCATTTGTAAATTTCCTCAGTTCTGACTGGCTGTGCTCCATTCTGACTCTATGACTGTATTCAGGCTAGTTCAGAAAGCAGTCTGGGCTCCTTATAATGTTATTGTGAACGTGTTAAACAGGAGGATATGCGTAAATTAGTTTTCTGTGACATCATGAAATCTGTGAATTCAAAATGGGCTGTTCTTTCAGCATAATTGCCTTGTACAGACTGAAAGCATGCTCTATAAAAAAAATAAATGGTTCCTTAATAGTTTTTAAATGGCTTGAACACATATTTCAAGGAAAAACGTTTGCCTTTTGGTGTAAGACACTTTTACATGTGGAGGTTCATTCAACCTTAGAAAGATTCTCATCTTTAAAAGTTGTTTTTGAAAGACTATCTGTTGAAAGATTCTTTCCAGAGTGGTTCTCCTGTGCCAATGCTCCAAAAAACCTTTTTGTTGGCATCTTTATTTTTAGGAGTGCAGAAGGCTCCTAAAATCAGTATGTATTTTTCCCCTTGGCAAATTTGCCACATGGAGAGCAGCTCAGAGAGAAAGAGAGACAGAGGTTCTCTGTCATCTCTGAGGCCATTCTTCAGGGCTCGAGTGATGAATAAGTCTGTGTGAGTGTCTGGACAGGGTGTCCAAACCCCAGCCACCCAGGGGACGAGCCAGCCTGCTCAGAGAAGGAATTAATTAAGTTTCCTTATTCTACCCAATTCGCATTGCTCCAAAGATCAATAGAAGCCTTGTGCACTAATCACTAATCACCTTGTTAGCTTTGGGATTGATTTCTGCATGTTGGCGTTATCACAGGGGCTGAAAGGGTGTTGGGTAGCAGAACGCTAGCTGGTGTGTGGAGTAGTTTTACTCTGATTAGCTGAGCACCCATGCACTCATTTCTTGATGTTTGTGCTGTGGTTGAATAGGACAAAGTGTTATTATATTACAGATAGCATCTAGATTCCAAAAGGACAGTCTTTCAGAACCCCTCCAAGCAACAAGTCAAGCAATGGCAAAACTCTTGTTTTAAAGAAAAAGGGCTTTTAGCTGCAATTTGCTGTAGCACTTGCACTTGCTTTGTTTTCAGTTCATCCGCCAGTTTGGTGAGGAGTTAGAGTGTTGTAATTGCATGGCTGCTCTGGGATTTCTGTGTTAATTTGTTCTTTTTGCTCCTCATGTCTAAATTTCACATACACTCTCAAAAATAAAGATGCCAAAGAAGAAGCACTTCTGGTTCCCTAAAGAATCATTCAATGGATGATTCTTTGAAGTCAATGGAAATGAGAAATAACCCGCTAGTACAAAGTCTGTGTAATGTCTGATTGCGTCCATGTGTGAATAGAGCAGACCATTTTCCAGAGCGAGCAAGTGGGTGTGTGATAATGTTATCATCCAACTGGTGCAAAACCAGAATAAAACAAACATCCAAGAATGAAAAAGAGGGGTTATTTACAGAAAGACGCCAATGAAAATGTCTAACCTGGAGAGACAATGAGACTCAGGAACTATAATTCTGCTGATGTTGTGCAACAAATTCAAGAAATGGCAGGAGACTTGTTTATGTGACTGCATCATGTGCAGCATGCTCTATAAGTGACCACCTGTTGCCTAAACCACAAGGAGTATTTACAGTATGCGAATTACACCTGTGACAAGGGTAGTTTCTAATTGGAATAAGTGATTATTTCACAACTGCTCCAAAAATCGAAAGTGAAAGTGAAAATTTAATCCCTTGAGGAGACTGACAGAGCAGTGCTTGAGAAGAAAGGAGTTGTTTGCGGCAGGCTCACCAACTGGCACAGCTGAAATATGCGTATGTGCTGTTGAGAATTAAGGTGTTGGACTGGTGTTTTTGCTGAAGCAGATGAAATTCACTACATTTCAATCAAACACTGCAGATAAATAAGAATTTTGTCTGTTAACAATATAACACAATGGATTGGACTTAATATGACAAAGGACAGGAACTAACAAGGTAAAAAAAGTTCATTTTGATTTCAAATTGACTTTAAATAACTGTTTTTGTAACTGAGTGTCAGTGTGAAACATCTTCTCAAAGTCGAAAGCATCTCATAACAGATCTCTCATGAAAGATTTTTCTGAACGTTCAGCCCAAGACCGATTTTTAAGGACTTTCTTTTTTAAGAGTGTACAGTGGTTGTAATTGTTAAACATGTGAATTGCTTGTGCATGATTATGCTTTTTTTTTTAAATTAAAAGTCCCAAGATGCTGCAAGTTCGATCTATGGTGACACCACACCCATCCATGAGAGTATAAATGGCTTCAGTGCAGTACCATGAAATAATGACAAGGATGCTAGTCAGCATTAGCTGATGTGACAGGTTGTGTTCTTTGGGAGAACCAGAAGTTCTAAGTTCAAAAACCAATCAAGGATGTAATTTAATATCTGTCATTTGTCACCAAGTCCCAAAATACGATCCAAATGTGCCCATCAGAAATTCCCTTATGTAATAGAGCTTCTCAAGCTAATATCCCCTGATACACGCCTGCCCACACAAACACAGACCAATTTCATTCACTTCCAGCCCTGAGTCCCACAGCCCTCCCCCCTCTCTCTCTCTCTCTCTCCCTCTACTTCTCCTTCTCCCTCTCCCCCATGGTGCTGGTTGTGTGGGCCTGGATGTGTTGGGCATGTCTTTGAGTAAAGCAGATGGAGACAGGCCCTGATGACCGCACGCCCGTGTCCCCTGGCATGGCCATCCAACCCGAGCCCCACGCGCTCCGTCCCAGCACTCAGCCTGTAACCAAGCAACCTTTCATTATCTCTCCCTGAAGTCTGCGTGGCAGGGCTGTTAGCTGCAGTCTAAAGATGTGATCACAGCATGCTTCACAAGCAGTGATTACCCAAAACATGTCCCCACAGCAGACGCTCGGAGCAGAAGGTAAAAACCTGATATAGCAATAATCCTTCAGAGCACTTAAACACAGAGCTGCTTCTGTTGTTTGAGACATTGAAGGTCAGCTGAGAATGGGTAAATGGGGGACTGCCTGTAAGCTGCTCTCTTTGTTTACATTATAAAGGCCATGTAGAGTCAATATTTATTATAGCACATTTTGGAAGCTGTGAGGGGCTGATTTTTAATAGTTCATTAAGCAAAGGGCCCTGATTAGAGTCATCATCACAATGCTAGCAGCTATTGAGTTACTCCACGTTAAATCAACTGACAATTCTAACCAGTCCTGATGACTTTATTTTGTGATACAGAGCCATAAAACAGCAACCCAAACTCATTTACAGTGTAAAAGAAAATTAACTAAATCCATATTATTAATACTATTTGTGAAATAGTATTATCATTATTACTATTATTTTAGTATTAGTAGTAGTGTACTGTAGCATTTAATAAAAAGATTAAGCATCATAAGCATCACTCAAGTTTGAAATCATATTAATAAGACTCATATTAAGTGGGATCAACAATAATTTAATGATGCTTCATATTGTGTAATTCTCTGTTTACATTAATTATAGTCAGGTTAGCTTGGCCGGCACTGATCAAATCAAAGGATTCTGTGCATTCATTTCATTATAAATTAATGAATCATCTACAGCTCTGTTAATCATTCATACATATGAAATGTGTTATAATGTCATTATTGTTCCCTTTGAAGATTCCTGTTAATCGAAACCTGTGAAGTTCCACAGAACCTGCATATTAGATTCACTTCATATATTTTTATGCAATAAAAGAGTAGGAGAAAGAGAGTAGGAGAGAGAGAGAGAGAGGCAGAACCATCCAGTGAGAAGTGAGCATTCCTGACCGTTTGTGATGGAATATTAAAACATTAAAGCATCTCAGAACCTCCTGTAGATCTGCCCCAGAGGCTTCTGTAGATCTTCATCATCCTGCAGAAGCACCCACCTCACGCAAATACATCAGCATGCCATGTCACAGCAGCAGCACAGCCAGAACTGAGTGATGAGACAGCTTTACATGCTACAGCAAGCAGGGAAACACTCCCGATACACAGCCCTTACTGGAAAATTAAAAAACAGTAAAACCTTGAGAAGACCTCAGGCTAAAAAATACTGAAGTACAGGTGCTTCTTATTCAAACAATTTAGGATTCTAACCAAAGCAATGCGCTACTAATGTCCTATGTTATATAGTTATATACAATATATAACTAAACAACAGTGCTAAACAATCTCATAAGAACAAGATTATGTGAGCAGGTTGAAATCCAAATCCTTTGTCACTGAACTGGAAAGGGGGCAGCTGGTGGTCTAGTGGTTATGGCGTTCACCCTGTGATCAGAAAGTTGTGGGTTCCAATCCCAGAACCGCTAGTGGCACCTCTGAGGTACCCTTGGGCAAGGTACCGTCCCCACACACTGCTCCCCGGGAGCTGTGTTCCTGGCTGCCCACTGCTTCACTTGGTGAATGGGTTAAATGCAGAGAAAGAATTTCGTGCTGTTCACACTGTGTGCTGTGGTGTGTTCATGTATGACAGAATGGTCACTTCACTTTTTTTTTTTTTTTGGATTGTGTACACATTTTTAGCTGACACATTAGAGGAAGGTGGAGTCACTACTTTATCATTCAAATATCTCTTGTTACAATATGTTCATTATTTGTCACTTGTAGCTCATTGAATCTTGAAGGTATGGGTTCTAAATGTTCCTCTAATATCTAATTTTCTGTTTGTTAGTAGTAGGAGAGAGAGCATAATATCTTGATTTTATTATGGAGGTATGAATGTTACATTGCATAAGTATTGATACAAGAAGTACGATTAAAAATTAAAATTCATTCATTAAAAGTCATCAGATACTTGTGCAAAGCTGGTTTATTTATGCTACCTTTCCAACATCCAGGACATTGACTTTTGCACTTAACACAGCTAACGTATTGCCACCGAGACATTCAGAAATTTAAACTCAAACTCAGTTTAAACTTTAAACTCGAACTCAATATAAACTTAAACTCAAAAATGAGACAGCATATGGAATCGGAGCTTTCTGTAGGCCATTGTATTTTCTACCTCTATATAATAGAAACATTATGCTGCCCTTATTGTTGGATGCACTGCGTTATTTCATGTTCAGAACTCTCTTAACTATGTATCTGGTCAATATAGAGGGGTCCAGCTTTTTCCTCTAGGATGGCTCTTATATTATAATCATATACTGAAGGTATATGTCAAGTCATGTCAAGCTTTATTGTCATCCCAGCCATATACATTTAGTACACAGTGAGATGAAATATCGTTCTCCTGCACCATAGGTGCAACGTAATATTGACTTGTTTCATCTGATGAAAAACAAAGTATAAATTCACAAATTTTCGGCTTTGTTTGTTAGATCATGTCCCTTACACTTAGAATAAATGCTGCAACAGTACTAAGAAATCATGTATTAATCTATTATTAAATAATGAAGTATAGATTAAACAGAAAAAAAATAGCTGCTTTCCATTGCACTGATTATAAAAGGGTTCAAAAGGTGACAAAAAACTGGATTATCTATAGTGACTTTCACAAACAAGTGAAACTAAAAGACAAACATCCACTCGGACAAGGATACCACCATGAAATCAATATAAAAGCTGGACTTTAACCCTTTTTCACAATAGGAAGTGATTTTCCAGAGCACAGTTTGAACCAATTGGGTGATCTGGTAGTGTGAGAAGGGAACTGAGTCAATTAGTCTTCCAGTCTAGCTCCCAAATGATCAAAGGTCTGTTTGATTTTTAAAAATCAAAGCGTTCATGAGTCCCATAGTATGAGATGGTAACTGTGCAAGTGTGAAGGAAGAAAAGGTGAAGAGTGCATGCATGCAAAAGTGTACATGCTAGCTGCTGTTTTTGCTAGCTTTCTTCTGTGTGCACAGAAGCATGAGCACGTCTGGTCCAGTTTAGGTTTGTTTGTATCATGTAATAAGAGCCAGATTTGAGATTTGGAGTGCTTTCTTGTAGCCAAAACTCATTGTGAGTGATACCCTCTTTTTGTGTCATTGTCTAATGTTTGTGCTCTCACAAAAAAGACTGATGTGTGTGGTGTTGTCCTTTTCCAGTCATGTAGGGCAGAGGTCCCCAACCACCGGGCCGCGGACTGGTATTGGTCCGTGAGTCATTTGGTACCGGGCCGCACAGAAAGACAGAATAAAAAATATTGTATTGATTATCAGAGTCTGAAGGATCTTTTGTTTCGAAAAAAACGCTCGTCTCAGTCATGTGACACGGTACATCAAAAATTTAGCCCACAAGCTAGCAAAAATGAGTAAAAAACAAACATCTTTGGGGAGCTTCTTCATATTTTTACGCACTTTGTTTTTAGTTGTATCTATACCGGTCTGTGAAAATATTGTTTTACACGAAACCGTTCCGTGGTGCAAAAAAGGTTGGGGACCGCTGATGTAGGGTATGTCCTAAGAGACAGACAGAACAGAGATTTCACAAAGAGTTAAAGAAATGTTTGTGTGTGTGTGTGTGTGCTATATATTATGTTTCCTATTTTGTTAGTCATTTAACTGAAAAAAGGGAAAAACAGATCATTATGCATTGAAGATTTAACATGTATTTATATAAGCCTGTAAACACTGAAGGTTAAATGTGTCTCTGACTGTTAGATAATCTTCAAGCTATGGTGTTCTCAGGAAGGTGGCTGTGCTTTGTTTTCTTCGCTTGAGGCCACAGAGTCCTCACTGCAGGGCCGTACCCTTGCTGAAAGCCTTGAGCCAGTCTGACTGTTAGTTTAGTCCCTGTTGCGCATTGACAGATTCTCATGCTGGATTTTATTCAATGATACATTCAATAATATTAGAGATTAAAAAATCACAAGTCAACATGATTAGACTGAAGAACGAGTCAAATCATATCCTGTTCCAAGCTGTTTGGTTTATGTGTTTTCTTTTTTTTTTTTTTTTTAGCAAAACAGAATCGACCCCGAGGCCACAGATGCTCTGGGCAAAAGTGCTTTGTCCTATTAATTTTTTATTAATTTATTTTTGTACAGCAATTCACTTGAGCGCGAGTGTCATGAATATGTAATTGCTTTGCTTTAAGGCCACACATTTAAATACCTCACAGCATAACTAACAAAATATGCTTCGTTATTATTTTTTGTCATCACTGTTCCTCGAGCTTGCTCCTGCCTTATTGTTTTTGTAGCTGTGAACAATTTTACAGATTTCTCTGAGGAGTTTAATTTTGCATATCAATTAGATTCAAATGTTAAACAATAATCCAATATGAATAATTCAGAGGGATTTACGGTAAACGCCCTTGCTGCCCCTCTGGAAAGCCTGCTTGGCATGTAAATACGTGTTTATCAGTGCAATAAATATCAATCAAACCCGTTACACTGTGATTTCATTACATGTTGATGGATGGGGTGAGTGTCATATAAAGATCAGAATGCACGCCAGAGACAGGGACACACCCTACAAAACATACAAAACTCTGCATGACATGAATAAAGTGTGATAGTGGCTAGCAGAATGATGAGTTCTGGTCTTCTCTGACTCATAAAAGAAGGTGGACCACTGTCTATGGTACCCATTGACTAACTAAATCTTACTCTCAGCAGCATATATAGCCAATCTCAGTGGTTCATAATGTTGGGCCTTTAGGCCCCCTGCTCTGAACATTTTTCCATGCTGCCAACACATCCGATCCAACTGATCATTATAATAAATAAGCCTTTTCTCAGTGGAAGTGATGTTTAAGAGTGGGGGAAACACTAAAACCTGCAGAATGGGAGGGCTCTGAGACCGAGGTTGGGAACCACTGACCTCGGCCAAAGCTAGAATGTAATAGTATCAGTGTGTTTTGACCCTGCACTAGTCTTTGGGCTCTGCTCTGCTAGATTACTTTGCTAGCTAACATCTCTGGAGAACAACAGATCTTAGCTTAGCAAGGCAGCAGTAAGACAAACTGCAAGTGACATTCAGTAATGTTCACATTGTATGGTAACATAAGATGTGTCTGAGTGCATGAATTTTGGTACAAAGTCATGCAGGCTAGATTTTTTTTTTTTTGTAATTTGAACTGATTCTGCTGCTGGGTTTGACTAATTATGTATTTTTTATTTTAGCAAACTGAACTTGAAACAGCTCAAACTGTGAACATAGTATCCGGTGAGGCAAAACTTCTTTTGTCTGAAGCTCTGGTTAAGGTTGGGTTTAGGTTAAGTGTCAGGTCTGAAGCGTCAGACTCTGTTACACTAACCATATATTTCAGTTCTTTGTAATACACATTTTGTTGAATGTTTGTTATGAAATAGTAAAGTAAATAAAAAAAACATCTAGCATGGACTCACAGAATACACTGTCACCATGCCAGCTTGTCCCTTGCCATGTGGATTGCATTGTTGAAAAAAGTTTATTTGTTTTTTTCATAGTATATATGAAACTTATAGGAATGGTTTGGCAAAAAGTCATGCTGCAAAACTGAAAATTGGAAAAGACATATGCTAAACTTTCAGTTTTGTGTTTTTGATAAAGTGAAATTTGATGAAAACATATGATTCAAATGAAAGAATGCATATTTATTGTAAATGTGATTAATTTAACAACTACACTGTAATTCATTAATTACATTTAATTTGTGTAGCACATTGTTTTCAGGCATTCAGTCGAATGGTTCTAATGGTTAAAATATTGCTTTTCTGTCTTCTGTCACACTATGAAATATTTAAAACCCACATCTTTATTTTACAGCTTTGGCCATTTTTGTTTACTCAGTTCAACGTGTGGCTGCAGAGTCTTTGATGAAAGCAGCTGCAGGACTTTAGGCTCCAGCTCTTTCTGCAATATATATCTGAGCTGAAGCTCAGGTTTTGTTTGCCATTACTAAAACCAGTCTGTACAAGTGAGCAGGGAGAGGAATTTTAAAAGAGGAACCACACCAGCACAAGTCTCCTCAAACCAGATCACACTTTAATGATTCAAAGACGGAAAGGTAAACTCAAACCAGTCCAGACCTCAGACCTCAGCACGACCTCTGCGGATAGTTTAGAGGGCATTCGCTCTTCAGCTCCTCCTGCACTGATGGAACTTCTTTTTGTGCTTTGATCCATTTGTCTTCCCAATGTTAGTCATTACAATTCTCACCCACTGTCTGAGGCTGAATCTCAAATGGCTCACACATTCAACAATAATGCACTACATAAGTCATAAAGCTTCTATACCCAAATGCTGCATCATATATCCTGTGCTGTGCTTTTATGATTTATTTCTATTATCGTACAGCACCAACTAATGAAGGTGGGAGATGAAGGTGGGCTCATTCTCCTGCCAAGACATGCAGAGCCACGCTCTTCAAAATAAAGATGCAAAATGGAACCACATGGATTTCAATGCCATTGAAGAATGATATTTGGATCAGTAAAGAACATGTTGTTTTTGGTGAGTCCCTTTACTCTTATGACACATGTAATATCGGATTGTATTTTTTTTTTTTTACATTTTTTTTTACTGTATCATAAACAGAGTAAGGGGTGGGGTGTCTCTCTCATCCTCTCTGTCTTTTCATTTTTCAACTAAGCTATGAGCTAAAAACTTTCCCATAGATCCTTGGGGCAGAAGTGGCACCCAAAGATACTTTATGTAAAGAGAACTAGATTGCTGATTGCTGAAGCAAAGATGTTTGTTTGAAAAAACGATCCTGTGACACTTCCCGGTGCTGGTAGCATTATGTGACTCGGGGAGCCCTAACAATCAGGTGCAACTGGGGGGAAACTTAGGGGGGTGGAGCATAAAAATAAAACACAACATAGACTGATCCATTATTCCATAAGGATGGGAACAGCTATATACACACACACACACACACACACACACACACACACACACACACATACATACATACAGCTCTGGAAAAAAATAAGAGACCACTGCAAAAATGTTCAGTTTCTCAGGTTTTATCTTTTTTAGGTGCAAGTATTGAACTGAACAGCTTTGCCTTAGTTTTTAAGAACTACTGACAATATTTCTCCTAATTTCCAAATAAAAATATTGTTCTTTAAAGCATAATTTTTAAGGAAATGACAATACATCAAAATAAGAGAAATGATGCCGTGTTTACAGAACTTGAATAATTCAAAGAAAGCAAATCTCTTGTTCACTCTTAAATAAAATGGCAGTAATTACCTTTGACGGACTTCTAGTAGTGTTTTGCCATCCAACTGGACTCATTGCAGGAGGAGAGTGTTGATTACAGCAGTGTTTTTTTTAAATACTTTTCCTCATTATATAAGATTTGATTCAGGTGATCACTAATCAGTACCTCATAAAGCAGAATGAGGTGCTTGTGTAAAAATTTAACAGACACTGGCATGGAATGGTTGTCATACTCATAGAGATGCTGATTTAAAAATAACTTGCAGTGGTCTCTTATTCTTTTCAGGAGCTGTGTATATATACACATACACATACAAACACACACACACACACACACACATGCACACACACACACACACACATGTGTGTGTGTGTATATAAAAGAGAGAGAGAGAGAGAGAGAGAGAGAGAGAGAGAGAATCAATATAGACATCGTCTTGGTATTGATATACCTCACTTCAGGTATCTGAAAAGCTTGTGTAGTAAATCAAAAACTGTGGATTGCTTTGCCATTTTTAAGTAGGTTTTGGCAGAGCAAGAACACACCTGACTTAAGACTGCAGTAATAAAGAGTTTGTATATGAAGTAGAAATGTCTGAAACCATACCAAACATATGTTATTTTAGACTGGGATCACTGGGCTCCGCTCAGGCAGGTAACTGTAGTAACTCATATCTCTGAAGAATGTCAACTTTTATCTTAGTAAGACAGCAGTAAGAATTACCACTGACATTTAGTAAATGTCACATTGTGTGGTAACAACCTGTGACTGAGTGCATAAATATTAGCTTCTGTGCCGCAGGAAAAACATTTAGCGGGTTAGTGAGCTGCGCAAGACCAAATTGTCAGCAGATTAGGTTCTTTGAGAAGAATTTTATAGAAATGAAAACACCTCATTTTTTGTCATGTAAACTTGCTAAGGCAAACGAGTCACATCTACAGTGGTTACCAAAAAACGTTCCCTATAATGTAAGTTCTATAATGCCATGGTAAACTAAGTTTTTCTCAGAACTGTAAACCCAAACAAAGGACTATTTGGAGGAGAGCTCCAACCTAATAGACATCCAGGACTGGCCAACACTGTTTTAGATGGACAGTAAAGAGCAACTAAGCTCTCTTCCCACCCCCAGATAAACAGGACAAACCATGCCCTCATAGACTCCGGAGCCTGGATAGCAGTGGCAGCGCTGGGACTGAAGCTCAGGTCCCAGCGATAAGACACAGTCAGGTCTCTTGAGAGCTCCGCTGTGCTTTTAGCTTTGGAAAGAAGTGCAGACAAATAGGGTTTTTGGAGATACCTCTCCAGCCACCCAGAGCAGGCACAAAGAGATGAGGACTAAACGTCCCCTCTGGGACATTTTCTTCTGAAAGTAGCCCCCTCAGGGATGAAAAATGCTGTCATGAGCTAGACCACTCAGTTTGGAGATATTTTCTTTGTAAGGAAAACTCTTACCAGAAAACTCCATTCGGGTGGTACCTCAGGAGACTGTGGATTAAAGGGATAATCCACTTTATACAGAAATAATCTCAAAATATTCTCACCTTTGTGTATCTTCCTTCCCCGGAAGGCAGGCTGAAACCTGGGCGCTTTTTATTGACTAATTGAAATCAAGCTTGTACAATTTAACAAGTGATGCAGCAAACAGCAATGGTATTTAGAGAGTAACACTTACTCATTAGGCACTGCTGTCTTGCACCAAGTGCTGGTTTCCGCTTGCCTTTTACAAATGATAATATATTTTGTATATATGAATTCCTTTTGTACATATGAAAAACATTACATTATCTGAGTGATCATCTGTGACGCACATTTGCATTTAATACAGCCCTGATATATGTAACATATACACTGTAAAAAATGAAAATGAGATGTAAATGTTTAAATTATGCAAACAAAACCAGCAGTGGGGTGAGCTAAATTTACTTGGTAAGATTTCTTGAAATAAGCAATAATATCTAGTTATTTGTATCACCCTGCATCCATCCATCCCTCTTTCCATCAGTTATCTGAGCTGTTTTTCCTCTCCAGGATCTCAGTGCTCATGAAAAGTGGCAAAACATCCTGGACAGATTGCCAGTCCATCACAGGGCAGATACACAGACAAACACTCTCTTACACCCAGGTGCAATTTAGCATCTTCAGTGCAGCTGATGTGCATGTCTTTGACCTGTGAGTGGAAATTGGAGCAGCCAGTGGAAATACAAACAGACATGGGGAGAACATGCAAACTCCACACAGACTGGACCCTTAGCTGCTCTAGCCGGGTGCAAGCTGAACAAGGTAAGTTGTAGCAGTCCTAGTTTTACCAATCAGAAATTAGCTACACATCTCTTCTGAAAGAGATGTGGTCATGGAACGCTTGGTGCTTTGGACCAACATTCTCAAAATAAAATATTTCTTATTACAGCACTGTATTTTTTAAAAAGAAATATAAGTAATGTATATCAGTGTTTAGAATGCATAACTCAAATCATTATATAGAGGCTGAGATAAAATAGTGTTGCAACCTTCACTGGTCTGCCTTTCAGATCCTAAACAGTAGAAACTGTATGAACATCTAAAAACTTGATGGTCATTAAATCTGACACTCATTCACTTCCATTCTTCTTCCCAAAGCCATCTTTTAGCTGTAGAGAGGGGCCAATATGGTGTTGGGTCCTGAAGCAACAAGGTTTACCTTGTAGTGTTTCTAACTGCAGTCATGAACTGATTCATACTGGTTTGACTTTTGATGATGTCCTCCATGTTATTCATTTCTGGCCAAAGTGCTGGGTGAAAAGATATTATGCTAATATTAGTTCTGATCTAAAGTTGACTGCTGTGACTGTAAACAGACCAAACAGCAGCAACTTCAGCCACAGGTGCAGCTTCTTTGTCTGAAGACCTACTAACTGTGTCAAGTACCTCTTTCTCATCAGACGTTTCCTCAAATATCTTTCATGTTTTGTTCATCACTAGAATATGATTTCAGGGTTGCTTTTGAGAGTGCTGATTAGATACCTATGGTATTCTGGTATATCTTTGGTGTCAAAAACCTCAGGAAAAATGTGTTTATTCTGTCTATATGGTGGTAAAGACCATTATATGAAAGAAAAAAAATGTTTAACTTAAAGTTAGTGTACATGCTGATTTAAAATGTGAATTTGAATTATAAGTTAACAGAGTGTAAATAGCATGTAACATATTTTTGTCCAGTTAACTCACTATTAGTGCAATTTACTCAGAATATTAAGGCAGTCTTGAAATGTATTGTGCTTTCTTGTTGTTTTTGCTTAGAACTTAGAACTTTAAATGTATGAAAAGTACTATATAAATAAAGGTGACCCTTGACATAAAAGTATAATAATAATAATAATAATAATAATAATAATTATTATTATTATTATAGTTGTTTTTTACAGTGTTCTTCACTAAAGATCTTGTTCTAAGCTGTTAGACAAGCACAAGAGTAAGTAAATCCTGATCTGTCGCTCATGAAATAAAGTATCCCTTTCCTTTCATCTCAAGTACAGTCACCCCAATCTTTATACACTTAATAGCGCTTGCTGAAACAGCTGAGGGGAGTCGACATTAGTTCCAGTGAATAGGATATGGCTGCTGGTGGGTGTAAACAGTGAGAGTGACCAGAACTGAGAGACAGTAATTGTAGCCCTTTATACTCTGCTTTGTTCGCTGTGTGATAATAAAGCTAAATAAAGCTTTCTCTTCACTTGGCAGCTCCACTATCACAAATGGCTGAAAAAAGCTGGAGGTGATGTTTGTTTCTCTCCCTCTGAAGCAGCCACGGGTGGGGTGTCACTCTGGATTAATGCATATCATGCATAAGTGTAAACTCTGCCCTCGTTCATATTCATAACACAAACAGAGGCAGAAATAGAGTCTGCCCCCCTGCTCCCCACTGCACTCACACTGTACATTTATACACGCATGCATACATACATACAAAATGGACACAGGTCTGTATCTCCACACAAGCTTCAAACAAACCACAAACCTACACTCAACATCTGAAGAGATACAGATCCAGCAGAGTCATGAACTCAAGTGGACTGTCAATGAGGATTCTCCACTGAAATGTGTTTTATTAGTCTACGACTGGGGCAATATCTGGAAAACTGGACTGAAAGGAGCTACATGCAATATTTACTATGTTTTGGCTTTTCTGCTTTTTCAGGCTAGTCTGTCATGCTGAGTTTCTTGTGAGCAAACGTCTGAGTCTGCATTACAATTACTCTCGATCTGTGCACATATGGGTTAACCCTTGTATGTCCTACACTTAGAAGAGGTGTTCTGACCAGTCTGACTAGTGGTGAAACCTCGGGGTAGTTAGTTGGGAACCTCTGCGTTTCTTCCACTTTGGGTCTCAAGTCTTTTCCAGTAACAAGATCCAACTCAAAGTCCGAGTCAGTGATTGAGTCGTAACTGAGTTTCGAGCTTGTCGTGACTCGAGTCCACACCTCTGGTTACACGTTACTTTGGACAACCCTGTGACATATATTATTATTATTGCTAGTATTTACTATTATTATTTTATGGTGTTATTTTCATACTTTAATTTGCAATCACATCTGAAAATTTCTAAAGCTTGGTTACAAGTTAGAAGTCCTGAGTCTTCAAGAAGTTTAGGTTTTATATTAGATGTTTATATTAGATTATTGATGTGAACAAAAACCAAAGTTGTTTTAGTGGTCATTACATTTGGGTAATTATTGCTAATTTGATATTTTGGTTATTAAAGAGTACAGATAAACATGAATGTTTCAATGGATGTGATGCCACAGACATGAACCCCCTACATGAAAAAAGATACATTTTGACTTAAGGTTGACTTTAAATTATGCTATTAAAAACCTTCACTTGCATAAACATCCCAGTTGTAATACAGAGGCTTTAAAGGACTTTTCCATATACTTTACCTTATATAATTATGATGATCTAGATATCAGCTGGGAAGAATTATCCCTCAATACACACAGTATGTATATCAGTGACTCTGTTTTTAATGAGTGTCTTTTGAAGAGCCGCTGCTGTGATGTGGAAAGCCACTGACTTTTTAAAAGTAGAGCTTATGTAACATGCTTGTCACATTTATTCATTCGCCTTTTAATTCATACAACTACAAATACTGCACCCCCCACTCTTTCTCCTTTCATACTTTTGTCCTTGTCCAATCAAATCCAGCTCTACCTACAGCAGTGAAGATGAAAAGATGAAACTGTGTGTGTGTGTGTGTGGAACTTCATGCACTGTCTGTGCTGATCTCTGTGCCCTCTCTTATTGGAGAAGAAGGCAGATTGAGGACATTTACAACAATTTAGCCATTCAGATACAACCTTGGCAATGTGCTCTCTTTCTCTCTCTCTCTCTCTCTCTCTCTCTCTCTCACTTTCCCTCTCTCTCTCACACTTTCTCTCTCTCTCTCACTCTCTCTCTCTCTCTCTCTCTCTCTCTCTCTCTCTCTCACTTTCTCTCTTTCTCTCTTTACACATACACATCTCAGATCCTCACTGGGCTCAGGCTTTAGGCCCCAATGGTTCTGGCTCTGCCCCAGGCCTTTTATGCTGCCAGAACTCTCTCTCTTCCTGGAACCCATTCCAATCACGACTTCTGTAAGAAATGAGGACCCCAGAGACACAGGTGAAGTAGGATGCAAGAGTTTCCTGATGATGAACAAACACACAAAAGCAATGAGCAACCCACACAGAGCAAACACACAGTGGATTCTACCAGAAGTAAAATCTATAGGCAGTGAGTGTTGGTACACGTGTTGCTATACGGCAAACTTCACAAAACAGCTGACAGAATCTCACATATAGTTGTATGTATGTTTGTATGTATACAATGTATACACAACATGTTACATTTTGTCAGTTGTTTTGGGAAGTTTGGTGAAGTTGAATTGAGAGGCAGGTTGCAAGTGCAGAGTATCTTTACTGAGGCAACTCCAACACTCATACTCCTCAAGGCGATCAGGGGTCAAAACACAGGCAGCCAGGCAGGTGAACTGCACACATCAGAAACCATGGAGCAGGGCAAGGGTCAAAACCACCAGGAAAAACACTAGACACTAACAGAAAAACCAAAGGCAAGAAGCAGCCCTGAAATGTAATACAACAAGATGCCACAAACAACAGAGATAGACACTGGTGTCTATGTGTAAGTAAATAAATAAATGTGTGAAGTGTGTGAAGTGAGAGGGCAGAGCTGGCAGGGCTAGAGGTGGAGAGAGCCAATCCAAGATGAAAAACTTCAAATTTAAAATGCAATACCATTTTATTCTGTACCTGTTCGTCATTAAATTCTGATACAGTGAGAATGGCAGCCAGTCATTTAAAATGACGTTAATAAAATAAAGAAACAAAACCCACAGAAATGATGATACAAGATTTTGGTATTTGCTGTGGGGAACACTCAGGGACTTCACAGAAGGCCTAACGAAAGACCTTAGGTCATTTTTATTTATTAACAATAACCAGAATATAGTTTTTATATAATAAATTGGCCATTTCATGTACCGTGGAAAAGTGGATGGAGTCTATAAATCCCTAGCACAGTAAATGAAGCGTTTTGTCCCAGTGTTATTTTCAGACAGTTCTCCACACTGCCAGGCTGCCACGAGGATCGTGGTTACTAAATTAAAGCAAAACAGGACTTTAGATACAACAAACATGTTAGCTAGCAATATGTAAAAGCAGTAATATCAATGGAATATGTAAATCTGTCAAAATGGTTATTAAAAAAAAGCACTACACTACACACACACACACACACACACAAAAACCCTCAAATTTAGCTTACGTGTTTTATCTCTAACTTGTGTTGCTCCTTGTTTAAGCTATTTTACTTTTGACTTGGGTTTTAGAAATTTTCAGATTGTTCCTACTTGTGCATACTTGTATACTTATTTCTGCTTTACTTGTACTTATTTTTTTATTTTTATTCGTGTTTTAGAAATTTCCAGATTTGTGTCTAATTTAAAATCATACTAATTTTTATAATATTTGCACAGTCATAGGAGCGGTTCAGAATACATTTCACTGCATGTTGTACTTGTATAACTATGCATGTGACAAATAAAGAATCTTGAATCTTGAATCTTGAAGAACTGCATTAGTTCATCAGTTCACTTGTTACTGATCTAAATGGAAGTTATATAGAAACTACTTTGAAGCTTACGATGGGCCTATAAAATTATTTGGCTGTAATACAGCTTATGGAAGATGTAATTGCCGATTATGGTCCACATGGACCAATAAAACTGATGCATACACATTCATTCCTGTAAACATCCACACAAACACACATCTACAGGAATGAATGTCTGTTTGCCTAAAGCCAGTTTTATTCCACTGTCTCCTATTATGTTAGACTGTTTGTCCATTCAGCCCTGGTTTTCTAGCTTGCCATGTTTTAATACTGCTGTAGTATATGTGCTTGTAGTTGTGGCTCCAGGCATGTTCTCAGGCTGTGCTTATCATATTTCACTAAAGTTTCTTGGCCCAGCAGCCTGTGGAGCTGGGATTTGCCTCTCAGGTTTTAGTTTGGATGGTCTCAGTTGTGAAAGAGTTAGTTGAAATTCCTTTATTCTCCTTATCAGATTAATTCTCTGTTTTTCATTTTACGACTGGATAACGGAAAACATCGCCTCGGCATCCGTGTGTGTGTGTTTTTTCTTCCCCACTAAATTTAACTGAAAATGGGGGAAGGAATCTGACCCCGCTTTGATGTTAATGAAAATGAGCCCAGTTTCTCTCCGGCTTGTCTCTCAGCAGGGAACGAGTCTGGATGGACAGATGAGAAGATGAGTGCAAGGAGGCTAATGAAGGCTGCAGGCTAGTGTGGGGCTAGCATTTACCGCTCTGTGCAGATGCTGCCATTTATTTATAGAAACTGAGAAATGTCAGCATAAATCTCAGGAATGCCACTCACAGCCCAGAAAGATCTGCAGAAAAGTGACCTCCAAAGTAAACAATGAAAAAAGTTCTCTCTCTCTCTCTCTCTCTCTCTCTCTCTCTCTCTCTCTCATTACTCATACTCTCCTTTTACTCTTTACTCTTAAACCTTCTATATCACACTCTCTCTTCTCTCCCTCTCTGTCTCTTTACACTCTGTTTATTATCTCCCTTGCTACTCAAACTCTCTCTTTATTCACACCGTATCCCTCTATTTATCCTCTTTATTCATATTCTCTATATTCACACTCTCTATTTATCCCTCTACTCATATTTCCTCTATTCATTTTGTTTGTACTCATACTCTTTCTCTTTTTGTTCATACTTTCTCTACTCCACTGCCTGTATTCATACTCTCTCCATCTGCTCATTTGCTTATCAGTACTTTCTTTCTGCATACTCTCTTTATTCATACTCTCTCTCTCTCTCTCTCTCTCTCTCTCTCTCTCTCCACACACTCTTTATTCATACTCTCTCCACACTCTTTCACTCATACTCAGAGCCGGACAGTAACGGAGTACATTTACTTGAGTACAGTACTTAAGTACAATTTTGAGGGATCTGTACTTTACTCGAGTATCATTTTTGGGGAGTACTCATGACTTTACTCAAGTACATTTGAGAGGCAAATATTGTACTCTTTACTCCGCTACATTTCCATCCATAAGCGTGAGTACCCGTTACTTCTTCTAAAAAAAAAGGAAAAAAGAAA
>JBBPCZ010000017.1:13746337-13782937 GCA_037974445.1 Brycinus macrolepidotus | reverse complement strand
TGTGTGTGTGTGTCTGTGTGTGTGTGTGTGTGTATATGTATACATAGATATAGATATAGAAATATAAATTTACACAAATAGCCCAGTGAAGTATTTAGTTGGGTTCCACATAAGATGACATAGCCTTTATTGTCACCATATCATTCTCCTCACTTCTACCATCAGTATTACCTGACAGAGCTCTGTTTGTCTCCCGCCGTTAAGATCACCTTAACTGTCAAGACAGAATGTTCACAATGATACCATCCTAGGCTGAGCTTCACACCATGCCTCTTTTGGGTAATATGGCTGGAACAAGGCTGTGCTGTGAAACTGTCTGGCAGAGACGTCCAATTGTTGGCTCTAATGATCTTTTTTAGGAGCGAGCTGGTGGTGTAAAAGAGCTGAGTGTACAGAATGCATTCTCATAAATCTCTCTGTAAATATAACATGATATATAGTTCTCAGCTTGGGTCATATGTCATAATCTATGAAATACTTGTTTATTTGTAGAGATGCAGAGAAATAGGAGAGCAAACAGGAGATAGGAGAGAGAATGTTTACTAGCGAGCGAGGTCTAAAGTTACAGTGTAAAATACACTGCACAAATGCCAGTGTTGCTCTGTAATTTATTGTGTATCTTCACTGTTATTTTAAAACCTACTTGCTTTCAACAGTTTAGTCAGTTTTAACGACACTTGAAAACACCAACTGCCGGTGTATTTTGTATGTGAACAGGATTTGATGATGAATGGAAAATTATCCAATTTTGTTGTATTAATGTGCATTGATACTGAGATGTAAGATTTAAGTACAAACAACTGTATCATACTGTAGTGTATAGACAGTGGCTTGGTGGTGCAGCGCTGTCACCTCATAGCAAGAAGGTCCTGGGTTCAGTTTGCAGCTCGACAGCTGAGGGTCCTTTCTGTGTGGAGTTTGTATGTTTTGTGTGGGTTTCTCTGGTTTCCTCCCACAGCCTAATGACATACACATCAGGTGTATTGGAGATGCAAAATTACCGCTAGGTGTGAATGTGTTTTTCTGTGTGCCAGTCCTGTGATGGACTGCTGACATCTCCAGGGTGTTACTCCACCTTTCGCCCTATGACCGCTGGCATAAGCTCCAGTACCCCCTGCAATCCTGATTAAGGATAAGTGGTTCAAATAGATGGATGCATCATATATCTCCTATGACCTGGCATATATGTAAATAGTCACATACATATATTCTTTTTTATATGTTTATTACACATGGGTTTCTTTAACAGCACCCTAATTTGCTCTATATCTTATTTCTCTAGACCCATTTAATAGTCTCGCATGTTGCTTGGTCTATTTTAGCATGCAACATGTCAAATTTCCAAATTTCTTGCATATATAACATTCTTGCATATAAAACTCATTGTGGTTTCTACTACTGCCACTGAAAGCACGGGCAAGCAAACATCAAGTAATATAATAGTAAATGAATAGAATCACTGTGAAGGATTATGCAACTAAATTATTTGTTAACTTCATATATAATAAATGCCACATTATCAACTGGGGCAGGAAAGGCCTGGGGAGATGTTCCACGTTCCTGGACAGTTTTAGTGGAAGTGTAGATAGGATTAAGTGAGTGCATCTGGTATTCTGTAAGTAAACACTAGGCATCTTTTAAACTCCACTTGTCAAGGCACTGAGTTACATTTTCGTGCCACGAAAATATTCAAGAGGGTTGCCGCAGCTTTGCCATTTGCTGCGGGGCCAGGCGTAATATTAAAATGACGCATGCTGTCATTGGTTGAGCAGAACAGGCTCGCCTGACAGGGTCTCAGAAACGCGCCGCCGGCTACCCGTCTGGCACAGCGTGATGTGTGTGTTTGTGTGTGTGTTTGTGTGTGTGTGTTGAAAGATAGATTAAGCATGCATTGAGCAGTGCATTAGGGGGCAGAAGGCAGCAGCATAAGCATCTGGCAGCAAGAGAGAACTTGAGGCAGAGGCTTCAAAATATCTGTTAAAGTTCTGGACAGCAGGTAGAGAATCCCAAGAGTATGACTGGAAAAAAGCTTACCCTGAGTTTATCCCAAGAATATACACAAAATATACACAAATATCCAGCCAAACCTACTTGGTCATTTCTGCTAGTTCTACTTTTTGGACCCGTTGCTGACACAGAGTATGACAGAGGTGCTTGTAAAACCTCCATAGAGAGTCCAACAGAATGGCCCCTTGAAGCCACCTAAGGTCACCATGGCCAAAACCAAACTTTGGCTAGACTGGTAAAAGGCCCCCCAACATCAGGCAGAGCAGTTAAATTACGCTCTTGAGGGTGATGGAGAAGCATCCAGTATCTTTGGGATGAGTCCGAGTGTTATTTGCAGCTAATCAACTTATATCGGAACCCGACCTCAGTGATTCTTTTGTGGCTGAATACAAACAAATCCTCACAGAAATGTTCCAGCAACTAGTGTAAAGTCTTCCCAAGACAGTAGAGGCTGTTGCTGCAGCAAAGAAGAGGCAACCCCCCTATTAATACCGTTGATTCCAGAGAAAACTACATTCGACAAGCAGCTGTCCTGAAACTTTTGGACTTGTAGTGTGGGTAGTAAGAAGTTTCCTTAAGAAAATAACTACAAAGTATTTTTGAATACTAAGAACACAATTCAGCTGCAGAAACTGACCGAACAAAACTAAACAGCCAATGAGAATGGGTAAATTAGAAGAGAAAACAAGCACATACAAAAGTCTCTGCAAAAAACAAAACAAACAAAACAAAACAAGGACTAATTAAGGACCCATATCATGGAAATCCAAATTACCCTTAGTTTTTCAATTAAAGAGATTTACTGTCTAAACATTGTTAGTTTCCAAACCTACAGTTCAGAACAGAGGTCATTTACATGCATCAGACTTAAAGGTGCAGCCTGTTTAACTCTTAGAGATAAAGTGAAATTTGACAATGGGAATGTAGACATGAATTCTGAGCATTTCTGGTACATGGAACCACACAAATGTTCTAAGTGATTTTCAGAGAAAAAAATAAAATACAATAAAAATGTACCACATAGTTGTGTGGCTTCAGCTTCCAATGCTGTGCTCGAGTAAAGCTCATAACTCTCAAATACGGACCTCCAACTATGAACAGAAAAGCTCCTTTCAATCACTAAAACTAGCTGGCAAGCTTGTTCTTAACAACATGGAGGCCGTCATGTTTTCTCCCTATTTTGTCGCTTGAATGCCTGGAGGTCGAAAATGATGTAATTCCGAGGACCGATTTCCCACTTTTAAGTCGACCGCAGCGTAATTCAGAGATGAAATTAACTGCTGCTGGAAGATTATTCCTTTTTTGTATTCCTGTGTCCTTTCCCATTCAAGCGATCTGGCTTTTTGGCAGGCAAATTTTATTAGTGTTCAGTCTGACAGTGGCTTTATATTCCAGACTAATGAAACCCAGGGGAACCCAATGTGATTAAATGGGAGGTAGCCAGTGATGGCACTGAGGTGGAGCTGGAGTGGGGCCAGGGTAGAACAAGGAGATAAACATGAAACTGAAACCATGGCATAGGAAAGCCTTGATGGAACAGACCCAATATGTAGCAGAACCCTAGAGAAGTGGAGCCTCAGCAGGGCAACTTCCAGCCTGCAGGTTTAGGCCTAGTATAGAGCCATGTGGAATGAACCCTCTGTACAACTGCAACTTATTTAAAATACATCACACACGAACTCTCTGCTGAGCTTCTTTATGTCCAGCTTTGATTGGCTGATGGCGAATGGAGTTGTGGGCTTTCAGCTGTTCTAGTCTGAGTAAAATACAGGGGAAGTAAAGAAACCACTGCGGGGAAGAAGCACTGGTGATTTCTTTTACACACTAGCCATTCTCTCTCAGGGGTCATTTTGAACAGCACTGTTGGGCATTACACCTCTACTGGGGTGATTACAGACTACAGACTATAGGCTACAGTCACCAGTCTCTCTCTCCCTCTCTCTCTGTCTCTCTCTCTCTGGTCTTTGTGGAAGGTTATATTCCCTTCACTACTTTAAGATATACACTTATCATCCATTACATTAAAACCGCTGAAAGGTGGGGGCCATGCAAACTCCACACAGAAAGGATACTCGGCTACTCCCGCCAGGAATCAAACATACATAAAGTACGTATTTATATTACTTCAACCCCCAGTGGTCTGTAACAGTTGTGTTCATTTTTGTACCAAAGGTTGAGTCGTAATTCACGGACATGACTATTTCCCAAACTTTCTTTACCCCTTAGTTTAGCTTAGGCAGTTACTATGTCTTTAAGAATGATTTTTGAAAACCTGTTGTGATTGGCTGGCCTGTATTGTGCTTCATACCTGTCCAGGCTGAATCACTCCTCTTCTGATTACTTCAACGTGAATATGCAGATATATTCAAATGTGTTGGTTTTGTGATGTCACAAAAATAATGAATTTTAAATAGCCTTATTTTTCATATATGAACTAAGCCTTAGTTTCACATATATGAACTATATGGACTGGGGAAGAACATGTACACACTACATCAAACTCCTTTTACTTAAAACGGTCAGGTTTTTCCATAACTGGGCCCTTTAATTAAGTCAATCTAGAGTATTTTTAAAGGCAAATAGGATTCGAAGGGATGAGATGGTAAAACACTGCTGGGACAGTTTTAAGGATTGGAGGCTGTGAAGGTTCCTCAGCTGTCTTATTTATTTCCTCCACTTTTTTGTACTCAACAGGCTTTCAAGAACTGGCCATAAAAACAAGGTGACTTCTCTGGAGGAGCTGCCATGCCTGTCCAGAAGCAGAGACTGTTTCAGACCTGTTACCCTCTCCTCCACACACACACTCATGACTACACTTTCCTGACATTTACAATTAAGGCCCATAATTGCAGCCTCCTCCTTTCTGGTGGCTTGCTGCAGATTGGAGGGGTAATATAATTCTTGTTATCTTGAAGGTTGTGTCTGCATCAATTAATTTCACATTTTTCTTTTCATCTCTTGGACAAAGCTCAGCTCATGGCATTTCTGCTCCGTGCCTGTCATTAGGTATAATCACAGCCATTTACAAAGTGACACTAGAGACAGAAACAGGGTTTTGATCATATAGCAGGGCAGCATTTTCTGGTTCATAGTGAGTTCAAAGCTGTAAGACAGAAGGCTCCTAAATAGTCATATGTGCTCTCTGGTGGGTCTGGTAGTGCTGTAGTCATGTTATTTTCATGAGATTTTTGCAAAAATGTCAAATAAATTGATGCTACATTGACATTTAAAACCTTCTCAGTTCAGAACTGATCACTTATGATAAATTAAGTGGGAAAATGTTTAACTTTAACATACGTTAATGAAAAGTTTTTTTTTGAACTATTTCTTTTGGTCCATTCATAATGAAGTCATTCACACAGTGTAAAAATGAAGCAAGTTATGACACGGTGTAAAAATAAGCACATACATCAACAAATAAATAGATTAACATGCTATTACAAGTTTTGGATGTGAGTGTGACAATATGAATATTAATTCTGTCAAAATGATGCCTTGTCATACAAAGAAGAGTCAATTAAAGGTGAAAAATTTTATATAATACATTGTTTAGTTATTGAAAAAACAAAGTCATTCAGAGTGGTTTGGTGTGAAAATAGCGCCTTGCAGCAAAACAAAACCACTCAAATTTCTTTACAATGGAGATGACAGAAACCAGGTCTAATTTTATTTAGCTATTTTACTTACTATCCAAAATGATCAGCAAACCTGCACATTTTACCTGAGTTTTTAAATATGCGGTTGTTAAATGGTTGGTTTGGTTTTGGAATTGTAAAATAGTGGTTAATCTGGGAAACAAAACATTTTCTTTGGCTATTTTGCCTTACAATGCCCTGCATGTACCCCCTGCCATGAATAGTAATCATAAAAATCTGAACAATCGTACAACAATGTCTCAGACGTTAGGCGGCATATTCATAACCGTTACATGTAATAACTTTCTGTGAGGGAGCTTTTAGAGGACATTCATAAATATTGGAAATACATGACAGTATATTTCATTTTCATATGGGCCACAGTGAAGTCATTACACTGATGTTATACGGACAAATCCATGTAAAGTAGTCATGGTAATTGAGGACCATATAGAAGAAAGTCTCTATGGTGCTGGAGTATAATTATGTGTTGTTTGCGGAGGGCACTGGAATTGCTCATGGGCTCAGCGAGTTGCTGAGAGGAAATCAATAAGATACGAGCAGGTGTCTGTTCCTTCCGCCAAGCGCTCACAAACACATTTTAAGTGGACTGCAATCCACACAATTACCTCCTCCTCCTCTGGAGAGATGCTATAACACGGAATGCAGCCATGATGCAGGACGCACACACACACACACACACACACACACACCTAGAGATGGATTCTATCTTATTTGAAAGAGAAGCGTAAGAAAGGCCTGCAGCCTCACATGGCCTGAAGCTGCTAACTGTTCTTTACTGTGAAGTAACAATGCCTTTTAGGAAGGATTATCCTGCCCTGCGGAAATCAGCGAACACAATAGCAAACCCAGGAGTAAGCCATTTAAATTTAAAAGAGCTCCTTTCAAAATAAAAGTAAGGCAGAGCGGGGTGTGCTACACACTACAGTTTTGGAACCCTGCATGCAGAACTAAGGGAGCATCTGCCCTTGATGAGGAGCAGAAAGGAAATTAAATCCCAATTATCTGTCATTCCCCTGAGAGGGACAAGGTGACCATGTGACTCAAAGACAGGTAGAGGCGTGGGACTGCAGCAGAAACTTAAATTAAAAGGTTGCAGGAGGGACGAAAGAAGGATGGAGCCTAAAGGAGGAGAGAAGATAAAAGTGTTGGTGGAGAGAAAGATGAGGACTGTATATACCTTCGAATTTTCAGTTGGCTATTAAACAACCAGCTGACAGTGCTCCATCTACTGTTGTGTAAAGATCGTTGGCAGAAATCCCATTCAAGTTAATGACACGCTTTAACAAATTTGTTAGGGGTTAAATAATGTCAAAGTCCTTATGAATGTCCACTTAGTGGACATCTTGGCAAAACCCCAAGGAAGCTATTTCCAATCATACAAGACCAAGCTCTCAACTCTGTGAGTGAGGAGAGACCTACAGATCTGACTCTGAAAGTCACAATAATGTATTAAAAGCATTTGTCAGTAAAATCTGATATAATTACATAAACATTTTGTAGTGCTGGCTCAAAAAATGAACAAAAAAATGAGTTTATCTTGTTGTTTTGGCTACCACATGTTTTGGCTTCTCCACAACGATGGAGGACTTTTCCTGCTGGTGGCTTTACCAGCAAGCCAACTGGCCCTTTGTATTAAAGGGTGGGACTTTCCACCTGAAAACAGACATGATGTTAAGTTTTATGAGCCATCTCATTCTTTTATCAACCATTCAGTCCAGGTGTCTCCTCCATGCATATACTGTAAGAATGGTACATTTCTAACCTAAAATCCAATATAAAACCCAACATATAGTCCAAGCTGGATTTAAAACTAGCCAGGTTGAAAGTGACAATAACAGATTAACCACCATGCTAACATTACTTTGATTACATGAGCAAAAAAACTTTACACACACAAAGTAAATAATTGTATTTTGTTATTAGTGAGTGCCGTCATTAATGAGACACTAAATTTACTTTTGATGGAAACGATACTTACACAGTACAGTTTCTCATTAGACTGAAGGTTTTTTAAAGCTGGCATCATTTGTTAGGGTCATTTAGCTGCACTTGAACATAAGTTGTAAAATGAGTATAAACATTACAGATGCATTGTGCTTCTGTGCCTTGATTTATTATTATGAGGGTTTCAGTGATACTCATTGTGGAAGCACTAATCAAACTGGAAGTTGCTGTGTGAGTTAATACATGGCCAGTCACACACAGCAATCAGGCCACCGAGCCTTATTTATTCTATCCATGCGAGTATCTCTGTGTGCACGTGTCTCATAAATGAGCATATCAGTCCTTGTCCAAACTCAATTGGTGTGTTTGTGTGTGTATGAATCTACCCCATAAATGACTATATCAGTCATTGTCTCCATTCTTGATTGAGGTCTGTGTGTGTGTGTGTGTGTGTGTGTGAGAGAGAGAGGGTGTTTATTGTCTGATTGTAAGCTCTAATCCTGTCCTGGCTGAGCTCCTGGCCTGCTCTATCATCTAAACGACAGGTCAGTTGGTGGAAGTGAAAGCTTTTGTGTTTTAATATGGACAAACAGAGTTGAGCTGTATGTGTGTGTTTGTGTGTGTGTGTGTGTGTGTGAGTGAGTGTGTGTGTGAGAGAGAGAGAGCTTGTGATATTCACCAGGTGCTATTTCATTTTCCCTTCACCTTGCCAGCACCCCATCACACATTGAGTCAGCATCACAGATAGCATCTACTGCATCAATATCTATCCAAACAGTGTGTGGTTGTGCATAAAAAGAAAGAGGGATTATTTTCAGATAACTCACAACTGAGACTCACTGGACACTGCCAAGGCTTTGAGCTTACTTTACTGTTTGTCGGGCCAGCTTCCCTGGGGCCCATCTCCCAAAGCAGGATTTATGTCTCAGCTAGCTAACTTTAGGTTTAGTTCTCACAATGAATCTGAATATGACAGTGGATCACTTTTTTACCAGGATACATCACCACAACTTGCTCCACATTCCTAACCTACTTCAGGGCAGGTTAACCACTGGTGTGAAACGTGTCAACCTCGGCTGAGGGGTTTTGTGAAGCCGAAAATTCAGTCAGGAGTTGAAAGTGCTTTATAAGACAGTACTCTAGTCTAGAAGAACCAGACATGATTTTAGGATAAGAACCTCTCTGGGCACATATGAGAAATTCCTGGCTAAATATGGGTGGGGGCATGAACTTATCAAGGTGGAAATAAATTGAGCATGAAATTTTGATGGTGTGCTCCTCAACATTGTCTTCTGGATAAAAAGCCTGCTATAGGCTCATGGACATAACGTAACATTTTTAGTGAAGACATGCTTTCCAGCACTAGCTTTCTACTGCAGGCTAGAGTCACCCAAGCTGTGAAGTCAAAGTAGTACACTTTAGACACACTTTCTGATTGACTAAGGTCAGAGTAAGGGCGGCAGTGACTTTTCAGTGAACCGTTCCTTTTGAAAACTGAAAAATGGAACAAAGGAAACTGTGGCAAGGCACTATACTGTCAAACCTGACTTCAGCACAGAGTTTACCATCAGCCGTGCTTCTTAAAATGAGAAGTAAATACCATCTTCTCATATTTAAATATCCACTCTAACACTCAGGTTTTCTCTCGGGCTGCGCTGCTGTGTTGAGGGGGAGGTGTTAGTGGGAAGTTAAATCTGTCTCCCTGATGCTGCACACAGAGAAACAGAGAGGGAGAGAGAGAGAGACAGAGAGATAGAGAGAGAGAAGAGAGAGAGAGACAGAGGGATGAGACACATCAACAACAAATCAAGGAGGCAGAATGCCAATCCTGGCTTGTCTTTAGCAGCCACAGAGTCTTGTTCGCTTAAGTCCCATTGTCATTTCTGAGCCCCACATATACACAAGCTCTTTCACACTAAGCCCGACTCAGGTAAAGCAATTAGAGTGTGTATTGATTGTCTATACATCTGTACTGTCCTTCTGTCCTGTCTGCCGCTTCACTCTGGCTATTTGTGGCGAGGTCAATACATGCAGAGGGGGGGATTAGAGAGGTTATGGCTACCTCTCAGGCTCGTTGCACAAAACCTCAAAGTTTAGCAGATCAGAAACCCTCAAGATCTGTAAAATGCAGTGTTCATTTTCATTGAGTGCCTAATGCACAAGGCAGAGCAGAAATCTATTTTACATCCCTTTTAATTGACTAAGCAATGATGTGCAATGCGAATGTACAGCCAGGACCATAATGTACATCGTGCATACTTGATTGATTTTAAAAGCCCTGAGTTGAAAAGGCTTCTGGTCTGAATGTTAATGAACGGCAACAGGGTCTTGTTAGAAACTGCAGCATGCATGTGTGCAGTATGTGCGTTTTTTATTCTATGGCTAAAAATGGCCAACACACAAACATACATGTCTTTTTTTCCACTTCAAGAGATGGGGTTTCTATTCCTGGCCTGGCAGATGCAGACGCTCCAGGAGAGAGCAGGAGTAAATCAGAACGTTTTCTATATTTAGAAACTGACATAACATTAATATCGCTGCCTGTAGTGGAACATCAGGGGTCAAGTGGTAACTTAGCAACTGGTGCTAGGCAACCTTGTTGGTAAGCATCGATTTGCTGTAGAGGGGGCGTGTGAGGCTCTCACAAAAGCTGAAAATGACTTTCACATTGAAATCATGTGAAATCTGCTTGAATGTGCAACACAAACAGACCATCCTCACACTACAAACCAGCTGGATGCTCATACTGATATATTACATTCACTGGCCACACCCATCTTGTATCTACACTTGTCCATTTCATCATCTCCAGTTAACATATGGATGCACTTTATAGTATAGATGCACATTCACAGTCTGTAGTGCATTTGTTTTTCTGCATTAACACCCCCTTTGCCCATTTCATCAATGATCAGAGAACCACTAGAAAGCAAGTTTTATCAGTGTCACTGCTGGGCTGTGAACAGGTCACCATGAAAAATATTCAGTGGCCAGTGGTCACACACTGATAAAGGACGAGAGACACAATCTGTGCAGCAACAGATGATCCTTATATTTACAAGGTGGATCAACTAGCTAAGTGTGTATTATGAAGTGGACAGTAAGTGGACACAGTTTTTTAAAAAAGTCCAGCACAATACACACAAACACAACACACACACAACTATGCCACTACTGGAATGTTCTCACTGGAGTAATGAGCCTGATCCAGCCCCCAAATACTACCTAAGTGGAGGGCCTGTGGGCATCCGAACTTTTAAAAACATGGTAACGGGGGCAGCATAAAAGCGAAGAAATAGATTTGATCACTGTTGCTTTAATCTACCTTTATATATATATATATATATATATATATATACATATATAAAATTTCATGATGAACAGACCAATGGATTCACGTTAACTAAAAAATGAAAAGTTGCAAAGTTACATTTCGAGGGGAGTTTTTGTCCCGACTGTGGCGACATATTAGAATCATGTTTTATTCAACTGAGAACAGATGATTTCTGGAGCTGCATGAAATAGTGGGCTAGGGTTCATTTGATTGTGCTTTGCTCAGCTCCGCTCGCTGAACATCCATCAAAGCGTCAGCTTTTGATAATGATATCAATTAACAATTCATTACATTAGCCTCCACGCTAATTACTTTTTTAAAAATTCAATATGAGAAACAGAGTGTAATTTAGCCTCTACGCTAACACATGTCATCTGTCCATTTCCCTGTGGCATTAGCCATGTTGACATAAGTACTCAGCCTATATGCTTATTTGACACAGCAGGCTGTCTGCAGAATAGATAACAGAAGAGTAATGAAAAGTTCTGGGCCTGAACGTCCTGAGCTACAGTGAAGGTCAACACAAAAATCCGAATATCTGAATATCATGTGCTGAGGTTCTATCAGGTAGTCAGTGATTTTAAAGTAAAAGATCAGCATTGAGTCTGAGAAACAGATTTGACATATCGCTTCATTCAGTACCAGTTGATTAGCAAAGTGTGAGGATCCAAACACTGTTCATAGTGGTCCTTTGCTTGCTGTTTTTTTTTTTTTTTTTTTTTTGTCAGTGATACAACGTAACAGAAGGCTCTTATCTACTACAAAACGTAAACTGATAACAAGCCAGGATGGCATTTCATAACCTGTTTGAAATCACATGTAAAATATAACAAAAACAGTATATAATAATCAGTTATTGGATCAAATAACACACCAATACTCAAATCCTTACCAGAATGGCAACTGGATCTTTCTACCGAAGGGCTGGACGTCCTATAAGACCACAATACTGGGCATTACAATCTATCCTGTGCATATTTCAGCTAGTCCCCTCCACCTCCTATAATGCCAATAAAGATGTTTTAAGACTGGTGCCCAACTCAAGTCCTGAGGGGCCAGGGCCCAGCACAGTTTGGCAGTTCCACTCACTTAACCTGGCAATTACCAGGTAAGTTGAACGAGGTGTGTTTGGAAATCACCAAACTGTGCTGGGTCATACAAGACTGGAGCTGGGAATCCCTGTTCTATGCTATATTAGCACCTTGTTAGCCCTTGAAGTGTTAATGGATACTAAACTAAACGCCCCGTTGAACAAAAGGGAATTTGGTTTTAAACCAGCAGTGAGACAGTTTTCTTTCTGCCTACATAAATACATTTATGAAACTCAGAAGAAGATGAGATGCGAAATAGGTCAATGGAATCCTATAAGGAAAAAATTACAATCTGCCCTTTTAATGCTACAAACAGAAGCTCTGGCCCCAGAGCAGCGCTTCTGTTTGTTAAAATGTCTTGTCCCATCACTAATTAATTACAGTAGATTGTGATTGCTCACAAGGCACAGGGAGAGTTAGTAGTCAAGCACTGACTCTGCCGCCCATAGTCAAGGCTTACAGAGGAGCAGAGACGTTGAGGCTTAAATAAACTTTATTATTACCTCATTAAAAATACATGGAGTGGAATGAAACATTCTAGCGAGCAAGGATGAACGATTCGACCCATTTCATCGGAGACAGTTATGATTCCACAGAACAGGTCATTTATGAGTGCTCAGAATGGCTCCTACATGGCCATTCTCGCTGCTCTGTGACAGTTTTGCCTGGTGAGTCTGAAGGACTGACACACAGTACAATCTAAAAAGCAGACATTACAGTGGATATGATCAGGTACAGAAGTGTGACAACACTTTCTTTGGTAATGTTCTTTGGCACATTCTCTAAACATGAATTCATACAGCCTACAAGAAATACATCTCTTAGAAATGACTGTATTAAATATTAAGAGGCTACCATTGCATGTGGTGTTAAAATGTCGTTTCTTTTTTAGTACTAACCTTGGAAACACTCAGATACTTTCGGTGCTTTTTTTAAAGTAGGTTAGTGTTGTTGTATTCTGCCTGTAGCAGAAAACATGCACTGTTTGTAGAGTACAATTTTATGTATTTATTTTATTTCATTCAGAATGATGTTCCACATATTTTTAATTGTTAATTGTAAATGTACCAGCAAGCAGTTTCAAAATGATCTTGAAGTACTTGAAGTACTACTATTGCTGTGTGATAACGTATGGCTTTTAATCTTTATAGCAAAAAAAATGTAATAAGATAATGAATTCACTGGCTATATAATGTTATAGTCAGTGGCACTTAATGCACAGTGGTTACAAAGAAAACACACTTCAGAAATGACCTTTGTGTAGAAAATTGAAATAAATCATATCTTACTGGTTCATATAAATAAATCTGATCTTTGAAAATAAATTCTTAAATTCAAAATTGCACCTCCTCAAACCATATTTCATTGGTCACATACACAACCATAGCCAGTATGACATGAAGAGAAAAGCTTTTTTATGACTGTCCGGTGCCATGTATCGAATTTGCATAAAAAACAGAATGTACAGAATTGAAATACAAGGAAATCTTCTCACTGTCAGTCTTTCCATTAGAGCTGAGTGAGGCCATACTCAAACTATGTCCCAGTTTGGTTTTAAATTGGAAGAGGTGTTAAGCTATAACAATTTGTCTTGAATTTCCAATTCAATAAACGTTGACCAGTGTTCTACAGTACTGTTTTGGTATTGGACATTGAAATACAACACTTTGTATCGATATTGCAGTCAAAGTTCTGGCACTGTGACAAACCTAATGTTACCTCATATCTCAAAAAGACCCATAATTTTGCAAGTACCTGAAGCATTATTCAAATCGATAAGCAGCTACAGTTCCAGAGAGGCCAGCTTCATTCTGTGTGCTCGCGGCGTCATGAATACTACATCAGAGAGCAGGATCTGGCTCTCAGCAGGGCTGGACTGAATGAACAGTCGCCCCCCACATGGCCAGGCAGTCTACAGAGAACTCATTTGAAGAATACAAATCTAGGCCAAAAGCAGTCGGACCTGTTTCAACCTCTCTCTCCTCCTTCTTTTGCCTTTCCTCTCTGTGTGTTAGCCATCAATTCTTTGATGAATAAAGGATGACCTCAACTGGGCAGGTGAGCAGTGGGAGGTGGCAGCACTGTTGGACTTCCACAGACCCAGTCTCACTCGCACAGTCTCTAAAACACGTACTTTTCCACATCAGGGACACACACACACATAGAACTACAACTTGTACCATACTCAACTTCACTCAAAAAGGCTTTTACTTGCACACTATAAAATGGGTCAAACTTTACCCAGCTCAGCACACTCGAACTTCAACCAGACAAGACAGCTTCACCCAGACGGCATCTATTAGAGCAAGTCTTCTCCAGACAGCCTCTGAAAGGTAATACACCAGCCATCAGAAAAAGCCAGCCTCAGTTCAGTAGTTAAGCAAACGGTTAGATTTGATGGATCTGGTAAAGGAAAGATAACATACACAAACTGTAGATTGTTTTCCATAGAAAACAAAGAATCCATTTAGAGGAGACCACAACTGACCTACCTAATGACCTCATGGTACACTGTTCGAGTGGCCTTTCTTTAGAGTTTCATTACATAAGTTTCCAGGTTAAAATGCGATGCTGAATTGGACTGTTTCCTTTTAACCAATTGAAGCTAGGCAGGTTGCAAAGTACCACATTATATCATTTCATTACTTCTTATGTCACTTATGTTAACTGCAACCGGTGAAATGTCATTGTATTATTAATGTTTTAGCTTGAGTGTGAGTTTTAAACAAAGTGAGTCTGTTCTTTGAAGGTATCTGGACAGAGGAACATAGATAAACACGCATGGGAGTAGAGGTTCACACAGGGGCCTTCAAGGTCACTGCCAGCGGATCCAAAAAATCTTTGCAGCCAAGCAGAAACAACAACTTGGCTGCTCTATGACAGTTTTGCCTGGCAAGTCTGAAGGACTGACACACAGTGCAATCAAAACAGTAGATTTTATCGTGGGCAGACGTATGACAACAATTTCTTTGTTTTGTGCAACATTCTCTAAACATGCAGTCATTATGCTCACAGTAAATGTAATTCTTACAAATAACTGTATTTAGAGGCTCACAGTGTTACCTACATGTGGTGGTTAACGTGGTGTTAAATGTACTAACCTTGGAAACACTTCAGTGCTCTAACTTCAGAGCTACTTTTCAGTGCTTTATTTAGGCTAACACTAAGTTAATGTTGTATTCTGTCTGTGGTGTGTCTGTAGGATCCAATTATGTATTTTTTTTAATTAATTGAAAATGATTGATGTTCCTCTGGTTTCTCCCACAGTCCAAAGACATGTGTGTCAGTTGAATTGGGGATTCTATATTGACCGTAGGTGTGTGTGTGTGAGTGAATGGTGTGTGTACGTGTGCCCTGCGGTGGGCTGGCGCACTGCCCAGGGTGAGTCCCTGTCTCGCGCCCGTAGACCCTGGGATAGTCACCGAGTACCCGCGACCCTAGAAAGGATTAAGCGGTTAGAGAAAATGAATGAATGGATGTTCTACATATTTTTAAAATGTTGGTTGTAAATTTACCAGCTAGCATTTTCAAAATGACCTTAAAGACCTTGAAGGGCTTTCATTGGTGTGCGATAACTTATAGAGGCATACATAAAGGTTCAAAAGCTTCTTGTTATATTAACGGATATTCATTTATATGCATATATGCAACAAGACCCTTTTGATCTCAGCATCTTTGAAGAAAGTAAACTCCATGGGGAGTGGTGCAGTTGCCTGGCATCACTTTATTTTAGCTTAGAGGAATATTTTGACCTTTCTCTAATTGACTGGAAATAAAATGTGAGCGCTGTCTTGGTAACAGAGGATGGTCAAGGTGAGGAAGTAACTAGTTACACCAGTCCCCAGAAAGTTTCACCAATGAGAGTTCTTAGCCAATGAGACTTTACGAATACATTAACCTATGTTAGAATTTCTAGCCTTGGAGGTCTTGGATACTTCTGTAGAGAGACAGACTGGGGACCCTCCCGGGCCTGTGAAAATAAAAATTCTTCTCTTACCAGAGGAGTTGAACCTTAGCTCTTTATTTAAATAAATTACTGAATCCAAGGCAGAAAGGGGAATTTCCACCTCAGGTTGTTCATTCAGTATTAGACAAGATGCTGCAGAGTCTCATGGCTTGTTGTGGCCAGGCTCTGAGACTCCAGCATTGCCTGATACAGCTGGCCAAGAGTTGCACAGCCCCAGGCAGTGTGAGATCAACAAGAAGCAGCACCATCGAGCTGGTTAAATGCAAAGCGCAGAAGACTGCCTCTTTCTTTGACTAGCTCATATATGATCCTTTGACAAAGAACTGGAACAAAATACAATTTATATTACACTCTCCAGGTGAGTTATTGCTGCATCTTTATTTTATCTCAGCCATTTAGCTTAACAGGCCAATCTTAGAGTATTTTGACTGTTTGTACATTATTTGCGCCTATTTGTGGCCTACTAGTGTGAAGAATATGACCAAACTAATACTAATACTAATTCCAACCAGATGAACTGGTATATTGCCCAATACAATTTCTCATTAGGTTGAAGTTTTACTAGTGTTTTGTAAAGGCTGTCCAACATCTGCCTTTTTTCAAGCATCAAGCAGCGTATTTGTGTTAACAAAAGAAAACTTTAAAAGGCATTTGTCACTTTGGACATCTGGTTCCTATCACCACCACTGTCAGCAAATCTAAATTTGAAAGTTTCTATAGAACAGAACATTTTGCATTAAACCACTCGGAATGACTGCCTGCCATTGTTTACAATTCAGTGCAGAAATTCTGAAAAACCTGTGGATTTCCTTTTTAGCTCCAAAAAAAGTGTTTCATGGTGATGCATATCTTACCCAATGCTTCAATGTTTCGAGCAGTAGCTAATAAATAATTAAATATAAATAAATAACAATTGACATCCCTGAAGAAGGGAGAGGTGGAGTGTTAGAGAGATGAGCAGATAGAGAAAGAGGGTTTTTTTTTTTATGAATGAATTGCAATCAAGTTGGATCTTCCCCTTCTCTTTCCCCCTGAATGTGTGTAATGTCAGTTTTGATCAAGAATGTTTACCATTCATTAGATAGAAACAAATAAAGCGGTTTCCTCACCTTCTCGTAGTGGCTGGTCAGATGGGGGAATAAATAAATAAATAAATAAATCCTCCAGTAACTCAGCGAATAAGCAGGCAATGGTAATAGCCTTTTCCTGGGGAAATAAGCCAAACAGATCAGCATAGCTGGGCTGACAGGATGGAGAGACGGTCTGAAGTGATACATCAGGCGCAGACTGCTCCCTCCATTTCTTATTCTGGCCTGTGGGGACAAAGAGAGAGAAACAGAGGGAAAGAGGGAGTTAAAGAGAGAGAGAGAGAAAGAGAGAAAGAGAAAAAGAGAGAAAGAGACAGAAGACTGGGAGAAAGACATGGAAGAAAAATGGGCCTTTGGTCTGGCCCATGGTCAGTCATTATTCTGAGATTAGTTGTGCATCCCCGTGCACAGATAGGCTATTCCCTTCCCTGTCACCAAGACAAACATGATTGAGGACAGCACGTGAACATCTGCGAGATTTGGGGACAGGTCAGAAACAGGCGTTGTGATGAAGATCTAATGGATCATCTGAGGGCCTGCACCCACACAGGATCCATTATGCCATGAAAATAGCTTTTGTTTTGTTCATACGTTTTACACAATTTAAATGCCAGCTGCTCTTTACACAGTGATGATTTCATCAGGAATTGACAAATGGAAAAGCATTACATTAATGTACATTAAGACGTAGTTGTTCTTCTTCTATGAAGCCAATGATTGAGGATTTATTACATTATCAGTGTTATATCTAGCATCTAGTACCAGTCTTAGAAACACTGATATCTGACAATATTATATTGCTTGCTATGCTATAGGTCCAAAAGTATGTAGTCAACTGATCATCACTCTTGTGTGAGCTTCCTGAACATCCCTTTCTAAAATCATGTCCATTGATATGGAGCTGGTGTCCCTTTGCAGCTATAATGGCTTCCACTCTTCTGGAAAGGCTTTCCACAAGATTTTAAAGTGTGTCTGTGAGACTTTGTCTTTTCAGTCAAATAAGGATTCTTGAGGTCAGGCAAGAAGTCTCGAAGTCTCAAATTCATCCCAAAGAAGCCCTGTGGGATTGAAGTCAAAGTCTGTGCAGGCCACTGGAGCTCCAATACACCAAACTAGTCAAACCATGGTTTTACAGACTTACTTTGTCAAAGACAAAGTCAAAGTGAACTTTATTGTCATCTCAACCATATACAAGCATAGAGAGAGACGAAATGGCAAAGCTCAGGTTCCACAGTGTACATATATTGCAACAGACATAAGACATCGTGAAACAAAATGTACAGGGGCACAGTCATTCTGAAAGAGGGAAAAGACAAAATGTTTCCATAAAGTTAGAAGCGTGTTATCTATCATTAACATTGCCTTTTTACTGGCACTACGGGACCTTGCACTGGCCCAGACTATTATCCCTCCTCTGCCAAACTTTACTACTGACACCATGCATTACTATGTAGGTAATGCTCTCCTGGCATCTGCCAAACCCAAGTTTGTCCATCAGAATGCTAGAAGAGTGATTCATCACTTCAGAGAACATGCTTCTGCAGAGTCCAATGGCAGCACACTTCACACCACTCCAGCTGATGCTTGGCATTGTGCAAAGTGATCTCAGGCTTGTCAGCCATGGAAACCTATTTCATTAAGCTCTCCTTGCACAGTTCTTGTGCTTGTTGGTTACAGAGGCAGTTTGAAACTGTGTGGTTAGTGATGCATAATGCAAGAGGATTGGCACTTCAACACTTGGCAGACACGCTTGGTGAGTTCGCATGATCCACTGCCTTGTGGCTGACCTGTTGTTGTTCCTATATGCTTCTATTTCTTAATAATAGCACTTCCAGTTGACTGGGGCAGATGCAGAAGGGCAGAAACTCCATAAACTTACTTGTGGAAAAAGTGGTGTCTTATGACAATGTGTGGCTGTGTATTTTTAAACACTTGTTAGCTTTGTTGTTGCTTAAAGAATTGAGCTCAGTGATTAGAATGCATGTCTACATACTTTTGGTCACTGAGGGTATGGATATCCTCTACCCTTTCACCCTGTTCTCTCAATGCGATCCTGTGTGTATACACCTACATCCAGAATAATGCACCACATCTACATTTATACCTCCATGTGAAAAAATACTTTTTGCTATTCCATTTGAATGCACCCCCTGTAGTTGAAATAACCATTTCAGACCTTAATGTCTCCCTTTACGCCAGAAAAGTTATATCTAAAAGAAAGCTTTGGAGTGTTTCATCAAGATTGTAGCACACAACATTTTAAAGAACATTTCAGAAAACTGCGCTATACAGAACTGGGAGCAGACGTGCAACAACGAGGATGGAATGCGAAAGTCCATCCGGTTGAAATGGGATGCAGAGGTTTTGTGGCTTCTTCCACCATTAGGCTGCTGAAAGACCCTGGTATCCATGGGCAGGCTCTGTGACAGACAGTTAGATCAGTCTCTGAAGCGGCCAAAAGAAGCAGCCAGTGGATATGGGTCAAGCGGAAGGACCCTTGCTGGGTTCAAAATAGCATCAGGACCCGCTCACTAATCCCCCCCACCCCACCTCCCACTTGAAAACCCAGATCAGAACCCTCTAGGAGGAGGGCGAACAAGGTATGCAGTCAGCTCTAGGCTTGCCTCAGGGGAGAGGACACCCCTGCCTTGCATAGTCCTGTGGGCTGTGCCATTTAAACAACCAGGCAATACTCATGAGTGGGCATGGGACACAAGCTCAGGCGTGATCACCCTGTAGCTGGCCACCTTTGATGAGGGTGTCTAGTGTTAAATGGCCGAAACACCCCCTGATTCAAAGGTACACTACTGATGATGTGTCCTTTCCCATGGCTGAGATACAGTTCCCACACCAGTCTCAACATCAACACAAACCTCATGTGACTACCATTCATTGGCACAATGGACAGTTTACCATCATGTCCCGTGTTTTATGAATCCAAACTGATACCTATGAAGGTCAATATGGATAAACATTACTGCTACATTCACATCAATGTTTCGCTAAAATGAGGTCAAGATTAAGATGTCAGCAAAGCGTTGCTGCTGCAAATGATTACTCTGTCCATTTGAGACTACAGAATGTCAAAGGCGACCTGCTTCCAACCGTAATCAGTACAGATGCAGAGCAGGGAGGGTAATCACACTTGGGCCCATAGTGCATGCAGGGGATGAGGGGGTGGTCCATAGCCACCAACTGATTTTGTATTGGATCTCTTATTTTGTAAGTTTGCAAGTATTTTGTAAGTTAACTCAAAAAATGGGAACTCAAAAATCCTTTTTTTTTTTTTTTTTTTTTTTTTTTAAATAACATTTATGTTTTCTAATTAACTATAACTTTAGCATTTTTATTAATTCAGTTCAAATAATATATCTATTACTGGGCCAGACTGTATCAGTAGCTAAAGCTAAAGCTAAGCTCAGGAGCCACATGTTGCTAATGATGCCACAGTTGCAGCCTCTTTTTCAAATACAGCGTTTGTGAGCCATAATGAATTAGAATCATTTTATTTATTGCTACTAGAAATTAGCAGCAATTGGTGTTCTCTTCTTCATCCACTGGCAGAACTTGCATAATGAACAGGTCTGAGGATCTGAACTCCTGATTTTAGAAATAGGCCCATCAGAGAGAAGTAACCCTTAAACATTCGGGATTCATTGTGCCTTCACGCTAACCTCTTACTGTAATTTCTGTACTGAGCACTTTTCTTAATGTTTATTAAGTTACAAGCTCTCACACATGTGATTTCTCAGAGCGTCAATGGCCTGCAGTATCAGGAAAGATTTCTCTCACCCTTCACACTGCTTGAAATAATACAATAGTCATTGCTGCTGTAGACTGACAGCTGCTCTGCGTACTCACCTCACTATCTAGTCTATCCCTTACTGGTTTAGCGTTTTGTATAGTTTATTGTCAGTATTTATTGCACTTACTGTCTGTTTGCACTGTAGTTAAATGCAGCATTGTGTCCTGGAGGAACTATATTTCATTCATCTGTGGTTAGAATGAAGGACATTAAATCTGACCTAGTGTGACTTACCTAAACCAAATGGTTGCAAATCATTTCTCCTTGCCACAGAAACACACTTGTCATAGTGAAGGGTCAAGGTTGCTATATTCCTAAAATTTTTGTGTGCTAGAAGTTAGACCAGAGATAAGAACTTGAGTCAGCATCACACGTTAATTTAATTTTACGGGTGTGACTGTGTCTGTGTCTGTTTTGCTACAGACCTGTTCAGTCATTACTGGAAGCTTCATTCTTGCGCCGCTCATGGGGGCAATATGTCAGAAATAGCTTCAAATAATGAGCCCTTCATTACTCCAAGGTCTTTAGTCTGATGAACAGAATAAAGTAAAGTGGCCCCTTATGGTCACGTGTGAACACACCACAGCACACAGTGTGAACAATGTGAAATTCTTTTTCTGCTTTTAACCCATTCACCATGTGATGCAGGGGGCTGTCACCAATGAGGGGTGCCCAAGAAGCAGTGTGTGGGGACGGTACCTTGGTCAAGGGTACCTCAGTGATGACACCAGCAGTTGAGATTCAAACCCACAACCTTCTGATTGCAGGGGCAACGCCCTAACCACTAGGCCACCAGTGCCCTTGCTGAAGTTGGCATCTAATCTAACTGTTTTAATAAGTTACAGACTACATTCCGTTACAGTTTCAGCGATGTAGCTATTATACTAGCAAGCTAATACACCTGCTATGCAAACCTGCTATATATATTTAGTCAGAATTAAGGCTTTTCTATAATTAAAAGCTTGTCATTTGAAGTCATGCGCTGAAATTGAGAAGTTAATAATAGTGGTTTATTTTTATATAATGCAATGCCTATTGCTAATAATTCTCTAGAAAGAGACTCCAAGCATGACTTGGACTCTCAGAGAATCGAGACTTGACTCACATAAATTGATTACTGACCATCTCTGGATCAGACATTACAAACTTGTTGAAGGCATGCCAAGAAAACATATGGGATGAAATATAGGACAAAATAGGACCAGAAATGGAACTGAAATGACCAGTCTCTTAGGTACAAGACTGATTTTACTCCAGTGCCTCTGTATTTTACACCATTCAATCAACTAGTCCACAACTGTTGACAAAGTTTGCTACATTAAAGTCACATTAGGCTGAATACTCTTCACAGGACAAGTCTTCTCCTCACCCACAGACCTAAATCTACCCAAAATACACAAGTCAGATACTGACAGACACCGACAGCATCTGGCGCCTGTCCCTCTGCATCCATTTATCTTCCTAACTAATTACATTCAAGTTATTATGTGGGAGAAAAATGTCAAGTCAAATAAATGATGAATCGTAATTTGTTTGGCATGAGAACAGCACCACCTAATTTCGAATATAATTCATTGAAAAGCATTACATTGAGACTAAGTAAGACGTGGTCTTGTCAGGGTGCATGTATGCCCCTACTGTCTGTATGTATGTGATGCAAAGCAGTGGTGCATTTGTAATTTATTTAACTAAGCTGTCATTGATCAGTAATGCCCTACATCTGTCTTAAGTAGGTCAGCAACATTTAACCAGAGCATTTCTTTATACAGCATCAGTATATTTCCAGACGGAGCTGCTTCACATAACATCCAGTGCTACGCTTTTGTTCTGAATATTTTGCCATGTCCAATTGATTTCTTCCCAGTCACAATGACCTTAAATCTGTGTTTAGGAATAGACTTCAGGGTCGTTCAGATGACGCTCTTTTAAATGTGAGGCTCTCCATGTCTCCTGATAAAAAAGAAGGTCATGCTTATTAGGGGTGGATTAACAGATTTGATAGACAAATAGGTAAAGATGAGACAAAATCTTGAGAAAACGTGAAAAACGAGACGAGTGACACACTTTAAAACTGATATATTAAAAACCACGAAAAGAAAAGACATAACTCCAGTCCTTGGTTCCTTATACTGCTTCCAGTCAGATATAGTTCATAGTATTGCTAATTGTCTCTCAATGGATTGGGCCCTAAATATATCTCTGACATGTTTGATGAATGTCAGCCTGGTAGGTCCCTTAGATCTGCTGGAGCTGGTCAGCAAGTGGTGCTCAAAGCTGAAACTAAACTGGGGAAAATGGCATTTAGTCTCCCCCATGGAGATCAGATCTGCCCCACCTGTAGCCAGTTTTAAAACGATGCTAAAACCTGCCTAGTTTTCCGCTGCCTTACGTTACCAGTAAGGTCTGCTTGAAAATCATGCACTATTATCTGTATTTTTATACTGCTTTCTTTACCTTTATTTAACTTAATAGGATCTTAAATCCTACTTTTTCTACATTCATTTTAAGGTTACATTTATTGCTTACTTTTCCTTTAATGCTTTAATTTATCTCTGTAAAGCACATTGAATGGAATCTGTGTATAACAATGTGCTTTCAAATGAACTCGCCTTGCCTTCATTTAAAACTTCTCCAGGCTGTGGTAATCTCGGAGTGCTGTACAGCTGTGGGTGTTCGAAAACATCCAAAACTAGCTCGTCCAACTTGTTGGATGTGAGAGAGATAGAACAGGCATTGTCAATTTGGATCAGTCAGCTGTGACATATGCCGCGCAGAACAAAAGTTGATGCTTTTTCAACTAATTTTGTGGTTTAAAATGTGCTGCACAGGTTAGAGGAGCACTCTTCAATCACCTTGCGTGTTTCTAGACAGCAAAGAGGAGAAGCACTCTTGATGTCTGAGGTTTGAATGCCCCCTTATAAAGGAATAAATGGCTTAACAATTTCTGTCCATTTCCCATCGATTTGCTCTTCGAAATAAGGGACAGCAGAAGCTGTCATGTCTTGTTGTTCAATCACTCTGTATATGGGCCGTTTCCAAGAAATCATACAAAGCGTTTTCAAGCTCCAGTGAGAACGTGACACACACATAATGTCCTGAATGAGACAACAGGCAACAGCTAGATAGTATTTAGTGTTACACACACAGAAAGAAGGAGTGTTGTGGGTTTATAGTTGGACAGGGACCAAATAAATGAATGTTGCTTTGAAAAGGGGTTGTCAGAAGGGTAAGAGAGCAAGAAGAAAGGGTAGGTTAGCTTGCTAACTTGGGGGGGGTCAGAGTGGGAGGGAATACTATGGCGATATATAGTAGCTATATACCACAAGATATTCTTTTTCCACAGGAACAATAATTAATGCATAATGGATACAATTTGTCCCGTAATATTAGTGTGCTTGCATTGATCATGTTATGTTTGGACACTATACACTTTGCACGCATGTCCTAAGTAAGGCAAGCTTTACTCCCACTTACATTCCATCTGTTGTCTATCATATTTGGATGGTGGACCATTTTTGGCACCAGTGGCACTAGCATAATGGTGTGGTATGGTGTATGTGTGTGTTTCTCTGGCGCTGAGCGTATCAGGTGCAACAGCATTGCTGGAATTCATCACTGCTTGGTTGATAATCTGTTTCAGTGCAGAAACAAATGGAAATGCAGTAGAAAATGTAACTTCCTTTAGGAAGTTCAAAAACTTTCTCTTTGCTCTCAATGTGACAAACACATTTAAAATCCTTCCTCTCAACAGACAGCATCTGAATAGCTTTGTCTGATTTGGCACTCACATCAGAGACTGACGATCTCTAAGCAAAATATGTCTCTAATGTTCTATTTTCCTCCCACAGAGTCCCTTTATTTCCATAAAAAACAGGCAAAAAAAAAAAGGAAAAACCGGCAACAGTGTCAGGGTCAGCTCCCATTATTCCTGTCTAGTCGCTGACAAATTGAGCTTTTATCAATACTCATACACACTGGGACGCATGGTATTTCTCACAGACACACACAGACACCGCAGTTGATGAATGTCAATAGGCTTTGGATAAATAACATGCTGAAGAAATGGTGGAGGGTAAGTGACAGAGAGAGAGAGAGAGAGAGAGAGAGAGAGAACTGAAATCAACAACATGTTCAGAGTGAGGGACATTTCATCCTTTGACTTTGAGCAGTTTGTAGGTTTTAGTTGTTTCCACCATAGCTTCAAAAAGAAACAGGACACAGTAAAAGAAATCTCTAATGTTTCTGTATTCAGCTTTGTCCCAATGTGAAACCGCAGGATACAGGACCTCTGAACACACTGGACTGTACTTATTTGATTTTGGGTAGTCTGACACATTACAAAGCGTACAATTAATAATGTCCTCAATTTTTTTACTTTTTAAATTCTTTTTTTTTTTTTTTACCCAACAAGAAAAATGTGTCCCAAATGTTCCATTGTGTTTGTGGAACAACCATTAAATGTTCCTTGAATCTTCAAAATGTCCAGTTTTCTTACTGATCCCAGAACACTTTTTAAGTTCCTTAGAACATTATCTCTACCTCATTGGCATGACAACTCAAAGCTCTAAGACCACTGTCTTGGAATGCTCTCTGAATTTCTATGTGTCTGTTTTTTGTTACTGTGATATTCATTTTTTAGTCCCTCCTTTTATTACGTGCTGCTGAAAAGGCTATTTTTAGAAAAAAAAATCTTTACCAGTTCTGTTGTCCTCGTAAAGGGTGTGGGGTGCGGGGCTCGTCTGGAATAAGGCAACCCAAAACAGGCATACACTGCACAGAATGCTTATCAATGAAGTGCAAGTTAAGGAGAACAGGAAAAACTGTAGCTCAGGATTCAGTTTGTTGTACAGAGGGACTTCAGTGCAGTGCAGAAGGGGAAGAGATACAGAGGCATGTGGCTCCTTGCCTCTGAAGGCTGAGTAATGAAGCCTGTGTGAGCTGATCCAATATCGCCCCCAAAGACACACGCTGGCTATAAGGGTGCCCTCCATGGTGCTGGAAGGTGGGTGTCACGATTTGTATTACTGATAACATTTCTAAGGTGAAAATGTAATCAGTTAATATGAAATACAATCAGAATTTCTATTACAACACCGACTGTGACAATATCAAAGAAAGTGTAGAGAATCTCAGAAATAAGTGCTTTTATGTCCAGCAGGGGGGGAAAATGATGTCTCTGTATGCTCCACCTGCAAAGTAAACAAAGTATGTTTTTTCTGTTCAAATGTACTTGCAAGCCAAGAGAATGCAGTAGAAAAGCATTTGTTCACTCTGCAGGACGAGTATGCAGAGATGCCCCACACCCACCCCCCACCATGAGTAGATGATGAATATGGCAATCCTACCCACCCAGCGAGAGCAAAGCCAATTGTGCTCTCTTGGACTCCTGGGTATGGAAGGCTGTGGGACCACCGGGGATGAAGCTCTTAGACAATTGTACCCTGGTGTTTTTATTTCTACACAGTGCACTAGGAAGTAGAGAACCATTGGGGATTTAGTCCCAGCATGGAAAAAGGGATGTACAGTTTAGTTACTGAGCCCTTTCCATAATGGGGAAAAAAATAAAAATGGGCAAACTAGTCATTTTATATCTCCTTTGTCAGATCAAATGATGCCATTTTCATCCTAATTTTGTGACTATGAGGACATTATAAAAAGACACACTTATTAACATGGTGACTAAACGTATCAGATTAATAGAACAATGTATTGCTTTCAAAAGCACCAAGTTTTAATTTGATTGAAAATGATTCTAGAAATCTTCTAACTGAAGTCAAGTCAATGATGACTAAAATCAACGCTCATCAATTTAAATTACCTCTAGAGTTTTTCTTAAAAACTACAGAGCAGAAAAAAAATGCTAGCAACATTTTATTGCACCTACTTTAGCCTTTTATGACAACTGACACAGACCTACATATGGCACATATCAAAAAGTGTCAGCTGTTCTAACACTTTCTGGAGTGAAACGAACCTAAGTAGCCTTTGTGCCTTTAAGCAGCCTCTCCCTTTCTCCCTTTCTCCTGTCCTCCTCATCCCTGCCTCATGCTCTCTTTCCCTCTCTTCTTTCCAGAAGCTCCTGCAGAGATGGCGCTTGCAGCAGATGGAAATGTAGCACTGTTATATAAAGAACAACAGAGAGAGAGAAAGACAAAGTATCCTCCTACACATTCTTTTTGCATGCATCTATATACTCTTCCTCTTACACATGCATTCTTCTCTCTCTCTCTCTTTCTCTTCCTCTCTTCTCATCTCCTGTCTTTCATTTTGAGGGTGTAGGAGACCTATAGCAGCCCCTCTCCCCCTCCCCCCCCCCGTCCTTCTCTCACCCCTCTCTGTTTGCATGTGTAGGTAGCAGGACCAGGGTTGCCGTGGATTATCTGATAAATGTTATCTTCTTTCTGCATCCCCTTTTTCCTATTCTCCATCCCTCCCACTTCTCTCATTCTGTCTCCCACCCCCTCTGCGCACCAACGGCTTTCAAGTCATGCTGTCTGACTCTGTCTGTAGAGAATCCCAAGTGCAGTAATAATAGGCCTAAGTGTCTTAGGAACGCATATGGAATAAACCATTTCCCCATCTGACACTCCATAAAGTGTGTCTTTTTACCACTGGTGCACAGACTGATAAGTACCAGTGTAAGCTGCCCACACATACAAGCTCACGCATGCAGCGCCACTGCATTTACATGGGTATAACACAACATGAGCAGAACATTAAAGAAATAGTATTTTCAACCCTGATCTCCACAGCTTTAATTCATACTGCAAACCATGCAGTTCAGATTTTTTTGCTCAGATCTGACCTTTCTAGCATGATAGTTCACTTTTGTCTGGTTAAGTGACTCATATTTGTCTTTAATGTGGGCGCACCTGCAGCCTAAAGTGATCTGCAAGCACACATCCAAGCATGAATGATGCCTTATGAACATCAAACTAAGGCTGTCTACGTCTTAGTGCACTCTATAGACTCTACATCAAAAAAAGATCAGATCCAATTTGAAAAGGTGTCCACACAGATCTCAGAACACCAGATCTGGGTCACATTAGGGCAAACATGGGATTTGTGCCATTTTTATTTGAGAATGTTAACAGTGGCTACACAAAAATATTCAACATGTTTCAATGTACTATTGCCAGTTTGTTTCTGTTATGTGCGTGTTTTGTCCGTTCTTGTTTTAGCCAGATAAGAAATTGGCCACGGTAAATAACTGTAACAGAGGCTGATGCTGGAAAATACTGGATCATTTTATTCCTTCAACGATCATCAGGCTGTCACACAACTATCATTTGTAGTTGCCCATTAAGGTCCATAAACTTCTCAAAGGGCAGGAGATTTTTATTAATTTAGTTTTTAAAATATTTTTTTCTGTTTCTATTCCAGCTCATTTTATTTATTCTTTTTTTTATTAAACCATGTATCCAGTTTATATCTGTAATGATGATAGGACAGTGTTTAATAGAAGAGGTAGGGTTCAAAGTGAAATACAAAGCAAGTTCAATCATTGGCAGACCGTGAAAACGTAGATGATCCAGTCTTGTGATTCTTTAAATATTCCAAGTCGGGCAGAGGCAAACAATAGCTGAGGGGCAAGACAAAACATGGGATCCAAAAAGAATAAGAACAAAGTCAAAAAACAAAAACATGAGTATCATAGACACGGCTAAGGGCAGGAGCCAAAGTAGAAAAACAATCGGCAACAAGAGTAAAAAAAAAGAAATAATACATACCACTCAGTACACCATAAAAGGCCATACTTCACAATGATACTTTTTTACACTGAGTCCTTAAATAGTGCTACAACAAGAAGTCCTTGGTTATGCTGGATGGAATGTCTGTAGTTCCCCCAGTGGCGAGGAGGGTGAACTGTGGCTCAGGTTGTCCCATTATCAATGTAAAACAAAATCAATTTTTGCCTTTGCCTTCACCGAAACACACCACCAAAAATATAGATTGTTGAAATAATAATAATAATGACAATAATAACAATAATAACAACAACAACAACAACAATAATAATAATAATAATAATAATACATATTTTTATTTTTATGATTATTATTATTGTTGTTGTTACTTTTATTATTATTTTATTTCATTATTATAGCACCTTTCTCAAACTCAAGGTTGCTTTACAAAACAGTTCAGACACAGAACAAGAAACAGCATATGACAGGCAGTGGTAGACAAAAACATTAAACAATCCAAATTACAACAACACAGAGTAAAATAGCAGGAAAGAACAAATAGAAAGCAGGATCAAGAAGAGGCATAGAAAAGAGAAAAAAGAGAAAAAATGCGTTTTCAGCTAGGTTTTGAAGGAAACAAGAGAGGAAGCATTGCGAAGATTCAGTGGGAGGGAGTTCCATAGTTTGGAAGCTACAACACTACAAGATCTGCCACCCATTACGTGTTGAAATAATTGTTGAAGATACTTTTTCGAGTTTCAAATAGAATTATGTTCTTTGAATCCATTGTTATCCATAATTAGTGAGGATTTTGGCAAAGCATTCATTCACAGTCTTTCTTTTTACACCCCTGATGGTTGGTCATTTTACATGTCAGTCAACACCCCCTTCCTGTTAAAGTAAATGGTTCTTTACCCCTTTACCATTTACCATTATGTTAAGTAATGAAACTACCAGACTCTATTATGACAGGTTTGTGAAACTACCGCCCAGCTAAAATAATAAAGTCACAGCGTGCCCATTCACTTTTGAAACCAAAATTACATCATTGGTCTCTGCCGATCTGTTTATGTCGAGGGAAGAAAATTACCTTGATAAATATATTCACACTGTGCTGACTACATCCAGCCATTAGTGTTTAATTAGAGAGCAGACATGATACATTGGATTGCGTAAGCTCTTTAAGAGTGCAGATACTGCACTCAGACTGACTTTGTCATTGCCTGTGTTGATGTGAATGCCGAGGCCTGCAATGGAGCACATGATGCAATGCAAAGAAACACACACTTCAGGACGAAGCCCAGCCTCCACTCAAAGATCTATCTCACCGCCGGAATGCACAATACCTGCCTTCTTTGTTCCACTGTCACTGTTTCAATTTCCTCTCTTACACCCTGCTTTCCTTTTTACTCTTTCCTGGAGAGAGAACATTAGAACTACTGTAGATTGCGCCGAGCTCTGTCAGTGAATAAAAAAGTGAGGCCACTGTTTATCACGTGGGTGCTGAAGTTAAGCAACCCATGTGCAGGAAGAAACAATTACAGTAAACAACAAAAGAAATGAAAAATGTCGGGCTATTCTGCTTTGTTAGCGGAATTCTGTTATGAAGTGCACCGGCATGCTTATGGCAGTCATCTTTTATTTCCATTCCAGAGGGTCTGGCAGGCTCTGTGGTGTGGAGTTTCCACTGCAGACAGGAAAGCAGGCTGATTTATACAGAACCAGTCAAAGGCAAAAGGCTTCTACTTAAATGCTTACAATTTGTGTCCAAGATGAATATAATGACTTTACTGCCTATGTATGAATTTATTTCCAAAACAAAAATAAAATGTTAAAATAAAATGTTTTGCATTTTATTATTATTATTGTTATTATTATTACTATTTTTTTTTTTTTTTATTCTTTTTTTTTTTTTAATTATCCCAGCCCTTGCTTTTCAGTTACTATTACATTATTAAATTGTTTAAATTAAACAGACACATATGTCATTATTAAATCATTTAAATTGAACAATTAACAATCAAAATTGCCCTTAATGCAGACTACACATTCTAAGGGTGAAGGGAACTACTTTGAAGAACCTAAAGTGTAAAATTTTTACACGATGTACAGTCAGCTCCACAATTACTGGCACTCTCAGTTAAGATGGCTAAAAAAAAATGACTGCAGTTTTGGAAAAACATTCACTTCAGTTAAAGATTAGATTTGTTCTCATATTTGTTTGAGAGTTTGAGATAGTTTGAGACAGTTAACCACAAAGATATTTTTTTTATTACTTTTATTACCTGTCTTAACCAAGGGTGCGAGTCAGAGGCGCTGCTAGAAATTTTGAGCACTATTAAAGAACATAATATTGAGCCCCCAATATTACATAATTTCCTTTTTTAGATAGTGTTCTAAGTGGGGCCCGCTGTCAGTGCTGAGTCCTTGGAATCATCCTAACTCCCAAACCCCCACTCATGCCCTCACGGGTATCAATAATCATGGAACAGTCTGTGTGTAATAGATTTAAACTGGAAAGCAGTAAAAACAAGGGAAAACATTCTATGAGTGGGTGCACCCAAACATTTGGCTGGTGATATATGTTAGGCCAGAGATCTGATGCGGACTTTATAAGCAATGCTGGCTATGATACCAATCACGTCTCAGAGTTAAACTGTGGTATAATATTTTCATTTGTTATAAGTCACCATAAGCTTCTATGGACATGGTAATTAGTGCTTAAAGACCACTGAACAACTGCACGTTTCATGTGAAAGAGGGTAAGAAGAGGTGTAGTTGTATAAGTTCTTCCTATTGTGAGGAAATGACTTACATATATATAGTATCATGTGTCATGATATTGCTTTTTTGCTATATTGCCCAATTCTAACTGCAATTTCAATAGAACTGGTCCCAATATGCCAGCAAAACTTTCCCCATCAGGTTTCATATTTAGCCTCCTTTCGCACACACTCTCTGCCTCTGTTTTTTTCTTTTCTCCTTTTCTCTCCAAATCACACACATTTGGAGATAATATCCAGCCTGTCAAGGCATGTTCACGGTGCATCATTGCCCATTTCTTCAGGCAGCTGAGAAATTTGAAAGAAAGAAACAGGAGGAAGGTATCTGAACCCCCCCACAGTTTTATTGCTGTTTCTGTAGTAATGGAACAGAAATGTGTGGAAGCAAGAAAATGATTGGAATTACAGACAGTGGCTGGTCTGAGAGAACTTTTCCATTTTATTTTGCAATAATCATGCTTCCTTTACAGTATTATGATTCATGACCAGCACTAAAGGGCACTGTTACTCAGTCCAAGCACAGTTTAGTGTCCTTAATGTTCTACCATGCCATTTCATCAGCTAATCACCTCCATCACTCATTTTATGAGGTTATCAGAGCAGGATCCAAACAGTAGTCTGGACGTTGCTACAGCCCCCCAGCACTGGAGCTGAGTAACAGGCCTATAGGGCCTCTGTCCCCGTACCGAATTATGGGGGCACATTCATCTACTCTTTTTACAGCCTTGGCACACATTTTCCCCAATTACCCTTCAACCTCAAGAGAAATAAGCACAAAATACACTACCTGTCAAAAGTCTAGGGACATAAATGACTTCTTTGGAAACTTTTTGAGTGATGTGATGTTTTATGCTACCATAAAAAGTATTTACTATTAACTAATACCTTGCCTTTTAGAATGGACTGTATTATTGGGAATCTTTCTGATTATCGTTGGGCTATTCTTATTCTGGCTTTTCTTCATAGTTTAAAGCACAAATTGAACGTTGTTTGCTCAAAACGTGATTTAAGCACCTGGAAGTTTTGAATGCTTTTGTTGCAACAAGGTGGTAAAATGCATGGGGTCAGTGATGCATTGAATATCCAGGACATGTGATTCAAATGTGGACATCTTTTCCATTAATATTGTATTGCAGCCACACACTCTTGTCTTTTACTTTAATGACAACTGGTTAATGTATGGGATGATGGGTTATTCTATTCCAAATCAGACACATTCTTGCTTCCAACACATCAGCTTCAAGAACTGACTGTTCATTTGCTGCCTAATATATCCCACCCCCTGAAAGGTGCCATTGTAAGGATTGTTATTCGTTTCACCTGTCAGGGGTTTTAACATTGTGGTTGATTGGAGTATATTATTTCATGAGTAATAACTACATAAGAATACTACAGAAAAAAAGAAAGCAGTAACTTAACTTCTAAGAATGAAAACTTGAGTGAAAAAAGGAGAAGCTATTAATATCAAGGTTGGAAGCAGCTCATCTGTATGTAAAGTCATTATACACTGATTTTTTATTATATTCACTCACAGATCTAGCAGACCTTGGCTTTTAGAACATTGGGAGTGTGTGTCTGCGGGTAAGGTGACTGCATTGATCAGGTGAATAGACACAGTGCCTCACTGCAGCCTGTCTCTCACCAGACCCTGTGAGAGGAGATTCTTTATGACACGTTTGTCCTTGTTCAGTCACTAACTCCTACTCCATCTTATGACAAAAGCAAAGCCAGTCAGAACACACGGGTCATTAAAAAGAACTCCTCTGTATCAAAGGCTTAATAAGCTTCTTAGACTTTAGCACATGCATGCAGTTCCCCTAGACTAGTCTTTGGTCACATTCTCCTTGAGATCAGTACAAAAATAAATAAGGTGAAGGAATCCGGAGGGAGAACATGGAGAACGTGTCGACTGGTCCCACGTTCTTTTAATTACATCGAGCTAGATAAGGCAGCCTGGGATTGAAAGACTTTCAGGTGTAAATTCAAGGGCATTTCATCCAGAGCCATGAGCCCAAGCCGCTTTTTCCAGGCTTAAAATATTCCAGCATCTGCCCACCTTGAAGATTTGTTTAGGTGGGAACTCGCTGACTCTCTGTACACAAATCAAGATTCATGAGGTGGGTGAAATTATTTTTGACATTTTCCTGGTACTTAATGAGGTGACCTTCAGACTTTGTGGAGAAAGGTAATGATTCTGATTCTGGAGAAAGATACAGAGTCATCCTCTCACCAACAAAACAAAAATTAATGCATTAAACAAAAACATATTTACACAATATGTCCTCACATAATGTACGATCAGCAAAGTGATTTGCTTACCAGTCCAGTGTTTGGTTTCTTTGCGGAAGTAGGTTTGACTATAGGGTTTTGCAATAGATGGAATACATGATAAACCACACATTTAAACAATCTTATTCGCTACTATTAAGTGATGTTTGCTTCTCATTTGCTTGAAGTCAATCTCACTCTCTTCATCTGCTCCACAACACTGCCCACAGTCTGCATACAAGCATCATCTGTCTCTTTGGAAGTCTATGGAAGGTGAAAGGAAACTCCCTATGCTCCATTACGATGTGAATGCAGAATTGCGAACACCAGTTTACTGTATCCAGTGAACTTTAAACCAGTAAATCTATGACAGCAAAATAACAATTCTAAATAAAAGTATTCACATTCAAGCCAGGGGTGGATCTGATGTCTCTGGGGCCCAGAGCAAAGACACTTCAATTTAATGCAGAATACAGTATTTACCTTGAACTCTCCAAAATTTAACTATCCTGTTTTTCCCTCAGCAAAAGCCTTGATTATGTCTTCTGCGTAAGAAGGCATGGCAATGGTTTGTTATCGGATTTTCCAGCATTGGATTTGAGCAGGACAGATTTTTTGCAGTACCAACTGGATTCAAACCACATTCGCTGGTGGTTTCAGATCTGGTTCAAATCAGATTTTTGGACATGCGACTAAGCTTAACCAGCCAGTCATATATTTTTTTCTTTTCCCCCATTATTCAGGGGCAGAGTTTCTTAATGTCAGAATGTACAACAAGAAAATCGGAAATCGGGGATGCGCATCACACTATACCTTAAACTCTGAGACTTGAAGCTTTTACCATACATGTAGGTACACATTTTTGCTTTGTATACTGTAATATTATAGTGAATTTCAACAGAGATGTGAACTTAAAGCCTGTTGCCTAATATCAACAGTCCCTCCTATTACTCTTTAAGCCAATGTTTCTCTGCTGACCAGGTCATCCCCCTTAAATGTCATCTTTTTCTCATGTTTTAGTAGTTAAAAAGCAAAATACTGTTGCAAAACATTCTGCTATGGAACCAAACACATCGAGGTCTAAGCTCAAATGTACCTTGTTTGCTTGCCCTTCTCTAGTCAGTGTACACACACACAACGTTACTACAGCAACCAATGTGGATATGCATGCGGTCAAATCTAAAAATCTGATTTAAGAAAGAAAATGTGAATAAAGCAAACAAAATAAGACTCATCCAGATCCCTCCAACACACAAGGTGCAAAACAAACAATGACTAGCAATGGACAAGGTTGAACAAGGGGGTGTACATGTGCAGACATGAAGAATCACTAACCGCTGGGAAGGATAACAAATGGGTGGGGTCACAAACTAAACTCAGGTGAGGGGCATGACAAGAGGGCAGAGCTTTGGAGGAGCAAGACAACCAGAACGAAAACAAAAGAAAAAGTAAAAGCACACAGATAGGAAAACAGGTGTTGGAGAGAAAAAACAAGAAGGTGCAAAAGGGATTTAATACCATTAAAGCTAATTCTAATCAGAATAATAAATTAATATGAGATGCTTTTAGGTCTGGATTTCATTCAAAGCCAATAAAAGACAGATATGGGCAACACCAATAATTGTCTTTGGCAAATAATACCAAGGCTAAAAGTCTTCTTGTTTACATAAAAATGACAATACTTTGTTATTTCTACAGAGAAAACAAGTAAATGTGGCTACTGAAAATTCCTATCTGAAAGCCAGTAATATTATAACTGCCACATAAACTGACTTTAGTGGAGTGAAATAACTCAGCCGATCTGCCATTACACAGCATTCTCTCTGTCTCATGTGGTTAAGTGAATGCTGTAGAGGGTGGAAGAAGAGTACTGCATACACATTTATTTACAAGCATTCCCATTAAATACTCAGCATTAAAGACACTTTAGGTTTAATATAAGGATGAATATTCAACTCAGTGCTGGTGGCCTAGTGGTTAGGGAGTTGTTTCTGCAATCAGAAGGTTGTGGGTTTGAATCCCAGGACTGCTAGGGGCACCACTGAGGTACCCTTGAGCAAGGTATTGTCCCCACACACTGTCGCTGGCAGCCCACTGCTTGGTGGATGGGTTAAACGCAGAGAAAGAATTTCAAACTGTGTGCTGTGCTGTGGTGAGTTCATGCATGACTTAGGCCACTTTACTTTAAGAAAACATTCATTCATTTTCTGTAACCGCTTAATCCTTACTAGGCTCGTGGGTACCCAGAGCCTATCCTGGGGTCTACGGGCGTGAGGCAGGGACTCACCCTTGGCGGGGCGCAAGCTCACCACAGGGCGCGCACACACACACACACACACACCATTCACTCACAATTTAGAATCCCCAATTCACCTGACACGAATGCCTTTGGACTGTGGGAGAAAACTGAGACCCCGGAGGAAACCCACTGCATCACGAGGAGAACATACAAACTCTGCAAGCACAAGGCCAGGACGCCGATTTGAACCCCCAACCTTGGAAGTGTGAGGCAACAGCGCTATCCACTGCGCCCCCTTGGGGCTCCTTTAAGAAAACATTTAGTACCAATATTTTCAGTTGAGGGTCAGTATCGACCCTCTGACAGACCTTTCCTCTTGAATCAAAACAGCCCCACTTGTCCAGCGGTTCAAGATTTCAGTATCTATCCCTGAGCATAAATTCACCTACTCATTTGTACATGCTCACAGTCTGAGAGGGTTTTGCTTGCAGATGATGAAGGACCATCAAATGAACTTTAGAGGAATGTCAGAGAATTTTGGTTCACTCCAGTTTCACAGCAGGTTTATACAACTGTAAGTCTACTTCAGAGTGCATTTATAGGTTTAATATAAACATTGTGAATGAATGGACTGCAGGATACCACACTGGTTCTCTCTCTCTCTCTCTCTCTCTCTCTCTCTCTCTCTCTCCCACACACACACACACACACACACACACACACACAC
>JBBPCZ010000017.1:13734103-13744752 GCA_037974445.1 Brycinus macrolepidotus | reverse complement strand
TGTGTGTGTGTGTGTGTGTGGGTGTGTGTGTGTGTGTGTGTGTGTGTGTGTGTGAGACAGAGAGAGAGGGAGGGAGAGAGAGAGAGAGAGAGAGGGGGAGAAGAGAGGAAGAAGAGGAAAAGAGGGAGTGTCAGGAGGGATTAAGGAAAGGTCAGACTGTTTAATATGGGGAACAACTTCATAAAGTAAACAACTCATTAGGAATGTCTTTCTGGGTGTTAATGAAGGCTTCATGAATGAGCATACTGTTCTGAATGAAAATCATTTCCCTCATGAAATGGAAATAAATCTCTGACTTGCATATTTTGAGCGGACCAACTGGATGAAAACCTTGCCTTCATTCATCGCTGTCGCTGATATAAAACTTTCCCTTCCCCACACTTTTAACTTCACGAAGTTGGATCCAGCAATCTTTTACATTTTTTTTACATTCAGCTGAAATATGAACACGGATCAGTCTGAGGAGTCTGATGAGAGATGTGTCAGTTTCATTACCTATTTACTATGCAAAGAATATGTCAATATGGTTGAAAAGGCATGTATTAAAATATCTGCGCGGTGTTTGTTTATGGCTTTAGAAGCTGAACTGGCCGTTTAACCTTTTGACCCCGACCATAAGATAAGCCGCATGCAGAGAGTCCGTGTTTACTCACTGAGAATATGATGCAATCAGTGGCAAACAGATTCCAGTTCCAAGAAGAGGGCATCGTTATAAACATTGACATTTAGCTTATGCCTTGAGATCCCTGATAATACTCAATAAGCCTCATTGTTGAAGCTCAGTCAGGCCTTTAGGTTTCAGCGGAGTTCCGATTTAGCAGAAGACCTTGTCAGCCCACAGCAGGGGAACCAATGGCAATATTTTTGCCCCCACTGCTCACACAACTGATATAAATGTTTTCAAAAATTGGTCTTGGATCAAGACTCTCCAGGCTCCTGACCAACGGACCTATCTATGCTCACAGATGGAAACTTTCAAACCAACGCTGTGACAGAATGTCAATCCCATTCAACCAACCCACAGGAAAAAAAAGTAAATAAAATAAAAAACAAACAAACAAAAAATCTTCCATCAAGAAGAATTCCACAGATTTTACAAAACTGCTGCATGATTGAATGTTTAAGATGTAAGCAAAGTCGTTTGAGGTGAAATGCTCTGTTCTAAGTAAGAACTGTTCATAGCAGTTGTGATAAGAATCAGACATCTGAAGCATTTAATATTTCTAAAAGCTTCCTTACAGAATGTTACTACAAAAAAAATCTATGAACACCCTGCGTGATGTCTGACACATAGTTTAATGATAGTTTTGACTTGAGTTTTTGGTCTAAAACATACTTTTAACAATCCATTCATCACAGAGGGCTACATGCAGGGTGTTGTGAGGCAAATAGTTTCAAAAGAAAGCTGTTTTTTCAGATATACTACTATTTTGCTATTATCCACATTACATAAACTCTGAAGACATGTAGGCTCACTGGTGGTTTGCAGAATAAACAAAATGTTTATATTTGTGTTGTAGACCGTGACTCCTGGGCTCCTATCTTCACCACTATAAAGAAATCTCAGTTGGTAAGGTTCTCTGTAATGAACCATTTCACATCGATGAGCTATGTCACAAAAATTGTCTCTATTCACATCTCAGGAGATGAATTATGCAGTAATTTAGATCAGTCGATATAATTACCCTATCATGGCTCTGTAGATTTTACTACATAACAATTAGATCAGATGTAAAGACAACTTGCATCTCCTGCTGCTCAGATATTTCTGAAACTAAAGTCAGTTCTCTCAGTCTCAGTTTAAATGCAGTGAACAACTTTTACAACTTTATCGGGACCACAAATATCTCATGTCTGCGTTTTGTCTTCTGCTGTTCCTCCTGAGGAATTTTAGGAGAATCTCCATTAAGTCTCCTGAGCCATTAAAAATCAACATATGTGCAATAACATTTTCCTAATGGGAAACTGCAGCACACAAGGTCTTTTAATCTGTAAGACACAGAAAGGTGGAGTGTTTTGTTCAGTTAAAATGATGTTTATGTATTTACAGTTGATGTAGATAAGCTAATGTCTTAGCGTAAACCGCTATGTACTGTAACACAACTGAAGATATTCCAAGGGATTTGCATCAGTGTTTTCTATATCATACTTACATTATAGACTGCCCAGGCATGACATTAAAACCACTGATAGGTGAAGAGAATAACACAGACTATCCCCTTATAATGGCACCTGTCAAGGGGTGAGATAGGTTAGGCAGCAAATGAAGAGGCAGTTCTCAAAGCTAATATGTTGGAAGCAGGAAAATTGGGCAAGCGTAAGGATCTGAACAACTTTGATAAGGGTCAGGTTGTGACAGTTGGATCACTGGGGCAGGGCATCTCCAAAATGACAGGTAATGTGGGGTGATCCCATTATACAGTGATTAGTATCTACCAAAGTGGTTCAAGGAAGGACAACCAGAGAACTGGAGAGAGGATCATGGGTACCAAAGGCTCACCTGGGAAAGAGATGGCACCTTCATGCACTATGAGAAAAAAGCCAGAGGCAGTGTGATGCTCGGGGAAATGTTCTGCTGGGAAACCTTGGGTTCTGGTATTTATGTTTCTTTGACATGTACCACCTACTTAAACTTCATGGCAATGGTTATCTCCTATACAAGTGGCTTCTTTCAGCAGGATAATGTGAGCTGACACACTGCAAAAATTGCTCAGGAATGGGTTGAGGAGCATGATGAAGAGTTGAAGATGTTGATTGATTGAGCGTCTGTGGGATGTGCTGGACAATCTAGTCTAATCCATGGAGGCCCCACTTCCTTACAAGATCTCCTATTAACGTCTTGGTGCCAGGTACCCCAGCACACCTTCAGAGGGCTTGTGGAGATCATGCCTCGACAGGAAAGAACAAAACAGTCCAGTAAAAACAGTCAACACCTGTTTGGCAGTAGTTAGGAAGTAGTCTCGTAGTTAGGAAGTACAGCATCATTAACTTAATTAATGCTTAACTTATGCTAACTGTAACATCACAATATTTTTTGGTACATTTTGTGATATTATATTTTTTCCCCCATTCAATCCATTCAGCCCCAAACTGGCTCAAAAGCTTGCTTTAGTGTCTAATCCTTCACAGCTCTGGGGTGTGATTTGGTAAACCTACGCAAGTGAAAGCTCTGTTTATGAGTGGTCCAGGACATTAATGTAGTCCACCTCCAGCGCTGCATAGTAGCGCCATGACAGATCCAAGATCAGAGGCCACTCTCACACAGGCACTTATGCTAATTCAGCTCGTTAAAGGTCGAACCATGGTGCTCCACGAAGCAGATGTGTCTGCTATTACAGGAAAATCACTGCCCCCTGCCACTCAGATCAACATGGCTACATCAGCACACTCAGGCCTGAATAATGTACCAGCTTTGTGACATTTGCATGACATATAGCACAGGTTTAAAGGAAATAATGGCGTTTGAAACCCAAGGTGTGCCTTTCTGAGTCCAGTTCACGTTTACTGATGTTTTACTGTTTTTTCAGAATGATTGGATTAGTGGATGCTGCTGTCTCCTGGTTAAAGCTGTACATTAAATACAAGTGGTAGAAGTTAAAGAAAGCATTAGTGTCAGACTAAGCAGATCAGCTGCTTCCCCTTAAAGGAAAACTGCAGCACTTTTCAATCTAATCTCTACCTACAATATCTGTAACACATGGTCAGTTTAAATGGGAAATACTTTCAGTACATTCCCCAGTACTTGGTAAAAGAACAAGCTTATAGTAGAAGCCAATAAGCATTTGCTTTATATAATAAAGAGAGTTTTGCCTACATTAATTTACTAAACACAGTAGAATACATTCCATAAATTATTGTTTATAGTAATTGATCATATGCAGATATGGCAGATAGACATTAGGTTGATTAACACTCTTTCCTTATGTAATTATTTTTGGGCTATAGTGGTTAGAGAGCAGTGTTGCCATGGGTTGCTAATAACTAAAGCTAAAGGGAATGAACTAGGTGCAGAACGTACTGTAGCACAAAAGGCAGAAAAGAGCACAGTGTTCTGAACTGGCCTGCAGGGGCACTGGGGGCCATGGTAAACACAAGCACTTTCACCATGGGAGGCTATGAATGAATAGAAGAAAGGTAGGTGTACCTTTTAGATGCAAAGCACCTCATGAACTTGGCTTATAAACTCACACTCTTACTCACTCGGTGAAAAGCCCAAAATACACCCTACAAAAGAACACAGTCATAGTACATGCTGCCATTGCAGTACAAGAGCAACTGTGCACTGATAGCGGAAAGTTCACTTGATCAAAGTATCAAAGTGTTCGGGTCAGGCAGGCAGATAAATGTAATAAATTAATTTGCCTGCCTGACCCGAAGTTTCAACACTTTGACACTGATACTTTACAGTATTTATGGGTTTTCTGTAATCAGTTTTTTTTAACTGCAGTGTTCTTCAGTCCTGTCAGTGCATGCATTTAATGACCAATATATGTTTAACAAAATTAGGCTTAGTCTTTAACCTTTGCATTTATAAACATGAAATTGCCACAGATAATAATTTTTAAACACATCTGCTATGTAGAGTATACTTAAAAATAGCATTTCCTTCTAATTTTAGAGTACAGTTTTTTTTTTCCAGTGTACTGAGTCTAACACACTGTGAAAAACATAAAATATAAAACATGCTATATTTTGCATGTCTATATTTTATGCTTTTTTCCAATATTATAAATTCAGCAAATAATAATTCAACAAAACTTGGCCCGTAATTTCACTATACCAAAGTTTACTAGCCACTGTAACAACCCATAGTAGTTACACAGTAAATTCTACAACTGACCAAAAAGGCTTGGTCTGCTACCTTGGTCTGCTATGCACCAATGTGACACAACTGATCAAACAAGCTCAGGAAACTCTGAAATCTGCAGTGTCACTGATTGTCATTTGATCACATTTTTGAGAGTGCCTGTGGAATAACACTTATAACATAGGTATCAATCACTCTCTGGAGTAATGAAGCGTGAGTGATATCTTTGTACCAGGAAACCAGAGCAGGAGTGCCAGTTTCCAGCAACAGGCATCAACAGGCATCAAATATTCACGAGGCATCCATTCAGCATGCCCTCTGAAAGAGAGAGAGAAAGAGAGAGAGAGAGAGAGAGAGAGAGAGAGAGAGAGAAAGAGAGAAAGAAAGAGAGAGAAAGAGTATGAGAGAGAGACAGAGAGAGAGAGAGAGAGAGAGAGAGAGAGAGAACTGCATAAACTGTGTCTGTTATCCTCTCAATATGCTGTCCGGGCTTTCCGGGCTGGTCTGAGCTGTCGCTCTGATCTCAGGACGCTCGAATGAAATGCTAATAGATGAATAAATGATAACTCCCATGAATGTGCCACCGCCCATGGCCCATCTCACCATTTCTCTCCGTGTGTAATTCTCTCTGGCAGTAATGCGACTCCTCGCTCTGAACTGTGATCGCCTGGATGGCTTGGACGCTTATTTCCGATCCCCCACAGCTTGGGTGCGATTGCAGAGCCTGCCAGTGCCTGTCAGAGCCCCTTTTATCTGGGTTTTCATCTATGTGCTGATATATAGAAGCCCACACAGAGATGCTGAGTGACAGGAAACACAACTGATCAGCAGCAGCCTCACATCTACTGAAGCGAATCACAAAGCCCTGTTGGTGGTAAGGCGGCCTTCACCCTAGCTGGGAATGAGGCCTGTGCCACAGAGTTGCATCCGATAGCTGTGGAGTAATTAGTATTAGCGCAAGGGCTGATGTAACAGCTGCGATGTATAATTTAATATAAAGAGAGATGGCGTATATCTTTACCTTTTACATGCAAACGTTTGGGACGTGCTTGCATGTCTGGGTGACATCCATCTCCTGTCTGATCTCACCTTGCCCTCTTGGAAGTGTGTTTAATGCAGAGGAAACATGACACATTGTTTCCTTAGACGCTGAACGGTTCGGCAGTGGGAGTTATTTCTTTACATACACATTCCTTGGTAGGTTCCCTTGACAACGTCGCTTAGATCCTCCCCCTTGCCCACTTTTCCTTCATCCAACACATCAGCTTTAAGGACTGACCATTTACACTCGACCAGTACACTTGGTCATACCACTTCTGGGTGGAAAATTGCCCTAAGGCAAAATACATAATCTACAATGTGCTAAGATTTTTGTCAGGTCTGTGGGTTGCGGCCACTAGATGCCGCCATTAGTTACGTTTTGTTTTAGCCCTTATGTTCTGCATCTCATCAGGCGTCTACAACCCAGGTGTTAGTAATGAGCACATTAGCTGGGTTGCTAGGCACCTGATGACATGACCATGTGTTTATGTTTAGATTAAGTTTAAATGCACTGCCGTGACAGAGCTACGGCACGTGGTCACCGACATATCTAACTTCCATCAGGGTGCGGCTTGGAGTTCTCTCATGCAGGAGGGAAGGACCTCCTGGAACCTCTAAAGCAAGCCGCTTTGCCTGGGTGGACACCGACATAGTCCGACATAGTAAACCTTCCACCAGGGTTTGGCTTGGGTTCTCTCATGCAGGAGGGAAGGCCCTCCTGGAACCTCTAAAGCAAGCCACTTTCCCTGCATGGTCTCCAACATATCGGACATACTGGCCATCATAACCCCGATCCCCAACCCACAGCCATCTGAGCAGTTAGCACTCGGCTGTGCTCATGTATGGGTTGGTATGTGTGTTCATAGACGTGCTTAACCTCCTTGTATGTTTGTGGACAGTGCTGGGCTGGAAGGACGAGCTGAGAGGAGCTAAACCAGAAGAGCTACTCCACGTGGCAGTTGGAGCAGCTTCTGTGCACATCAGCTACTGCTCAGTAGCTTCCGGCTCCTTTGGCTCTGGTTAGCTTCAGTGACTGTTAATCCCCATCTCTCTCTTCACACAGGCGTGAGGTGTTCGCTACCGTGACCACTGCAGTTCTGGACTCCTCTGCAGCTCGGGTTCTTTCACGCAGGAATATTGGATTTCCTGGAACCTCTACAGTTTTGTGTTGGACTTCTAAGTTTGTGTTTGGAGCTTGGTGAGCTCATTTCCCCTGTGGCTTTTCATTAAAGACTTTTTGTATTCCTAACTCTGGTTCTGCAGTGAGTCCTTTCAGTGAGCCCGACATGACAATTTTAGCAAAAAGATGTCTCTTAAGCAGAAAGCAGAAAAATTAGAACACAGACGGGTCAACCAACTAGTTAAAACAACACTCCATTTATGAAGTAGATATCGAGTGTATGTAGCTAGCTAACTCATGACTGAAGTTATAAACAACATGCATGATTGAAAAATCAGTATACACTAATTTATTCCTTTATATGTGCATCTGTATTTTGACTCCACCAATCACTGTATGTGAATTACAAATCTGTTCTTCTGCATTGTGACATGCTTACGTGAGGCATCTTCACTGTTTAGATGAAAGTCTTGTTTTAGGAGACGGCGGTAATATTACATGAAAAGCCTACTCATGCTCATGCAAAGTGGAAAAGCAGTTTCTTGTTTAAATAAAAAGCAAGTGAACAAAAGTATGTTCTTGCTCCCCCCATAATGAAAGTGGGGGTGCTGGTCCTGTACTTCCATGGGCAGCTATAGATTAAAGAACTACTTATTTATAACACATTATAAACTTTACCATACGTAAGTCATTTATGTATTTCCTCTTTATTCAAATGAATATTGAAGCTGAGAGAAACGATCAATTTTGTGTTAAATGTTTTTGCTTCTTTAATGCAATGCAAGGATAGTGGAAGTTAAACCCATGCATAATGTAAAAATTAAAAATTAAAGCAGCAAAAGCATAGAGGAGTGTGCAGTTTGCATTTAAAGAGCCTTAATTCTAAATAATTCAGAGTATTAATGTGGAGCTTTTTGTAGAGAATTTGTAGAGAAACTTACTGACTCACAATTTCTTTGCAACGATGATACTAGGAATCAAAGGTCACAATGTCTACAACACAAAAATAGCCATTTCATTTACTCTCTAAAGTCACCAGTGAACTCAAATGTCTCCTGAGTTTTTGCTTGTAAAGTTCATTACAACAAATTGTGTTAGAAATATATCAAATATATATAATTTAGGGATCTGCCATAAATGGATTTTGAAAAAAATACATTTTCAGTCAAAACAATTGTAAAAATGTCTCAGACACCAGGCAGTACATTTTGCTTGAACACTGAGCATTGCACACCAAATTTTATGTTGATTTTGTTTACATCTTTATAATTGAACTGTGTTCAAATTAGAGAAATCTGTGGGATTTCCCTTTGAAAAGTAAGTAAAAATGTTGGTGATGACCTATATGACCTGCGTACATAAAAGGATGCAGAGTGTTGGCCACCTAAGCCTCAATTCATTTCCAATTACGGATTGAGAAGAAGGCGCCCTGTACTGGAAGAAAGAGATCATCTGATATTGACATGCAGAAGGGGGTTAAAATAACAATTGATTCCTTATCGCAAGAATCGTATTAGCACTGATGGTGTTTGAACCTTATCCCTTTACCGCATGCAGAGTGTCAAACTGCTGATCATTATCTCATGCCGCTTTGAGGAAGGCTGCTTTGTTATGGGAAGAAATTTTTTATCTGCTTTCTTGAACGCAGAACATGCGATAGCAGCATCAACCTCCTTGTGCAGCACATATTGAGAGCATCTCTAGTTGTGCAACAAATGTCAGTAAGGCTCTTTTTTAAAGTAATCTGAACATTGCAGCTTCTCTTTATATTGTGTGAACATTCTGTGATGAAGGGACCAAAAAAAAAATGAAAATGATAAAAATTACACAGACTAATATTGTTTTATTTACATTAAAAGCTATGAGCTTACATTACCATTCTGGAGAAATGAACATACTATGATATGAATGATATTGAGATATGGAGATATTCTGGTTCTGACAGTGATGGTCTGTGTCTATCCTAAAGGGAGCATTTGTGAATTTGGTAAATGAATTAACTGAGCAGATTTGCTTGCTGAATAAGGAGGCTAAACAGGAAGGCGGCAATTGAGAATTGAGTAAAGTGGTCCCTTTTAGTCATGTGTGAACACAGCACAGCACACGGTGTGAACAATGTGAAATTCTTTCTCTGCATTTAACCCATTCACCAAGTGAAGCAGTGGACTTCCACCAATGAGGGGCACCCGGGGAGCATTGTGTGGGGACACTGCAGTGATGACACTAGCAGTTGGGATTCGAGCCCACAACCTTCTGACTGCAGGGACAACACTGAACCATGAAGAGTTGATGAATTGACACAAAATAGTCCTGAGACTTTGAGATAGCTAAATAGATCCCACAAGTCAATTTGTTTATATTGAGCAACTAAAGAACCAAATGTAGACAACAACCTTGTCTTAGTTGATCTGCATCTGGGGTAAATTAAACACTGTTTAAATATAATTATTTGTAAAACTGTTCTTTTAAGAGCAATGTGATGCACACGAATAACAGAAATGAAGAAAAAGAAAGTTATTCATTCATATATTAATTGTAATTCTGTCTCTTCGCTTTGGTAAAACACTTGCAAAGCCTTCTTCTCTGAAAGACTGAATATGTATGATTATCAAGGCTTGACTCATATTTACACTGTGCACACACCAAGTTAATGTGGGGTCACTCAACGCCGGTGTTAATTAAATGGGATTACACCAGAGTAAGAAAGGTGGTCCCGACCCTGCTCTGTTGATTTCAGTTCAGTTCTGTTAAGGACAGTATACTTAAATCAATATTGACCCACTTCCCATTAGCAGAGAAGTTCACACAGTTAATTACTTTAGCCCTTAAAAAAGCCATTAAAGGAGACTCATGGAAATGTTGGATATTTTGAAACTATTCTTTTACTGAAATATTGTGACAAAGATAAATAATGAATCTAGTTCTAAATCTGCCTTTAAGAAGGAGTGTTCAGAGTCATTGGTCTTGATTAAGACATGCTTTAAATGAAAAAGCCCTCAGATATCAATATGCGCTCACTGTTGAATGGTGTCCTAATGAGAATTTTGGGCAGGATGGACCGCATGTTGACTCAAAGCACACTGAGATACCATCCATTTGTGAGAGACACTGCAATTAAAGCAAAGTAATTATTTTCTTAATGAAAATTTCTTGCAGCACAATGAGATGCAGGACTTTAACGACAATAAAAGAGTGATGTCACAATTAACAGTAGTGAGAGAGAGAGAGAGAGAGAGAGAGAGAGAAAGAGAGAGAGAGAGAAATTAAGTATCAGAGAGAGACCGAATGAGGATTTTGATAAAAAAAAGTAGCTTCAGCCTCAGCAGGCCCAGGGTCATCTGCATTAACTTTTAAACTCTGTACAGTTAGTGTAGGTTAGTGCAGCGAATCTAATTTGCTGCCACAATATATGAACACAGAAGGTATTAAATCTTTTGAAGTACACTATATGGACAAAAGTATTGGGACACACATCTTTATTATTCAATTCAGGTGGCCCCACGTTTTGGACAACACCATGCTTCCAACTTTGTGGCCCTTTTCTATTCCAGCATGACTGTGCCCCAGTGCACAAAGCAAGGTCCATAAAAATGAGTTTGGATGTTTGGATGAGTTCAGTGTGGAAGAACTTGACTGGGCCGCACAGAGCCCTGACCTCAACCCCATCCAGCACCTTTGGGA
>JBBPCZ010000017.1:13717247-13731354 GCA_037974445.1 Brycinus macrolepidotus | reverse complement strand
CATGACACAGCTTTACACTGTGTCATGACACATGGACCAACAGAATGTTTTATCTTTTGGACTTATGGTCGCAACCATTTATTGAAAGGGGCCATCTTCTACATTTTTCTATTAAATTTGTTCCAGAGAAATCTACTTACGACATTTGTCTAAATAGATTTTACAAAAATGAGTGTAAATAATAAGTAGGACCTGCCCCATTATGGACTGGCGACCTGTCCAGGGTGTTTCTCTGTGCCTCTCACCCGATGACTGCTGGAATAGACTCCAGCAACCCCCACAACCCTGGTTAAGGATAAGCAGTTCAGATAATGGATGGATAGAATAAGTAGGACCATTGTACAACCTTCTCCCTCAGAGTTAAACTGATATACGGACATGACCTCAGTTCTGATGGGCTGCCTTGTACTGTGCCTAGTCTGAAAGGGTTGAAATGCACAGAACAAACTGTTATATTCAGACTGAAATAGTCATACATCAAAAACAATAGCTTCAGCTCAAGCCTCTCCTAAACAATGTTTAGACATTTTCCCCACATCTTCTGTACCTTCTGCTGCAGTAACGACAGTTTTTATCACTTTAACACAGCAGGAAGAGACAGGTTCAAATGGTGTCGGCTGAATTGGGCAGTCATGAGACGAGAGAGTTATGGGTGTAACTGATGTGTGGTAGTTGGAAATGGAGCCAGCGCTGCGGGCTCTCATGCTCCTGCCCTAAATCATAAAGTAGCTGATTTTCCTAAAAATACTCCCGAAGTTCATGTGAGAGGCACTGATGGACACGCAGGTTCCTCCGCCACTGACACTGCCGGGTCAGCCCGCCTATTACTGCCTGCCACGCTCCAGCACACACTCAAATGATGAGGAGAACTATTTTTGGGGGAGAAGGACATGTGCACACGTGCACACACACAGAAGCATAAGCGCGTGCACACACACACACTTACCACTAAACATGATCGATAAAGTCTTTCAACATAGACCCAAATTTTTCGGCCTGTGATGGAACCACATTAACCCCCATTTCATCACATTACTCTTTCTTTAACCTTCCCTCCATCCCCTCCACCTCGTCTCTTCAACATTCTCCTTCCCTCTCCCTCTTTTCTCTCTCCATCTGCCAATCACTGCTCTTTTTCTTTGTCCTTCTCATTTGAAAGTCTCGCCTCCTTGATTTGTCTCCTTTTATTCTCTTGTCATGGCTGTCCAGTCTTTATGTTCTTGTTTTTTTTAACAGTTTAAAAAATTCTCAAATTTCACACATAACATTGGTGTGTTTAACTCTTAAGTTTCTTCAGAGAAGGCAAAATAAATCAGCTGCAGCCAAACATTTCCGTTGTCTGGATTCTTTGGAAGACAGCAACAGCACAGTGTTTAACTTGCATTAAAGAGCATTAAAAAAAACAGCTATTTCAGACCTTTTAATCTTCTCTTCTTTAATAGCAATGCAGTGATCATGCAGAACATGATCTCACAAAGCTGAAAATGTGTATATTTTCTGTTTTGTTTGTGTTGCTCTTAGTTTTCTTAGATTTTAGTGTAAATAACACATCCTCTTCAGAGAGCAGGCTTGATTTTTTCCTGCAAATTTCTGTGTAGTGGAAAAAATAAAGTACAAATATACAATGTGCCATGACTTTTGCATGTCCATGTTTTACTTTTTTTTCCAAGATGTTAAATTCAGCAAATTTTGTATCATCAAAAAGTGCAGAAGTGTGTTCTTTGCAAAGAATGTGTATTTATTTTCATTCAACATCAACAAAAATCAGAACATGTAATTTGACCGGGTTTGACCGGCACATGTTTGCAGGGGTGTGAATATGACTGTACAGTAGAAACAGGAATATACTTCACTTTTTACCCGTAAGCTTTTTTTGTTGGTCAAATACACCAGATTAATAGTGAAGTTTTAGTTTATATGAGTTTTGTTCTGAATGTGTACACACACTTGCTCAGAAACTCACACGGTGCATCCAACAATAAGGGCAGCATCATGTTTCTTTTCTATAGTAATGACACACAGAAAACTCCACATGTTGAGAAAGCTATGTTCACACTATTGCACCAAACATTTGCACATGCCGTCGCATTTCGTGTTTATTGAAGTCACTTTTTGCCCCCTTGCGCTGAACAGCGCAAAACTCTGTGGCACAATGTTACAGTGTTCACGGGCAAAAGTTTTTAATGGCTTCCAGTCACTGCAGAATATCAAAAAATTGTGTAGTCTGTGTTTCAGGTTTATTCAGATTATAAGACGTCAGTCTGCTGTAAGATGTTGTGTCATATGCAGCTTTCCATCTTAAGTGCCTAAGTTGTCAAATTATGCTGCTGCACAGCAATGTGCTTTTTTCATGATGGTGTGAATGCTGTATAATGGTATTAATGAGATGGGAAAAACCTGATTATTGACATAGAATCCAGGTCTTTTTGCAAGATTTCCAATGCAATTATGGCGGTAGTCCGATTTTGGAGAGTGTGCTTTTTACAAGACCAATTGAATAATCAGACATCCGCAGGGTAATGGCTGTATTATAGATGTGCATGTGAACTCATTGTGCTGTAACATAACTAAAGTGTAAACTTATACGGAGACTGAAATCAGTCAGTATCATCTCCCTTAGTGCAGGGCTTCATGGCATTTATGCAGCAAAAATTATGACACATCAGTCACATTTGAATGAGTCTAGCATGACAGCTGGGTCAGCTTAGACTTTTGGTAAGAAGGTTATTTTATGCGCTGTGGCTCATGTAGATTAATGGAAATATTATTACACTCATTAAATGGAAGTTAAGTGTAAAAATGTTACATTTACCTCCGTTAAATATTGCCTCTCTGAAAAGGCTGAAAAACACACACTCCCACGCACAGCTTAAGTGTGAAGAGCAGCAGGCTTCCTTCGTGTGTATTTGAGGGCTGCTGCCACTACTGTTTACACAAAACACGTTCGGGCCTTTCTAAAGCACGACTCGGAGAACAGATGGGGAGACTTTAAAACAGCATCTGTGAACAACACCTAAATTACACCCTCTTCCCTGATTATGCAAGGGTCAGTACGTTTGATAGAAATGTCAAAGAGTGCCTTTCTGTCTTTGAGAGTCATCCTAGGGAGTGAATAAAGGCCTGTTTAAGTTGGAGCACTGTATTCCGTTCATGCTTAGCACACCTGCTTCATCTCATTAGGAGCCTGATAATTGGCTCATGAGATGTGGAAGCCGCAAAACCCCAGTAAACTGCAGTGTGTGGCACGGACCATGGAGTAAAGCTTTTTTTTGGGTGGGGACAGGCTTCAGACACCCTCGTTTTAAAGCATTTTACATGTTGGCCATTCACTGTAGCCATCAGGATGACACAGTGCATTTAATTGGCTCCTCGAAACCTAAGCTAATTTGTCACCGCTTGCAAATTTGGGAGCAGATTTTAATGAGTTGAACGGAACAAAGCCAGGGTCTCAAAGTGTATTGCCAACAGTGTAATGTAAGATTGAGTTAATTGTTTCCTCCACATCACCCGTTCCAATTACTCAGATACAGTCTGCCTGCAGTAACGGCACTTCTTATTACTTTACTATGAATAGGTAGGCCAAACTGCTGTAGGTAGAACGGGTGGTCATGTGCAGATGCACTCATTTGACATGACTGACATCACAACTATGAGGCTTTTAGATAGAACTTTTCGAAAACGGCACAGAATTAAACCAAACAGCCATGACCGTGATACAGTAGATGTAATATGCCTGTAAACAGAACTGGGCAGAATTCTTAGAAAAAACCTGATCAGTCAAGACATGTTTGGCATCCAAAATTTGCATCTTTAACACTGGAGCTGCAAGTCTAACATTACTAATAAACACTAGAAGTCAACAGTCTACCAGATCTTCCTCTGTAAATACATCTATAAAATTTCTCTCAAACCTCAAACCACATCCAGTTCTTCACTGATTTGTCAGTGTTGTTTAGGATGCAGTATGGCTAACTGTGAGCTATAAAAATGAACAAAAATTAAGGGTAGCTAAATTCTGTCAACAGCCTTTTTAGACTACAGCATCTCAAATGGGGTGGGGAAGGCAGCAGTGGGACACTGCTTGGAAACATACATCAGTACACCCTTCTAAAAGCTATTTTTCCAGGTCAGTGTGTGTGTGTTAAAGTGTGTAAATTTCATGGACTAAATAAACGCACTTCAGTTTTGTATTCTGGATGTATCGAAAATACTTCTATCATGGGCATTCTATTATGCACATCATGGGCAGTGTTGGGCACCAGGTGCCTGGAGGGGGGCACTACAGCAAGCCTAATTATCAAATTAGGATACAACTTACATACTAACAATATTTGGGCAGAATAGAGCTAGATTTTTCACAGCGACAGGCTAGTGAAAGTTCTTTAGACTATGTTAAAAACAGGTCAGGTCACAGCTTGGGTGCCCCCTAGTGTGTGGGACTCTAAGGCTGGGGTTTAGCATGTGGTCCAGACTAAAAACAGGTTTGGCAGGACATTCATTTCTGCTCTGAGCTCACACACAATGATTCTCTGGGTTGCCTATGCTGCTAGAGTGCATTAGCAGAGAATCAGATTAAAGATTCAGTCGACAGCCTTTTAATGTCAGATGGAGGTCATTTGACTGGTGTGGAGAGACAGAATGAAGAAATGGGAAGAAATCCAGTGAAACATCTACTCTAAAGATATAATTATGAAATAAAACCAGATTTGTAGTGATTTTTGGGTTAAGGGTAGAAAATCCATAGCAATTCTGACTGATGTTCAAGAAATGTAAAGGTTCTTCTCTTTTTCATCCTCTTCTTGTGTGTCTGTTTCACAAGCTGTATTTTGTTTGTTTGTTTGAATCTAGTTTGATTTGGGTTTCATTCCAACCAATCAGTTTGATGCTTGAGCATGATGCAGGATGGAATCTGCAAGATAAGGCTGCATAACAACAACAAGAGGCAATAGGTCTGAAGCAGTGAATTTCTCTCCCATCACCATCTCATCATTGCTTAAAGGAGATGGCACCAATCAGGTACCAAGGATCATATCAGACTGATTTCAGTAGAAAATACTAGATTGGATATCTGATTCAATCCTGTACCAAATCTAGACTAAACAGTATACACTCACACTGTGTTGGCTGTGTGGTTCTTCTTGTGGGATAGTGAGTAGTGTGGGCATCATCAGCATGAGCTGATAAAATTAAAGGTGTTATTGGTATCTGAAAATTAAATGTGTAATTGTGTCATTTATATTGTATGCATCACTGAACACTAATTGGATGAACAGTTGAGTTAAGTGTGTTGCAAGATCTGCAATAAAAGACTGCATTTGACTGTTTTATTTTTAAAACTGATTAGTCCATCAGGTATTATTCCATGAATCAACTAATGTTTCAGACTGTAACACACTGCAGCGGATAGTGGGTGCACCTCTAACTCCTCTGAAAGACATTTACCAAACCCACTGCTTTAATAGAGCTAGAAACATTGTGAAGGACTGTTCTCACCCATTATATGGACTCTTCTCTCTTCTACCGTCTGGCAAATGGTCTCCAAGCTTCTGCTCTGATTCTGCACGACTGTGCAGCAGTTTCATCCTGCAGGCTATATGAACTCTGAATGCGAATTAATGTCTAATCGCTGGTTAACAAAGTACATTCCGGTGAACTACCTCACCTTATGCTGTATACACTTCTCATATTACATTCTGGATTTTCAATAGCACCTGCACTTTACTTTACCTCTATGTCCTGTCACTCAACTTGGTAAGTCATAATTTACACTTACTCAGTGTGGTTCTATGCTGCTAACTGTCTCTTGTGCAATAATGCATGTTCCTGTGCAACAATATATGATTCTGTGCAATAATATATGTATGGTGCAATATTATTCATTCTGGAAAGTTTACATCCTCCTCACACGGTAACCTTGTGCAACATTTACATATATTCCCACTTTTATGTTACACTTCTGTACTGTCTGTTTACTGAACTGTCTCAGATTCACATCCCATTCACATTACTATATTGTCTATTTTTTGTATTGTTTATGTCATCCCCTGCACTTTGTTCAATGCTGCTAACTGCCTCCTGTGCAATTTCATACTTATGGTGCAATACTAGTAATTCTGGATGGTTTACATCTCGTTCAAACTATACTGTTACATAGTCAGATACATTACTGGACATTGTCGTGGTGTCTATTTATTGTATTGTTTGTATTATTTCTGTCGTAACTTGCATTTTGTTGAATGTTGAATGTTGCAATATGTTGCACCGTGGTCCATTGAGAAACGTCCTCTCATCACGCTATGTATGTGTACACAGCTGCTGATGGCAACAAAGTAACCTTGAACTAACTAAACCATTCTAAAGTTCCCTTTCACTTTGCACAGACAACCAGCTTCAGTGCGGTCATCATTCAAACTTCTATGAGACAGACATTGAAGTAGTATAAAAGAGTCATGCTGGACATATTTCATGTGAATGACCATTTTAATTAACCCCTCTTCACAATAGCCATAAAATGCCCACCTATTTTGAAAATTACTCACTTGAACTATGCAAAAATCTCTTCTTTTCTTCAGTAACTTTGGTGGAATATTTTTCTGAAAGTCAAAAACTGAAAGTCAACTGGATTTTTGCCTTCATAAGTGAGCAAGTTAATGTATTTTTTAACATTGTTTTTATTATGTTCAAATGCTATATTACACTGTACGTCATTTTTTCATTTCACAAAATCTGCGGCGCTGTCCATTCTTTTTCAGCACAAATTTGTGGAGAGGTGAGAATTGTTTTCACAACAGGGGATTCTAATCTGTTCCATTTCACCTCTCGTTGCTCACTAGCAGCTTAACACATTCACCACATTTCACACACAGAGAGCCAGTGGTGTCCTAGTTACGAGTGAGGAAAATATTTTATGAGAAAATATATTTTATTTGAGTCAGTAGCCATTTTGCCTCTGGGGGCTGTGGAAAGAGGCTGCATCAGTGATATGCTAACAATGCCTATTGGTTGGTAGCACCATCTTCAACATGGTTGTCATAACAACAGTTTAGCATGGCCACCAGAAACCATGTTCCATATTAGTGCAAGAGCAATGACCCCAAAACAAAAGATCACAGAACAATTAGTATAATGCAACAAATAAAGAGAGAAAAATAGATGATTTTGAATGTGCATCTATGGAGAAATGTGCAAAATGGATACATTTGTCCACTAAAATTATCCAGGCACATTCAACCAGCCAAACCTCCTGGCAACAAGTGACTTTTTGTGCTTTTGTGGTGCAGTAAAACGATAGAGGCCAAATCCCTTCCAGTACCTCCTGTAGTGTTATGCAAGCTGTATTACAAGAGTGGCCAAGTGCATCATACAAGTATAATAGACTCTGATTCCAGTCTCACCATTGTGCATGACTACAGGTCCAAGCAAGGCGATTGTTTCAGTAGATTCATGAGCCTTTGTAAAATCATACTTCCCACGGCGCTACAAAATAAACATAAACATCACGCACAACAGCTGTTTTCAGTGCATTGGCTTTCATTTATACAAGTCAGGCTAATTTCCTCTGCAGTGCAAGCATGTTGCATCCTTGACCTCTACTCTTGTGAATGTGTGCACACACACCACTGACTGTGTAGCAAACAATTGAGAAGAAAAATTCAATTTCACCTTTCACATTTAGGTGCAGCTGAATGAATGAAAATAAATTAGAACATTCACATTCCCTTGAGTTCACATCTTCCCCACCCCACCCCCCACACGCAACACTTCAGGCAAACATAATTCAGGTATGAACTCCTGTGTTTCTGTATTGTACTTGCAGAGGCTGTTTCTTTGTCCTTTCCTGCATATTTGCACAACCATACACACACACATGCACACACATGTTGAGTGTGTTGAAGAATGGTAACCGGGGGACACTGAGGCTAATGAATAAATAATGATCGGCCCCACCCCTTTCCCCTTCTCCACCTCTCAGAGTCCTCTGGGATTTCTCCCTCATGAATAATAAATCTTCTGTCATCTCCAATATTTCACCCCACAACACTGTGCCAGCTCACTCTACGACTACGTGAGTGTTAGTCCATGTGTCTGTGTGTGTGTGTAGACGTGTGTGTGAGCACGTTCAGTCTTTCGCCAGACTGACTCACCCACCCTTGGCCAGCTGCTGCTCTCAGATGAAGATAAATGTGTTTGAACAGTATGCAGAAGGGAGCTTCGCTGGCATGTGTCAGAGCAGAGGTGTGAAGCTCAGCTCCCGTGCAGAGTCACTGCATGCTTTACTGATCCAGCTCATGATGTGCTCCGTAACCAGCTGATGGATTTAATTACATGAGCTAAAGTGGGTAATCAGCTAAACCGTGCTGTGCTGTGACCCTCAACTACTGGAGGTTGGCACAAAACTTGTAAGATGCATCCGCAGAAAATTGCTGCTGTCGTAACAAAACACCATGAAGCAATAAGGTCATTATTATTTTTTTTATCTATCTATTCCAAATACTTTTGGATCATTTCTATTGGTTCATTCAACATGAGGTGCTTACAGAAGGGTAGCTGGCATTTTAAATAATGTAAAATAAAACAAGTTATGATTAGATCAATACTAATATTAAAATAATTTTAGTTCATGATCTGAGATGCTTATCCTTAACTATGTTTGTGGAGGTCTGGAGCCTATGCCAACAATCAAAGGGCAAAAGGTGGAGAAACACCCTGGACAGGTTGTCAGTCAATTTCACAGCAGATACACAGACAAACGCGCTCACACACAGTTACACCTAGGAGCGATTTAGCATCTCCAGTGGACCTGACGTGCATGTCTTTGGACTGTGTGAGGAAACTGGAGTGCCAGGCAGAAAGTCACGCAGAGACGGAAAGAACATGCAAACTCCCCACAAAAAGAACCCTCGGCTGCTCAGCTGGAAATTAAAGGTCTTGGGGCCTCGTGTGAAATGTCGTGCGTAGAATTCACACTAAAACATAGCATACTGACAAAACTAGAAATGTGTGCACGACAAAAACATTCCAGATGTGAGGGGGACTCCGACATCAGCGTGGGTGAGTTTTTTTTTGTTTTTTTTTTCCGTACTGTATTTGTTTGACTTATTTGCATGGTTAAGATGAACAAGCAGGCAGCAGATGCGGCATTACTTCTGTTTATTCTGTTTCAGACAATAGTACAAGAAGTGACCCCCGTGCTGTGGACGAAACTCCTGGCGGTGATTGCGCTGCTGTGCCGAGCACATCTTCGGGCGCTGGCTGCGCACACTCCCGTGCCTCAGAAACCGAGGGGCGACCATTCGGCCGTGTACTGACGGAAGCTGTGCTGCAGTCACAAAATGCAGTAGTCAATGCTGTAAGAGATGTTGCCAATGATCTAAAAAATATAAATGCTGTGCCATGTGACGTTAACCACACATTAAAAGAATTAGTTAAAAAATATATGCTGTTTTAACATTCTTTCTATTACATTCAAACGAAGTTGTAACGCTGTCCCATTTGGTGGAACATTTAGTGAGTCGAGGTCAGGTTCATCATTCCTCAGCTCTTCAGGTACAGGCAAGCCACGATGTTGTGCCGCATTATGCAGCATGCTACATGCGTGCACAATGCGACACACTTTCTGTGGACTATAGAGCAGCACTCCACTGGTCTTGTCCAGGCATCAGCAACGACCCTTAAGCTGCCCTATAGTACGCCCTACCACCGCCCGTGCTTGAGAATGGATGTCATTATAACGTTGCTCTTGTTCACTCTGTGGGCTTGCAAGAGGGCCGAGAAGCCACGTCTTCAGTGGGTACCCACTGTCCCCTAAGGAATTGTCAAATGGCTGCATCATACACAAAACTTACAATTTTGGCCCAAAATTATAAAACATAAGTCTTCTTACCGAGAAGCCAGCCATCACGCACCACACCATTTTCAAGTTTGTTTCCAACACTACTATTTCTGAGAATAAACGAATCATGGGTTGAGCCAGGCCATCTCGCCACAACATAAATGAGACGCATTTTCGCATCACATATCATTTGCACATTAATAGAATAAAATGCTTTCTATTTACATAAGCAAACTCATTCTCTGAAGGCGCCTTTATAGCAATGTGCGTGCAGTCGATTGCTCCGATCACATTTGGAAAACCAGACATCGCTGAGAATTGCGCTTTAATGTTTGCCTGTTCAACCACAATGTAAGGAAATTTTATATATCTGGATGACAAGCGGTTTATACCATCCCATACAGCGGGCATGGCGCAACTCAGTGATGACTGAGAAATACCCGATCGGTCCTCAAGTTCATGCTGAAAAGCTCCTGTGGCTAAAAACCCGAGGGTGGATAGTTCTTGTAACGGGACAAGTATGGCGCAGTTCCTTGAAGTCTGCCTTTGTAAAGCTGGCCCTAGTTCAGCACACAGATCCAAGAGGACAGCTCTTGGAAATCTAAATCGACTTAGAAGCCGGTTATCATCATGGGCCAGGAAATCAGTATGATCCCTGAATACGCGCTTTCTTCTAATTCTTCCATTTGCGATATCTTCTAATAACACAAGAGAAGCCATGGTAGTTGCAATAGTTTGGCCATTCTCTCCACCGTTTTATTGTTACATTCAGTTTGTTTGATTGATTACAATCAGGTGTCCACAATATACAATTAATTTTGGTGTCTTTGATAAAGACCGCGTCATTAATGCAAATATACAAAAGGGGAGACATAGTACCACTGATTTGCCACTAGGTGCCACCCATTTACAAAACCGAGCAGAAACGTGCGTACGCACTGGTTGGGGTTGCCGTGAAAATGTGCGTAGCGGTACGCCAAGTTTAGTGTTTATACATCTCAACGTGATCGTGTTTATACATGAGGCCCCTGGTCCTTTAATATATTATAGAACATTTTTCTTACATTTTATTTTTTCACTTTTATAATTTGTGTGGCTTTATGTGCACAAAACTGTCATCATTCATTTTTGCAAGACCATTTTCTAAACTTTCTAAATAGGCCGTTTCTTTAACATAGCCTTTAAGACCAATGTAAATACACTCTGAAATGTTGAAAGATATAGTAAACTGTTAACTTCATAATGAAATCTTTAGAAAAACATATATCTGAACTTATATCTATAATAGATCTAAAACTTTTTGGATGTGTGAACCCTTTGGAAGGCTACAGTGATCCATTTGATTCCCAACAGACCATGTGCAGTAACAACAATCCTTTAATGCCAATGGGCAGGCTTTTAAACTGCAGAAGGCTGAATGGGTGTTCATTTTTGTGTAGGATCATGAAAGTGACTTCATAACAAGAACAAATCTTACATATACAGACTACAGTCCTTACAGTTCTGTTGATGTTCTAAGTAAAAATAAGTACACATTCTCTATGAAGGACACATTTCCACACAATTTAATGCACAACTACTGATTATCAGTGGAATTTAACATGTTGAAAAAATACCAACATACAATGTGGCCTATGCAAGTTATGACACACGTAAAAAAAAATTTTTTCAAAGTATTTTAATCTCAACAAAAAGTGCCCTAAATGCCTAATTTAAATTTGTAGGGGGTATGTTAACTTATTTTCATTTAGAAAATCAAGGAAATATTTAAGTGAAATCATTTAAGTGAAGATGTTCAAACCTTTCCATGTGACTGTATATGGACAAGGGCGTGAATGGAACATTTTAAGACTTCATATGTAGTACATCAAACTCTTCAGTTAAAAAAAATGAAATGTTTTAGCTAATGGGCACTAGAAAAAAAAATCAAATGCTGGAACTGCAACTGAAAACACTTTACTCTCATGTACTACACAGCAGTCTTTTGCTTCAGACAGACTAAGTGTTCTTTGTCTCCTCTGCCTCTCCTCCAATTTCTCCCTCTCTCTCAGCAGGGAGTACAGAGTGGTCAGTGTTAATGAAAACAGGCGACTGCTTTGGCAGTAGATGACGGCTATGTTAGAGTTTTTGATTGTATTTTCAAGATAACGTCAATAAGACTCTGGGAAAGAAGCCAACACACTGCCAAGCGAGTGTTTTATTCAATTAAGCTGCAGACAGCAACATGACTTTTAGCACGTCCTCACAACACCCATCCATTTGATATTATACACATACATGTACACATCTCTCTCTATATATATACTAAATACCATAATACTCTATTTAATGTACTCAGTACATTACAGAGCCTTTGAACTACTTCTCTGGGTCTAGAGTAACCTAAACTCCAAACTCCAATTCATATATAATCATATCATATATAATCACATGAACTATAGGTTCTTAGGCATTCTCTCTTTTGTGATGAAGTCAAAAACTGATAAACCTCAAAAGGTAGACATGTGATCAATTGTGAAGAAGCGCAGATGCTTTCATCAATAAAACAGAACAGAACAATTAGACAAGATTGACATATAAATAACTGAAATGCAGATTAAAGTAGATCACTAGATCACTATACTCACAAAGAAACACTCTATGGACAAAGGTATTGGGACACACCTCTTAATTATTGAATTTAGGTGGCCCCTTACTTCCAGTGAAGGGCAGTCTTAATGCTTCAGCATACCAAGACATTTTGGACAACGCCATGCTTCCAACTTTGTGGACACAGTTTGGGGAAGAACCTTTTCTGTTCCAGCATAACTGTACCCCAGTGCACAAAGCAACGTCCATAAAGACATGGTTGGATAAGTTCAGTGTGGAAGAACTTGACTGACCTGCACAGAACCCTGACCTCAACCCCATCCAGCACCTTTGAACTGGAACAGAGATTGCGAGCCAGGCCTTCTCGTCCAACATCAGTGCCTGACCTCATAAATGCTCTACAGAATAGATAGGCCACAAATTCATACAGAAACTCCAAAATCTTGTGGAAAGCCTTCCAAGAAAAGTGGAAGCTATTATAGCTGCAAAGGGGGGACCAACTCCATATTAAAGTCTGTGTATTTGAATGCAATGTCATTAAAGTCCCTATTGGTGTAATGTCCATATAGTGTACTCAAGTGGAAATAAAAGTATAAAAGTATCATTTAAGCAGCAGCTCATAGCTTATTAACGTTAAATGAACGTTTAATGAAACAAACTCTGTTATAATGAATCAAAGCAGTTATAGGTGCAAATGGGGGACCAACTCCATATTAAAGTCTATGTATTTGAGTGCAATGTCATTAAAGTTCCTGTTGGTGTAATGGCCAGGTGTCCCAATACTTTTGGTGTAAGTGTGAACACACACAAAAAATCCCTGATCTTTTCACAGATGTGCCCATGTGTTCATAGCGATCACTAGAATAGTCAGAAATAGATTTTTTTTGTGTGTGTTGTTTATTATTGTTCTTGTTTTTTTTTTTTAAACAGCAGAGTTTACCACTTTCATCACATGAATACAAACCTTCAAGGCAGAAACACTGGATTAGAGCAAAATAATTGAATTTGAGCAATAAGGCTTGCAAAGTATAACTTTACATTCTTGAGAACAAAGACTTTGAGACGTCTTTGTTATACAGTTACATGTATTTGCCACAAGTGGTTCAATATCAGGGCCAAGTAGTTGCAGTGGCTGTAGAGCACTTCTGCTGTGGATGGCCTTTAGAATACACATAAGACCTCATTTTCTTTACCTAATAACACGGAGCACAAACACCAGTGAAATCCCACTCAGTCAAGGTGATCCTGACCCTCATACCCACTCCTGAAAGGTCAGCCTGACTTTCCCTTTGCTACCTCTGTTCTCGGCATTACAGTGCTGAGGCGTGCGATTATCAGGGCGTATATATTTCCCCTTGCTGTGTAATTCATATGAAGTCTTTTCTGTGGAGGGTAAGGCTGTGTTAAGCTGAGAGGCAGGGCGAATATCTAATCAGCAGATAGCAGGCAGAGCGTGAGCTGCCAATTTATATTCAGCCAGCATTTGGTTTCACCAAGTCACCTGTGCATGCGCACGCATGTGTGTGCATGTGTGTGTGTGTGTGTGTGTGTGTGTGTGTTTATGTGCACATGTTAGTGCTGCAGTGTTCACACTGATGTCACTCTAATTAGAGCTCAGCAGCTGTCAGGTGTTGCATATGTGTGTATATGTGAAAGTGTGTGTGTGTGTGTGTGTGTGTGTATGTG
>JBBPCZ010000017.1:13684495-13704964 GCA_037974445.1 Brycinus macrolepidotus | reverse complement strand
ACACACACACACACACACCTCATTATATCCATACAACACCTTTTAAACTCATATCATTGTTTACAATCACAAACAGCAACAAAGTCGTCCAGCACTTCTGTATTCCTCACTCAGTATGAGAGCATTGACTTTAGAATGTTATAATCAATTATAATCCACAACAGTAATATTATCATTTTAATTTTGGGCCAAAAATAAATTTCTCAGGATATTTTTGGAAAAGTATGCTGTGTTCTGAATAATACCAAATAATCAAATCAGATCAAATCATGCTGATAATTGAGATGTTCTGATGTTCTGAATGAGCTTCTACAGAATTCAGTTGAATCATTCTGAAGTCAGACATTTACATTCCTTGCACTCAGTGGAGGGGGCATGTAGTATGCTCAGTATTTCCAGACTGTCTTACACATTCCTCTGGTCTCGTTCTCTCCTGTGTCTGTGCAGCTGGAGTTTGAGCGAGCGCAGGCCGAGCGTCTGGAGCGCGAGCGACAGGCAGCGTCTGGTCAGGCCCAGGAAGACCTGGCCCAGCAGCAGCAGCTCTCATCTGCCCTGGCTAAAGAATGCCAGCGGGCCAGTGCCCGTGCCCAGGAGGAGAGCCAGCGTGTGGCCCAGCTGTGCGAGCAGCTGGAGGAGCAGCGCAGCACCGTTCAGGCTCTGCGGGGGGAGGTGGAAGCAGAGCGGTCCCACACCCTGCAGACAGAGGCCCGGGCTGAGCGGCAGCTGGCCGAATTCGACACAGAGCGGGAGCAGCTGAAATTGAGGCTGCGTAAAGAGGAGAAACGAAGCAAGGAGCTTCAGGACCTGACTGAGAGTCTGAAGAAGGAGCTGGAGGAGATAAAAGAGAGGGAGAAAGAATGGAGAGCAAAAGAAGAGGAGGAGAAGAAGGTGAAGGAAGCTCCTGCCAAAGCCACTTTGGCTGCTGTGGCTTGCCAGACAGAAACAGATGGAAAAGTGGCCACTGCAGAAACGTCCCAGCGGCCGAGGTTCAACGGCTACTTGCTGCGCAAAGAGAGCGACTCCTCAGTGGAAGAGAAAAGTACAGAAAACGGAGGGATGGAGAATGGAGGAGGGACACTGAGCTCTCCCGTCCAGCTGCAACAGTCTCTTTCCCCCAGTGGGACAGCCTGCTCATCTCTCTCCTCCTCACCCTGCTCCTCACCCGTGCTGGCCAAGCGGCTGGCCTCGCTGGGCTCCTGCAGCCCCACCTACCCTTCCTCCTACCAGGCCAGCGTCAACCAGCGATTCCAGGCTGCCCGTCACAAGTTCCAGCAGCAGGCCGAGCAGGAGCAGCAGCAGCAGCCTCACTCGCCCCGTGACCTTTCTCCCACCACCACCCCCCCTCCTCCACCAGAGAACTCCACAGCCAAACAGATCGCCCGCAACACTGTCACCCAGGTAAAGGCATTTCTGAATATTAAAAAAATTTATTCATACACACAAATGATGGTTCTCAAATATCTGTTCCGTGTATAAGCACATTTGGACATTTGGTCAGGAAGCCTAAACTGTTTCCACCATGTCCTACTGTGGCTTCTTGATTAAAGGGAAAAATCAAATGTACACAATTTTCCACTTACCCAAGGTCAAAACTTGTTTGTAGTCCAAATTTTGCTTCATTTTGGAACAGGAAATTATGAAGCAAACATTGCTTACAAAAAGAATCATTTGTCAATCAATTGATCTTTTCTGTAAATCCAACCATAGACAGAGACAGAGAGAGACAGCGATTACAGGAAGTCATACTGTATCCTAAATCACATTGACAAGTGTGCACCACTTCAATGAAGATGGGGTTCAAAGCTGTTTTGGTAATATATTTTATGTATTGTAGTGTTTGTAAGCCACATAAGCCTCATTGCTCCAGTGCTCTATTAAAGAAGCAAAATTTGGACTATTTCTTTAATACTATTCCTCCAAAAGACAGTGTATCCAGACAGTGACTGGAAACATTGTGAATTTCTAGTAGTGACATAGGAGTGGCAGTGAGGTTTACAAGGTGTGATCCTTCACTGGTCAGGACATTCCTAATGTGAAGTCAGTGGGCAGGCTGGGATTAGTCCCTCCCAATGAATTTACGGATTATTCACGTAATAAATTAACCAGTCGCCGAGGACCAGATGAACACAAACCACTGGTAGATGTGATATGATGACAGAGCAAGTTTCTTTTTTTTTTTTTTTTTGATCACTCCCATTTCTGGTTTATATCCAAATAAACACAAATACAGGTCCAAGTAGTAGTGTCTCAATGCTCCTACCCCTTTGTCCCCAGGTGCTGTCACGTTTCACCAGTCAGCAGGCAGCGAGCAAACTACCCCCTCCCAACAGTTCACCTTTTGGCACAGACTACCGTACCTTGGCGTCTTCTTCTTCTCCCACGGGGAAAGGGCCAGGCCCGCTATCACCTGGTATCCGCTCACCCATCGTCCCCAGGAGTCACCCGCCCCCCATCCCCCCAAAGAAGGCTGGCGTTAACCAGTCTCCAGGATCACCAGTCCATTCCATCCGTGGCAGCCACTTCCCGGAGCTCTCCGGCAGCTGTGGCCTCACAAGCAACCAAGAGGGCACTAAAGAGCTGGACCTGGTCATGTCCTCCTCCAGCTAACCATCCACAACAAGCCCAAATTAAGGGGCTTAATCTGCATAGTTATTGGGCCTCTTTCTCTCCAGCCTGGTCCATAAGCCCTCTCACACAGGTGAGATTACAAAGCACTGAATGGGTGATTCATTGCTGAAGCTGCCATTCCATTAACTCTGCAAACCTAAGCATGTAAAATCATTTACAGGGTTGTAGGCAGTTAGTGGATGATTAGAAGCCCAAGTCCACCACTGTCCTGCTCTATGAAACTGTCCACTTCTAAGATGACATTTATTTAGATTTTTTTATGTATTATATATAATCATATTATTTTCCCTTTTTATTTGAAGATTTTATTTATCCTTATATAATATCATGTTGCCACAGTTGTCCAGCATGGTTAAAAAGATTAGTTTAAAAAATGGTTTTAAAATGAACAGCAATAACTGACAATTTATTCTCAGGTAACTGATCGACCAGTTGAAACCTTCAGCACACACATCAGGACCACATCAGTCATGTTTAACAAGATGGCAGATCATGAAGTGTGCATAAACATGAGTTTTTGGCAGTTACAGTAGAACAAATTGCACTTTGATCCATTGAACCGTTCTCATTCACTGTATGTGATTTCAGTTCAGCATGTTCAAGTGATTTAATCACTTTAAATTGTAAAAAGACATCCTGTAGATACAGTCCATTTTGAAAAAAGTTTACACAAGTTAGATCACGCCTGAGCAATCATGTTCTGTGAAACCGTCCGACACACACATCAAGCCTCATGCCAGAATTTTATTCTGAGACCAGAATGAAAGGACTTGAAGGGCTTTTTAAATTTTGGACTAGACTTTATCTGAGTCCTGGAAGCTGTTTCAGTCTAGAAAGTGCCCAGACAGTACGCAAAGCAGCTTCTGCCGTTCTCAAAGGGAATGGATTTCTTAGAGATGAGCACATCGCCCTCTAGTGTCATCAAGGTGAACACCTGTCTCACACCAAGAAGTCATTTTAGGGGATTAGAATACTGTACACTATATGTCCAAAAGTATCTTGATAACCCTTCTAATTAGTGAATACCTTCAGGTGCATCCATTGCTTATGTAATCTCCATAGAAAAGCATTGTCAATAGAGTTGGGGCAGCTGGAGGCCTAGTGGTTAGGGAGTTGCCCCTGTGATCAGAAGGTCGTGGGTTTGAATCCCAGGACTGCTAGTGGCACCCTTGAGCAAGGAACACCCCCCCACACACACACACTGCTCCCCGGGCGCTGTGTTCCTGGCTGCCCGCTGCTTCACTTGGTGAATGGGTTAAACGCAGACAAGAATTTTGTGCTGTTCACAGTGTGTGCTGTAGTGTGTTCACATATGACTAATGGTCACTTTACACTGTGTTGTGCAGCCTGAGGCCACAATTCCCATCTCTAATAGTCAGGCAGAGGGATACAAAGCCCCCCGACCCCCCCAGCATTGGGCTATGGAGCAGTTGCCCGATGCTAAGTGTTGACAGCGCTGCAAAAAGTATCTCAACAACTGAAGAAGTGAAATCATATTAAATACTTAATTTATAAATCTAAATTTTATACAAGTACTTACATTTAAATTTTATATTACATTTTAATTTAAGTATAATTATAAATTGAATGCTTAAATATTTCTCACTTGGAGATTGTTGTAAAAATTGTAACTTCTTTCTGTCCACTTCTTTTACTCAAAAAGACAAGAATGGAAGGAAGGAAAATCATCTGACAGTAAAATGAGTCTTACTACACGACTTAAAACCTTTGTGCATTAAAATATCTAGAAATAAATTGACCAATCGCATATTCTTCTGGCAGCCTCATAATGAGAAATTAAATTAAATATACTGACTAGATTTAAGAGATGCTCACTTGCCCAGTAATGTGGAGGCAAACACATTTGGTTTTCAAGGAAACTTCTGGACATACCATCTAATTCTCTCACCAAGCTTGGCCTTTTCCAACTAAAAGGAAGATCCAAAGATCTACACATGAAAAAACCCAGAACTACGTGTTTTGCTTACTGGTGTTGAGAAGTGAAGTGTAAAGTCCAGAGTTTTTGGCTTGAAATGAGCTGCCAAGGTGGCTAACAAATACCTATAGCAGGTGAAAGTTGAGGCTTGACTTGGTAACTTTGGTTTAAAAGATGGAAAAAACATTCAGAATCAAATTGCACAGGATTTTACTGCATGGTTTCTTTTTCCATGTGCTCACGTGAAGTTGTAAACACTGGCTTTTTGTATGCAGCGAGACTCATTCCTCATGTGTACAGAATCTTATTCACGTTTGTGTTATTTGTTATAGACCTAACTATTGTAGTTGAAGCCATTCACTGCAGTCTTAAGGAATTGTATGTAGCTTTGTAGTAACAGTTAATCCAAGATAGCACATTAGGGACTAGGTAGACTTATTCATTACAAACATAAAAGCACAAATAGGCTCAAGTGTGTCATTTTTTCAACTATTTATTCTTTTTATCTCTGGCCCCCAGTTTGAAAACACTTTAAAATAATGGAAGCCCATGGATTATTGGTTTTACATGAGAGGGTATGTATGTTTCATGTCGCTGAATGCTGTTCTGTACATCTATCTAGCTTAAAGCTGGTTTTTTTTTTTCTCCAAATGACACCTTGTATGCAAATCTAAGTTGTTTATTTGAACTAAGACCGACCGTGTAAGGTGGGATCTACAGTTTACACCTTTTTTTTAACTGGTCAGATACCTCAGTGCTGCCCCCTGAGTGATCCTTTACTGTACTCTGACTTTTTTGAGAAGCTCAAACTACTGTAATTCTTCTTTTTTGTTTCCAGTTGAATTAATTCATTCCTTGAAGAGGTTATATTTTTACGTTCTCGAGATGAACCGCTGTATAGGGTGAAAACTGCATTGTTTCACATCTGAAGAAAATAAAATGTTTTGGAGCTCACCCTGTGTTGCATTTGATCTAAAGAAAATGATGATGATATCTTCATTATTAGACCACCTATGTCTTAACATTCTGAACAGGAGATTATTATTTGTTTTCCTATTTAGTCAAGGAACAGGCTAAGTTCATGTAAGGGGAACTGGCCATTAGAACAGAGGCTATGAAACTGGATGTGTGAATCTGTTGCAAAGTCACATGACCATTTATAGATTAAAAGTAAAAGCGGGCCAGAGTTCAGCATGTGTACTGGTTGTATTCAAATAGTGATCAACACTAAAATTAAGTGGCTTTTAAACAGAATGATTAAGACACGCGGCCTCGGATCAGCTGGTTCTACTGGCACACAAACATACATCTCTGTGGGGGTCTTTAAAGGAATAGTTTAGCAAGACAACAGACTGGCATAATTTCCCACTTAGTACAGATTCAGTCCAACAGACAAGACATGTTTGGTGTCTAATTTTTCCTTCTTTAGCGTAGTTCTGGAGCAACAAAGTTAACATTGTTAAAAATACTATAAATCAAAAGTCACTCAAATCATTTCAGTACATATGTCCCCAAAGCTTCTCTCAACCACCTCACAGAACATTCAGGCCTTCATTAAGGTGGTACAGACCTGCTGATGTAGTTCAAGATAAACAAACAAAATCTGTCCATAGAAGTTTGTCATTTTTAAAGCTAACAGCAACTCAGCCTGAGCCACACTCAACCACACTGCCCACCTTGAAAACCTAAATGTGGTTTACGTTGAGAGAAGTTTTGAAAATGTATTTCAAGAATATATTTCTGTAACCACTGACTTTCAGTGGTTTAGCCTTGTAGCTCCAGAGCTAAAGAAAATTTGGGGTTTAAACTGTAAATTAGATATTTTGCTGCACTATTCTTTAAATCGGATGCTTGGTTTTAACCTTCAGAGCAAGCATTCACTGCAGTATACAGTGATATCAACAAGTCAAAACAGTACCAGTGGATGTTATGCCATTTTAGCGAGGGGATTTTGCCTTAACCCAAACTCGGGCCGTTATTTTTTTTTTTTAATTGATGAACTATGTACAGACAAAACTGACGCAAGAAAAAATCTTCTCAGTAGAAGTTTCAGTTATAAGTTTGGTGCCAATTCTTTTATTACCTGTGAGTAGCATATACTTTTGCTAAAATCATCTTAAGAGCCGTGTTACAGGACAGAGAGAGATAGACAGATTAAGAGAGAGAGAGAAAACGAGTGATAACACAGTCTGACAACGCTTTTGTGTTCAGGGTGAATTTACAGTGGGGAGGGGGGAAGCACCCAACAGTACCATGACATGAACATGCGACAGCAACACTGGCGGCTCCCCTTTCTGCTCCGGGACAGGAGAGTGCATAGAACAGCTCGGATTCCCTGTTTGCATCGTAAGACTCGTTCGATTCTGCACACCCCAAAACGCACTTGCTGCCTGTAACAAAGGAGTGCTAGGATGGTTTTTAAGGACTGCGTAGTAAAATATAACATCTGTATGTATAAATATGAAACTCAGACTTAATTTGAATTTCTTTGCCATGGGAAAGAGGACTGTTTTTTTTTTCCTTTTATTGATTCATTATTTGTTGCACACTAATTCTGGATTGACTTTAAATGTCTTCACTTAGGAGGGCTTTTAAGATACAGGTGGAGGGAAATACTGAGAGAGGGGAGTTAAGACAAAGACTTATCCCAAAACTCATAAAACAAGCCTCCTCTCCTTACCTTTGCTCAGCAGGGATGAGTTTAGAGGCCGGTAGGAAATGAGAGGAGAAGAGAGGAAGTTTGTTCCGAGTTTTGGATTGGAGTCAGTAGTTACTGAGCAAGACAGCAGTTGTCTGTGCCATCTTAAAGACAATTAAACCGCACTCAGAAGCATTCCATCCATTGCAGCTCACAACAACAAAAAAAAAAAACTATGACTTACACTCTTTCAGAGACTTTTGGACAGATGGGACAGGTGAATATACGTTAATGCAATAATAGTATCGGATTACCGATAATTTAGATCCAAACTCCCTCTACGCTCTCGTCTGACCCTCCTCCAATAGCTGAGACCGGACAGAGTCCTTTAACAAACCAGAAACCAAATGGAATCACATCCTCTTTGTAACACCGATAGAGTACGTTCCTTGACATTTTTGTTTCATTGTTTTTTGTTTTGTTTTTTGATTTTTCTTTCAGGGGATTTGGGGGGGGGATCTCCCTCTGGTTAGCGAACAGCATGTAGTTTTCATTTTGACCGGTTCTGCGTTGAGAGAGAGAGAAAGAGAGAGGCGGAACCAGGCAGGTTCTAGGCGTTCTGCATCTCCTTGCCAATCTTGTAACTGAGGATCTTGTTCCAGTCAATCTTGGTGCGGGTAACAGGAAGCTGCCTGCGCAGAGCTTTAAATGTCGTATCTGACATCGTCTGGTAGTTCTCGCTGATGGCCGTCTAGGTTGAGAAAGTTAAAATGTCCATTTATCTGATGAAGCTCATCATTAACCTCACAATGGTCCAGACATCTTTAACATAGAGTCAACCACTTTTTAAAAAAAGAAATATAAAGTGTTTACCTGGTAATCATTTTCTGCATTTTCAATAATTTTTACAAATTCCTTGGCAGTCGGCTCTTCATCCTGAAGACGAGAAAAACAATGAAGCACTAGTCTCAATGTACAGTAATGTTCTTCACAAACAAAATATGTTTGTGAAGAAATATATAGAAGTGTCAGAATAATCTTTGTCTACTCACAGTTACTATGATGGATTCCTCCACCTCTTTATGACTGACCAACTGAACGTTACCATCCTCATAGTAATGAACCTGCCACAACATGCACACACAATTACATCAGTAATGAGACAAAACATGCTATGGACACAGTAAGAAACAGCACCGATTTTTATTTTAAATCAGGCAAACAATTAATTAAATGAAGTCATTAATCAAGTGAGACATCTCCGTAAGGAAGACTCACCTGGATCTTCAACACCCCCACCACCTGAGAGGAGGACTGGCTTATGGTGAACTTCCATTCTGACCTGCAGCGGCCATTCCTGTACACACACATACACAGACACACAATTACAGGACAGTCTAAATCTGAGGTATTCAACTCTATGGTTCAGAGCAGTTCTGCAATTTCCTGACTCAGACATGCACTAAACCACCCAGTTAATCAGGAGAGTTTAAGCAGGGAAAATCAACAAACTGTGTTGGACACTGGCCTTACATTAATGGAAACGAATAACCTTGGTCTTCATTTCCACGTAAAAATTAAGCTTAATCCTGAGACTAAAAATTTTTATTGGAGAATTTCCATGCACACTATAACTCGAGTCTATGACATGACGTGTTTTCAGAAAGCAATGAACAGCTGCCAAATGACAACTCAGTTTTTCAGTACTCATGCACATCACGCAGTAGAAACAGACAGACCATAAATGAACACAAAGGTGAAGGCTTAGACTAGATTCCTCACCAGAAGTTCTTAGGCTGAAACTGATGACCCTCAATACAGGCAATAATGGTCTTCTGACCGTCCACTGTTTTCCCGTATACCTGTTCAGAAAGAGCAAGTCCATAGGCAATTTAAAATATTACCTCAGCATGAGTATTCTGTTGTAGAAGGCTTCCAGTCTGACTGGTTGCAGCAATCAGAACTAAGTACCCTAAAAAAAAGTCTTTGGTCTGACATTACAATTAAAGTTGGTAATTACAATTCATAAAATCGCCCCTCACTTTATCTTGAGCATAGTTTCAGAACAGGATACACTAGAAAAGAGAAAGGTTTACAATACCTTTTAAAATAGCTAATTATTCAAGTGATCCATATATGCTGAAGTAGTGGTCCTCAACTCCAATTTTGCATTCTTAATTATCTACACTTTTATCAGCTGCACTTCACAATCACAGACTGTAATCCATCTTTTTCTCAGCATCAATTTTTGGACAGCCTCCTTTTTCCCCATTCATCAACTGCCAGGACCCCCACAGGACTTTAAGTGAGCAGGTATAATTTTTGTGGTGGACCATTTTCGGTACTGCAGTGATTCGGACATGGTAGTGGAATGTGTGTGTGTGTGTGCGCGAGTGTGTGTGAGTGTTGCACAGAATAGATCAGACACAGCAGTGCTGCTGGAGTTCTTTAACACCTCAGTGTCAAAGAACTGGGCTGAGAATAGCATCCCAATCAAAAATATCCAGCCAACAATGTCTTGTGGTCATACGCTGACCACTAATGAAGGACTAGAGGATGAATAACAATCTGCATAGCATCAGAAGAACTACTAATACCTTTACATCTGCAAAGGGGACCAACAGGTTAGATATGTTGCAGACACAATGTTTAATAACTCACAAACACAGACCACCATGTCAAAATGCACCCATATGGAAAGTGGAGCTAATAAAATGGACAATACGCAGCTTCAAAGTAGGTATAGATTAAAGTGCATTGTGTATACATAAAGTGAAATGTTTAAACTTCTGAAAGGTATGTTTCTGGTTATTAGTGGTGTACAGTTGGAATAACAAGTCTTTTTTTTTGCAGAGCTGTTGCAATTTTATGATATATAACATGCGAAAAGCAAGTGCACTTGCACTACTACTACTAAATTCTTTTAATGTAATTTCTTTTTTTTAATCTTTATTTATATCCAAACAGGCTACTCATTTTACATAAAAAAATAAACGCCAGTTTTGCCTATTAAAGAGAATATTTAAATCACAACTTTGATTACAATTGTTTTACATGTTCACTTAGCTCACCTGATGTGAGCTGAGGGTTAAAATGAAATAAATTGGCTAATAAACAAGGCAAGTAGGACAATCCTATTCAGCTGTAAAGAAATCAGAATCGCCCATAGATATTATTGGCTGGTGCACATCTGCTGGTCACTGGGATCAGAAAGTGTGATCAATTACTATTCAGGTCTGGTGTGAGTGTTTGCATACCGTGCACACTCCAGTGGGGTAATGCTCTTTGACGTAGGCACTAAGTGCAGTATCACAGGCATCTCTCCAAGAGTGCAGGCCGGTCTCTCCTTGATAGGGCTGAAGATCACTGGCTTCCTTACGCAGGTGATCGAAACGGAACGACCTGCGGCTCCGTGGGTCAAAGTACCGCCCCTGACCAAGGTCACCATGCTCCGTGATCAGAACCTATAGAAAGAACAGCAGGCGAAGAAAAGTTAGACAAGAAGAGCTATCTACGCACACGTACGCCTATCCTTTTTTTTTTAAAGAGATTAGTTTTCAAGCTGCGGTAAGATGAACTTCTCCCTCAGGAAATGAGGAAGTCTGCTAACAAACGACTGAGAATTTCCATTATTACCGAGAAATTCTCTACTACCTCCAGCACTGAAGATCAGGTTTCAGTATCAAATAAAATCACAACATTTGGTTCTTATTTTACATAAACGAATAAAAGTCATACATAAAAACACAAAAAGAGTGCCACAGAAACTATCTTTTGATTCCCTAACCTATGCCTTCAATTGAGTTCCTTAGGGAGTCCAAAGAGGTTCTGGTTGGCATCACTCCAAAAACTCTTTTTGGTACACTTCCGAAAAGCAGCTAGTCATGAGTTAAAAATAGTTTCAAACATTTAGACACCAACTCTTCATGCTCTTATGCTCAACGACTTTTAATACTGGAATCTCCCATGAACAGATAAAATAGCCTACAGGGAAGTTTACAGGTGGAAATCCCAGTATAAATGAGTCTTAAATTGCAGTCCTTATTCATCCATATTTGAGGTACAAGCCAAGATCAAATAATCTCTATGTCTAATGTGTTCCGAAGCAGGAGGAAATCTGTCAAAATTACCGAAACCAAGGGGCTTTTTAAATCAGTGCTGTAACTGTTCTATGTAACACCATATTATATCATTACTAAAGAGGAAGTCAAACAGTTCCTTATTGGATAATAAATACAGTGTGTTGCAACTTCTGTCCTTCATATTCCAAGAACAAAGCAGTCAAACACGTGAGTGAGCATTTTATATGACCATCTCTTACCGACTCCTCAGAATTTTCCAGTTTAACAGGGGTGAACTGATCCATATTGTACTGGGCAAAGGCACTGAGAGAATCAAACAAGGACAAAGAGAACAGAATTAAGTGTAGGAATGAAAACAATACAACAAATTCATAACTATCCAGGCATACACACAACTGGGCAAATACAAAGAGTTTTCTGAACTCGTAGCAGAAATTACTCACCACAAGCTTTTCTGAACATACACAAACACTAACTCAAACACACACAAACAAACACTAACTCAAACACACCAAAACAAACAGACTTACTGTGCTGCCCCCTCCCTGAGGAGGTTGTCATTGTTGAGTAGAAGCCGGACATCTTAATTTAAAGAAAGCAAGAAAGAAAAGAATCTCACTACTTTGTCTGTACAACAATTCAGACTAATCCAGACAGGATCACTGAGATTCTGTGAAATATTCTGAAGCTATCACTAATAGATAAATTAAGAACAAATAACACTTACAGTCTCTGCATAATTTGTAATTATCATATTATGATAGAAGACAAATGTAAGGCTCTTTGCCCTAAAACCACTTCTGCACTGATTACACTTTATGTTCCAAAAACTTTGTGTAGCCGCATTTAAGCCATAGGCTCCTAATCTCAGAGTTTGTGGCCCCATGTTCTGCATACTTTTGTGTTTTCTTTCTTCTACTCTCCTGATAGTTAAGGAGTTGAATAAGGTGTGCTACAAAAATGTGCATTATGTAGGATCACAAGACCTGTGATTGAAAATCCTTGATTTAAGCACTTAAACAATAAGTAAACATGACTAAAATGGACTAAAAGGTTATAAAGTGTCATATGACAGGTAGACCATGTATACTGAAAAGAGCTGAGGGCACAGGTCAAGTATAGCACTGAACTAAAATTATACACAGTCTCAAAGGAAGCTTTTATTGCTTAGTAGCAACAAGAACTGCCCCTAGTTTATTCCAGACAGCTCAATCACTCTTTCCATCTACAATAATGCTAAACATACCATTGAAGACTTCGTTGAACTCGCCAGGTGGAGCATGGGTGACAAAGTTAGCTGCTATACGGACCTGCACAAAAACATCAGAGAAGATATTAAGGTTACCCTCTGGCCTAGTGCTACAGTAGAGGCACTGCAAATGAAAGTTACTTTCTTATAGAGTTGACTCTCACTTAAAAACACTGTGTGTTTCTTTTTTGTTTTGATTATTCATACAAAGGACATGTGTGGTTCATGACCAAGGGTCAAGTGATTTCCATGGTTTTGAAGTAGTCTTTTTTTAATCAAGTGTCAAATTACTATTTGGCTATGGCTGCCTTGGAAGTGAAACAGGCTAAAATGTCACAAACGACTGAGCACATTGACAAAATGGTCTGTTTTTAAAAGTAGATAATAAATACTATGTATATTCACACAGCAAGATATTTCATTACACTAATTACACTTGATCTACATACCTACAGATTTTTTTCCTATAGCAGTACCTACTGTATGTACAATAAAATGAATCATTCAAAATAACAGACTATCTTGAATCAACGATATACTGACTATCCTGTTTCAACGAAATACCAATGTATATAAGATACTAACATTAAATGAATACAAGGCCATTGTAAATGTATGTTTGCTGTTTAAAAAAAACAAGACAGGAACGCTCAAAAATGCTGAACTTTCAGCAGTCGAGTTACTACTTGTTGTCAGCTGAACTGAATGCACTGATTGAACAGATCACTGACCAACTATGAAGTGAGAATCATGACTGTACGGTAGCACTTCCCCTCTACTATCTGAACAACCATAAAAGAGTCTTCTAAAAACAGACTTAATTACAAGAGACCACAGCCTCTGGGCTTCTGGGTAAACTGATCTGGAGCTCATGCTGACTTTATAGAACAAAAGGTAAACCAGAAAAAATCTGGAAACAGGTTGAACTAGTTGAAATGTTTAAAACTGTTCATGACATATGTTTGAGTTCCATATGTTGATGTAAATATGACTAAGCACAAAAATGAAAGAAATAAGAGGTAAAGTACAAGACAACTGCACATAAGAATGGCCTGGTGAATGCGCATTCTGAAGAAACTGATGATCAGACTAGCACTTCTTTTTATATTTTTGTTTACTGTCACTACCGTGACACCCTGTGTGCTCTTAATAGAAATGCATTTTGTTAAGATGCACTCCCTGTGTTCTGATCCCAAATTCACTTGTGTATATAACACAGTATATTTTCATATTAAGGTTTTTTTCTACAGATTTTTATTTAGACTTTAATTTTATATTGTTCTTGTCTCTGTGTGTCTTTGCAGTCATAACATAAGCAATTTCCTCCGAGTTTTCCACTCAGACCTCTTTGTAAAGTGGTGGCCTTGTAGTTGCTTCTTGGTCACATTATAGACCCCAGTGTGTGTTTTCATCCATTCAGCAGTTTAATTTACTTCTCTGCTCACAAGTGTGACACGTGTCCTGAGATGTGACTGCAAACCAGATCAGACGCATTTCATTCATAAGGACAGTCACAGGACCAGGGGGAGACAGAGTAAATTTCATTCATTTAAAGATCACAGGCTGGCTAACTTCAGTTGATTCAGTGGCAGTGACATCTGGGTCTGCACCCAGCTACCTTAATCCTATCAATTTAGCCTTATGTTCCTACTCGCTCCCTCTGCTCGTCCAAGGAACATGGTCTGGCTCTGCCATCCTCACACACAAGGCAAACCCAGTCCAGACTCTTCTCTTTTATGGTTCCCTATTGGTGGAATGAGCTGCCAGAGAAACAGAATCCCTCACTAGCTTCAACAACCTCCAAAGACTCATCTGTTCAGAGAGCATCTTCTTGCACTTCTCCCTACATAAAGATTTTAGTACTTGGTGCTCTCCTCTGGTTCACACACTGTCCTGAAACTTCAATGGTTCTTCATATTGGATGCCTAATGAATGCAATGCAATGTAATGATGCTGTATCTTAAGATTTTTCTCTTTTATGGTTCCCTACTGGTGGAATAAGCTGCCAGAGCAGCAGAATCCCTCTCTAGCTTCAAAAACCTCCTGAAGACTCATCCGTTCAGAGAACATCTCCTCCACTAATGCACATCTATCTTCTAGCACTACTCTTACATAAAGATTTTAGCATTTGGTAATCTTCTGACACTGTCCTGAAACTTGAGTGTTTCCTCATAGTGGATAAAAGCGTCTGCCAAATGAATGTAATGCAATCTAACATACTGTACTGATTCCATATCATAAGTTACGAGTGTTCCTCGTTTGCTGAGCAGTTTCTGGACGAGATAACCAGAGAATCGGAATGCTGGCACTATTTATGGCAGGCTGGGAGCTGCTCGACGCTGCTACTTCCTGAACTGTTAGTCATTTTTTGACAAGCAGGCGAGCTAACGCCCGGGCTAGCACCAAGATCAGACCAGTTCTGTTCAATCACAACGACGAGTTCTCTCAGATTAATACACGGACAGCAAGTGAACCAGAGGTTCGCTTCGGTGGCTACAGCAACCTGTGCCCCCTACGGTCTAGGCCCAGCTTCTAAAGAAAGGTTAGTAAGTGCTGGGCTAGCAGGAGCTGGGAATGTTTACCAGGCTGCCATTCCCTAAACGGGCAGACCCTCTCTCAGCTTCCTGTACGGGCTAACGCTAGCCTAGCAGCTAACCGGCTAAAGGCGGTCCTCTGAGAGCTCTTGAGGGGCCCAAACCCCCGCGGGTCGCATCCACCGATGCAGAACGATTCCCAGCCCGAACCAGGGGTCCCTCCGGCCCGAACGAACCGACACAAAGCGCCCTACCTTCTCCTCGTCGGAGAGCGGCTCCTCAAAGTCCGTCATCTTAGCTCCAGCACACCAGCCTCGAACCGCGGAGCATCACGGGAGCGGCGCGGTCACGCTCATAACCATAATAGGTCAGAAGAATCTGATTGGTCCACAAAACAGGCAGAGAGACAGCTCAGCTCGAGTCGACACTCAGTGGGAGCTCAGGGAAGGGCGGGGGGTCTCAAAACCAAACGAGCCTGAGATCGAAAGGTGGAGGTGGGGGTGGGGGTTGGGTTGGGTTGGTGGGGGGTAGATGGGGGAAGGAGGGGTTGGGCAGGGGGGAATAAATAATAATAGTACAATAGTATAATAATAAATTATCCTATTAATACTTATACTCTCATTATTAACAAATAATAAAGGAAATACACGAATGCACAAATATATGTGCATGCAATATTTATTTGCAATTTATTTAATAATTACTATTTATTATTCATGCATTTGTGTATTTGTGGAGGGGTGGAGGGGTAGGGGATGGGGGGTGTAGGGGCTAGAGAGGGGGTATAGCAATACATTTAATGAATAATTATTAATAGTACAATAATAATAAATGTAATAGCTACAAAAGTAAATACATGAATGCATACATACATGTGTATCTAATATTTATTTACAATTTAGGTAATAATTTATTCATATGTATTATTTGTGCATTTGTGTTTATCTTCACCTTTGGCAACATTGGACATTTGTTTTGTTATTTTGTTATAGTTATTTTGTTATTTTCTATGGTGTCAGCATCCTACCTTTTTAAAATAACACTGTACTTTGTTTTTCTTTCAAGCCAGACCAATCTGTACTGCAAAAACAGATGAAGGGAAGTTGAAGTAGAAATTGCCATCTTCTGTTGTGTGTATTCGGGTTGAGAAGCTGAAGCCTGTCCATTCCAAATGTCTTGGAAGTAAAGTAAAGTCTTTATAGTTATGCGTAAATGCGCCATAACACAACACTCAGTGTGAACAAGGTGAAATTCTTTCTCTGCGTTTAACTTATTCACCACGTGAAGCAGTGGCCTGCCACCAAAGGGGGGCGCCTCGGGAGCAGCGTGTGGTGACGGTACTTTGCTCAAGGGTATCTCAGTAGTGCCACTGGCAGTCCTGGGATTCAAACCCACAGCCTTCTGATCGCAAGGGCAACTCCCTAACCACCAGCCCACCAGACGTCCCAAAGTAATAAAAGACTAAACACTGACATTCCATTTGAATGGCAACCGCAATAATGAAAATAGAAAATGGGCCTGTAAACAGATCTGCTACTTTATTTCATTTATTTTGTCATTTGTACACATTCAAGGGCTGTTTTAAGTAAGGTATTTGGCCCATCTTAAGCCCTGTGGTCTGAACCACTGAACCAGGCAGCACTGAAGGTGCCAAAGATGGACAAGGAGGCAGGACAGCAATCTGGAGAGCAATCAAGAGGAAATGGCATTGCAGTTAGAATCAGAATGAGAATCAGAATCAGAAAATTGATCCCGGGGGAAACTGCTTACGCAACGACTGCACAGACACACAGAGACAAGAGCAATATAAAATGTAATATAAAGTGAAAATAAAACTAAGTACTTAAAATAAGTACTCTGAAAACAAAATGCTGTGGTCAGTAAGAGAGGTGGATATAAAAACTATAGATAAATAAATAAAATTACTGTGGAAAAAGGTTACTAGTAACACAAATAGTGGTTTGGAGTTGTTCTCTATACCAATTAAAGGGGGGCATTTGGCTGACGCCCTTATCCAGAGCAACTTACGATCATTAGTTACAGGGACAGTCCCCCTGGAGACACTGAGGGTTAAGTGTCTTATTCAAGGACACAATGGTAGACAGTGGGGGTTTGAACCTGCGACTTTGTGGTCATCAGGTTCACAGGCAAGTGTTTTACCCACTAGGCTAGTACCACCCCTAGTGTGTGTTATTGCATGTAATAGTGACATAAGTAGTGATTTTTCACATGATACTAATATTGCATAAGTAGTTACATAAGTGACATAAGTAGTGACATAAGCAGTGATATTGCTCACGATAAGATTATTGCACATAATAATAATGATTTAGCACACAGTTAGAAACTGCATGTCTGGAGTCATGTTATGGAGTCATGTTATGGAGCTTATCCAACAAGAGCGTTATCCATATTCACAGAGGTTCTCAAGAGTCAGAGCTACATTTAACATTATTAACATTTAACACTCATACACAGCTGTCTGAGACACTTAAAAGGGAAAAATGATTAACATTATTAACTAAACTATTGTTTTAAGTCAAAGGCACAACAGAAGCATGGGAATGAGCAGCAACTGATCTCATTCTTCATGAAAAAGCAAAGTAGCTGAAGGTGATGTGAAATGATATCCTACTTCAGCAGCTGCTGTTTAAGGGGAATAAAAATGCCCTTTGATGCCTGAAATGCCCAAAGCAGAACTTTGAAAAAGACCTGATCTCAAGTTAAATAACCCAATTAGTTATTTATAGTATAATTATAGTAACCCTACCAGTAATTATAATTTAAGCAATTTCCTTAGGGATCAGAGTTTTCTGACGCTTATTGTGATTATTGTGATTTCTGATAGTCACAAAAACAGTTTAGATTCTGCTGTTTCAGCGGTTTGTGACTTGTCTTTCTTAGGCAAAATGTATAATAAAAATATGTGTGTGTGAGAGGTCTTTCTCTTTTGAATGTAATTCAGTGTTGTAATGTTAGAGAACACATTTTACTGATATTTAGGAGATGGAGTCATAATTTATTATTTATAAGGTACATTTTGAATGGCAGTAAATAAGCAAACAGTTTTTGGCTGTTGTAAATGGACACAGTTCCCATGCCAGTGTTCCTCATCTCCAGTTCTCAACTGTATGCCAGTATTTCATGACCTTTTTGTCCCTGAATAGTACAAGCTGTTTTACTTATGCTTTTAATTATGCTTGTATGGTCTTGGCCAGGTCATTGATTCTTAAACACAGTGTTATAACCACAGTGATCTAGACAGACAGTGCAGTTCATGCAATGAAATGGAATTGCCTAAATGTGTTCAGCAAAGCTAGCTTTTTCTGCTTTTGTATTTGAGTGTTTATTGTTTTTTGTCAGAGAAGACTGGTAGCAGAGGGCATGTAGGTATATGATATATGATATACTGGTAGCATATAGGTATATGATATAGATATATGTAGATGTATTAGATATATGTAGATATAGACACAGATATATTTACATATAGAAAAAGATATATGCATCTAGATATAGGATACAGATATAGACATCTATTTAAATATATATGCAGATATAGATATGTAGATACAGACAGATATAGAAATAGATATATAGATATAGATTTACACTGATATAGACAGATATAGATTTAAAGATATATAGATAAGACATGACATAGGTATAGAATAGATATTTATATATAGACAGGATATGTATATATGTAGATATAGATATAGACAAATAGATATTTGTGGATATAGACATCGATATAGTTATAGGATATAGATATACATTTAGATGTCATGTAGACTTAAAGTCATATTAGACCCAAAGTCATTCATCATAAACTCACACACAGACTTCTTTCTACTGTGTCAGTTTCAATAGTGTGAGTTTTATTCATAGCTTATAACTCATAGTGGAGCTTTTTTGCACAGGATGACTATTTTAAGGCCTCTTAAAGTTCTTAAGAAACCTCAAAATGCAAAGACGTTATAAAAGAATTTACATGATGAAAGTCTGTAGACCGATGCGAGCTCAACCGGGCAAAACATTCCTGTATTTCTGACAGTCTTGTTTGTTTATTCCCCAGTTTCATATGGGTTGTGCCTTTTAATTTGAATATGATTCACAATTTTTACTTTTGGACCTGTTGCTGTTTTCTTTTACCCTGCATGGCCAGCCACTCCTTACTGGTGTATTAAGTGTCTGGTAAGGCTTCACCATTCCCTACCAGCAGGGGTCTCTATAGCTCTGTTCAGAGATTTAGAGTCTACACCAAGTTCTCTCACAGAAGAACGTATGTCACGTCATTTAAGACCCAGGATATGTTCTTGAATCAAACTGGTGAGAAAAAAATATATAGAATAGAATAGATGAGAGGAGAAGAGAGAAGAGAAGAGAAGAGAAGGAAATGAGAAGAACATCTTGATATTGAGAGACTGGTTGGGGGTTAGTCTCAATTTAATGTCCTGGAACTAATCTTCTTGGATGAGAGAGAGAGAGGAGAAGGGAGAGCACCTCCTTTTCTCTCTCCTGGGTTGTGTAACCCTTCTTTCGAAGCTCATCTGTGATCATTTGTTCTCTGCTGACTGCCAGCAGCGCAAGTGGCCCCCCAAAGCTGACCTGTAGAAACTTGTTTCTGTGTGTGTTGTTGTTGGGTGTGTGTGTGTGTGTGTGTGTGTGTGTGTGTGTCTGGAGGTAGAAGAGTATTCAGAGATTGCTAAACACAACATGCTGCGTTTAGAGACCCAATGGACGTCAGTGGGTGACGTTTGAGGGAGAGGGTGATGTCTTTTGGGTTTTCGGGAGAGTGAGAGAAAGAGGGGTGATTTCTGAGTGCAGCGCATCATAAGCAGACTGAGCTAAATCAATGTGATGGTTCTGGACGGTAATACCATCAACATCAGTCAGGAGCGAATAGAGTCCAGACTGAAATGAGACCAGCTCCAAACTTCAATCAGTCAGGCTCCAGGTTGAATTTAGACTATAGACTGGAATCAGACATTATGTCTGCTGCAGTCAAACAAGATCCATACTGACAATGACTGAGCTCAGACTTACTTAAATCAGACTGTAAACAAAATCGGATAGAATTCATACTGCAGTTAGATTAAAGACAAAAGATCAAACTGAATTTATACTCAATTAGACAGATCACGCACTGAAATCAGACAGAAGGAATACTGAAATCGGACAGACTAAAGACTTAAATCCGACAGAATTTAGACTCGAATCAGACAGGTGTCAGACTGAAATTAGACAGAATTCCTGCTGAAATCAGACAGAATATCCACTGCAATTAGGCAAAATTTATACTGAAATCAGACAGAATTCATTTAGAAATCAAACAGAATATACAAGGAAATCAGGCAAAGTTCATACTGATGCCAGACAGATTATAGACTGAAATCAGT
>JBBPCZ010000017.1:13668455-13680567 GCA_037974445.1 Brycinus macrolepidotus | reverse complement strand
TCTCTCTCTCTCTCTCTCTCTCTCTCTCTCTCTCTCTCTCTCTCTCTCTCTCTCTCTCTCTCTCTCTCTCTCTCTAGGTTCTAACCCTCAAGGTTAGAACCACTTGAATGGCTCAGACTTTTAATGGCGGGGTCAAGGTTAAATTCCAGCCGAGTCTCGCAGTTTCTGTCTCTCTAGGCCAGTCCAAGCCTTTCAGAGTACTTTTGAGTGATGCTGAAGCCACGGGCTTAAAAGGAGATTTGTGTGTAGAGCTGAAGCCCACATATTAGATCGAATAAATCTCTGCTCACCTGTGAGCAGCGCTTTCAAAGTTATCTGATCAGGTTTTGGCTGTTGCACTGGGTGCTGTGCCGTGAAACGGCTAGTGAAATTGTCAGCTTTTAGGACATAATCCAACCTAGAAGCCAAAATCTGTTTGGTTTCGTGGATGGAAAACTGGCCCCAGGCCTGAATATATGGCCTGTTGTGGATAAGAACTCCCTGATTCTTCATCTTCCCAAAGTGCCACATTAGCGTCCACTTTAGCAGTGCAGGGGGAGAAATAATGTTTATAAAGTTATGATACATTGGCCTTTTCAGTGCCCTCAGAGCTACATATGCACCGTCATTCACCATAACTCTCCTCTCTGAGTTTAATAAGCTATAAAAATGTTTCTGAGTGACGAATGTTTTTGATGTGTATATGAGAGTGGTGTGTGTGTGTGTGTGTGTGTGTGTGTGTGTGTGTAATAGCATGTTCTCTGTGTCCTTGAGACTAGAGCTTTTTTGCTCCTGTACAACACAAATGACGTATGAATACTGATATTGTGTATAGGGTTCTTCTGTTCCGTGATATTATCCATACCACTGAATGAATAATAAACTATTGCTTGCCTTTTCTGTAGTGCCCAGAGAGAAGCCACAGTCTATATTCACACAGGGCATAGCAGCATGTTCTCTAACATACTACTACAACTCAGTAGGTGTCACGTTTCGTGCATACCCATCCACGAAGGAGGCGCAGGCGCAGATTTCCATGCTTTCAGTACAGGTTTTATTAAACAAAAAGCAAAACCAAAACAGGCACGAGGGCCAATACTCTTTCTTAGGTACTAACACAAAAGACAGGCATACACTAGGAGAACTGTGAGGGAGGACTGACAAAAACCAACTCAAGCACAAGCCTTCTTATATCTAACATAAACACCCTAAAGCCAGTCACTATACCCACCCCATTATTACTTAATCCCCGGCCAGCTGTGAATCCTTATTCAGATAGCTGACCAGGGAATCACCCAAAGTGTCAAAATAAGAGTCCCCGCATGTCCTTACTAGTGGCGGCCTCTGATCGGGGATGTTACAGTAGGGATGCTGCAAGAAATAATAATAGTAGAAGTGTTCTTTTCCTCTGTTTTTGTCTATGCTTTGACTATGCCCCAACTTAGGGCCCAGGAAGACCCTATTTTATATGGTTTGGAATTAGTTCCAAAGACTCATTCTGTAATGCTTAAGTAATTGATAATAGTTCACCAACTACAAATATCTATCCACTAAGGGTCCTGGGGTCAGGGGCCCTGTGATGAAGATTTAAATGAGCAGAGCTGAACAGAACAAAACTGAACAAACTGTATAGACACAGTTAGGAGAGCTAGATAGAAAAGAGAGAAACGTGGACCGCTAACGACCGTGCAAGATCTGTTAGTCCACCAAAACAGCACTTAAAGCTTTTTTCTTGGAGAGATATCAAGCGTCAGATCTGCAAATCTAAAAAAAAAACACAGGTCAAGTTATTCTGTCCATCCTTCCACTGTGAGAAGAAAACCCGTGTGTGTGTTATGTTTTCTTTTAACTGGCTTCTGTGTAACTTTCTGAAAATCAGTGAAAATTACTAAATGAAAAGGTCTCTGCAGTACAGTACTGTTCAAATTTGAATTTCATTTCAAAACACACATTAATTACACACAATTTCTTTTACTGTGTGCTGTTGCTGGTTTAAAAAAAAGCACAAAGTTAGTTTTAACACTCAGATGGCTGTCAAGGTATATTGTGCAGCTATGTTTCTAGCCGTGTTACCCTCTGGCTAAGTGTCAGCTCTGAGCTGCTTCTTAATGTGAGCAGTGAGAATGACAGTCCATGTCCTGAGGAGACAGATCGTAACCGTGCTTTACGTGTCAGCAGGAGACTGGCGGGGAGAGCTCCATGGAGGCGAGAGCATATGGATGCAGCATCCGCACCAGCAGGACCGTCAGCCGTTTGGATTTCTGCAGTCAGCTGATGCAACCCCGAATCTGAGGGTGACTAATTCTGTCTCTCTTGCTCTCTGTCTCCCCACTCTCTACAGGGAAATGTATTTCATCTGCTCATTGTGAGGTTACTGGGTTCATGTGCTTCAGTCTCTAGCTTTACATATTTCATTCACTCATGCTACAAGTTCTTTTCTCTGTAAATGAACATGTGCGACTTAAGATATCATGACTTTGCCATGTAAAGACAAGTTATGAGTGACCAAGGTATTTTTCATTTTACTGAAATGATGAAGTTCTCTTTTAACGTGCCCATTATGATATACTGTGGTATTTGACCGAGATGCATTCAATGAAAAACATCAAATGAAAATGTGAAGAAAAACTGAAAAAGGCTGTAATGGCATTAGTTCACTAAAGTGGCTCTGATAGGATTAGAAATGGCTCCAGGAACACACAGCTGGATCAGAGCCTGGAGAAAGGGAAGATCCTTATCAAATAGAGAGTGGGAGGGGATCATCTAGCATATCAGCAAACAAAGCAGTGTGTGTGTGTGTGTGTGTGTGTGTGTGTGTGTGTGTGTGTGTGTGTGTGTCCTGATTTTGTACCGGTCACTCTTGGGTTACAGGGCTGTTGCACGCTAATGTAGGCTACATCTGGATGCTCTTTGTTGGTACTAAGTATATACATACTGTATCTATTCTATGTGGTAGGATGAAGTCGGGGGGTCTTGTAACGTCTTTGTAGGGGGGGGGGTTACTGTGTTTAAGGACTGTGTGGACTCCTGGCCGGAGGTAAGAAACCAGTTAACCACTTCCAGGCTACAGTGTGGTCTTGGCCTCTGTTAGCATCCTGTATGAACAAAGTCTCATGATGGAATAGCTGATATTTTCATGAAGTGTAACATCCAGGGGTCGCACACACACACACAGAGTGAACACAGTTATGATGACATGGTTGATATTTCCATAAAGAGAAATGCCTTATTCCAAGTATTGCGCACACAAACACAGTATCATTTTGCAAGATCAAATGCATCACAAACCCCAGTTTAGCAAAAAATGTACAAACTTTTCCACTTACTCTAGACATGTTTGGTAACAAATTATGCTTCTGTAGTTTGGTGAAGGAGCCATGAGGCTAGCGTTGCTAACAAACACCAGAAGTCAATTTTGTCACGGAGAGGAAAAGACGTACCTGGCCAAACTGGTTGCCCAATGTAGCGCGGCGGATGAACCCAATCACCGATATACACAAGAGAGTTGGTAGACCACGCAACGTTAATCTGAGAGCGCTCTCTGAGGAGTAGAGATTCTCACCGGAACCCACGCTCTCAAAACACATACAGTGAGTAATATAATTAGAACAGAAACCAGAGTACTCACTGTACCAGCTGGAGACGAGTAGAGTTGGGTTGGGCATGGAGACTCAATGACTGAGCGCTGGTTCCTGCCTCTTCTCCTGCTTAAATACTCTGTGACACGCATCATTTCCGAGACCCTGTGCGTGCCACGTGACTGGTGTATGTGACAGTACCCCCCCCCCTCCAGACGGACCTGGTTGGGAGGACACTCGACAACGGTAGTCCCGAATAAGGGAAGGGTCAAGGATGTTCCTCCGGACCGTAGCCCTCCCAGTCGACCAAGTACTGGGTGCCATGGCCGCGGCATCGCGAGTCGAGGATCCGCTGGTCAGTGTAGGCAGGGCCACCGTCTATGATCCGAGGCAGAGGGGGAGCCAGAGCTGGGGGAACCAGAGGTGAGGTGACGAATGGCTTGAGTTGAGACATGTGGAAGACTGGGTGGACCCTGAGGGAGGCAGGCAGCAGGAGCCGGAAGGTGACAGGGTTAACCCGGTGGGTAATCTTGTAGGGGCCGATGAACTGAGGTGAGAGCTTCTGAGATTCTGTGTGAAGGTGCAGGTTGCGTGTGGAGAGCCATACACTGTCACCGTTGTGGAACATGCGTCCCGGTGGGTGCCGGCGGCGATGTTGTTGAGAGTAGCGTGCGTTGGCCCGCTGGATGGCGTTGCAGACTTGCTGCCAAAGCCGCCGGCACCTGCGGACCAACTGTTGGGCCGATGGCACGTCAACCTCCGGCTCTTGGTGTTCAAACATTGGAGGTTGGAAACCGTTGCCTCAAAAGGACTGAGCCCGGTGGCAGATGAGGTGAGGAGGTTATGGGAGAGCTCAGTCCAAACGAGGTAGCGGACCCAGGAGTGCTGACGATCAGAGACGAAACACCTCAGGAAGCGCTCTAGTTGTTGGTTGGTCCGCTCCGTCTGACCGTTAGTCTGGGGGTGATATCCGGATGAGAGACTACAAGTGGAGTCGATCAGATGGCAGAAGGCCTTCCAGAACTTGGCTGTGAACTGGGGCCCTCTGTCCGAGACGATGTCCTTGGGAAACCCATGCAATCGGACTACATGCTCGAGTACCAGTTCGGCGGTGGATTTGGCAGTGGGGAGTCCAGGAAGAGCCACCAGGTGCACGGCCTGGAGAATCGGTCCATGAAAGTGAGGATGGTGTTTTTCCCTTCGGAGTCCGGCAGGGTGGTAACGAAGTCCAGCGCGATGTGCGACCAGGAACAGCGAGGAACAGGTAGAGGTTGGAGAACTCGTGGTGATGGCTGGTTGGTAGACTTGGCCCTGGCGCACACCGCACACACCTGGACGAACTCCTTAGTATCAAGAGGGGGCTCCAAGGTCTGCCCCTGGCGAACTTTATCTTCTAACTCCCACCGGAGAGGCAACAGGATGAGTGTGGATGGCAGGACAGGCGCGGGGTCTGCCCAGGGGCTCTCTGCTTGATGTTGACGAGAGAGGGTGTCAGCCTTGGTGTTTTTCGACCCCGGGCGGTAAGATAGTACGAAGTTGAACTGTTCGAAGAACAGTGCCCACCGCGCCTGCCTGGGGTTGAGCTGCTTAGCCTGCTGAATAGTAATCAGGTTCTGATGGTCCGTCCAGACCGTGAACGGGTGACTGCCGCCCTGGAGCCAGTGAAGCCATTCCTCCAGAGCCCACTTGATGGCCTTGACAGCTCGCGGCCCCCTACCCCATATCGCTGCTGAGTGGAATTGAATTTTCTGGAGAAGAAACTGCACGGATGCAGTTTCTGGTCTGGACCTCGCTGGGAGAGGACCGCTCCTACACCCACATCGGAGGCATCCACCTCCACAACGAATTACTTGGATGGATCCGGGTGGAGAAGGATGGGTGCAGTGGTGAAAAGATGACAAAGGCGATGGAAGGCATCTGGGATGGTTTAGTGAGGGCAGTAGGAGGTGCCGCAACTGAACTGAAGCCCTGGATAAAGCATCGATAGAAATTAGCAAACCCCAGAAAACGCTGAAACTGCTTGAGCATCTTAGGTAGGGGCCAATTACGCACAGCATCCAACTTCTAGGCATCCATGGCCACACCTTGGGAGGAGATGACAAAACCAAGTAATGTGGTGGAGTGCTGGTGGAAAGCGCATTTCTCCAACTTACAGAACAGTTGGTGGGTCAGCAACCTCTTTAGCACTGCCCAGACATGCTGGGTATGCTCCTCAAGGGTCTTGGAATAAATGAGGATGTCGTCCAGGTAAGCGAAGAACCAACGACCCAGCATGTTACGGAGAACATTGTTGATAAACTGCTGGAAGACAGCTGGACTGTTGCACAAACCGAATGGCATTACCAGAGTCTTATAGTGGCCGGTGGGAGTTATGAAGGCCGTCTTCCACTCGTCGCCCTCCCTGATGCAAACGAGGTTGTAGACGCTCCTAAGGTTCAGTTTTGTGAATATGGAAGCACCAGAGAGGGCGTCCAGGGCAGTGTTGGTCAACGGGAGTGGATGACGGCTCTTCATGGTAAATTTGTTGAGCCCCCGATAGTCGACACAGGGGCAGAGACCCCCGTCTTTCTTCTTAACAAAGAAGAACCCCGCAGCCACAGGAGAGGATGAAGGCTGGATAGTGCCATAACGAAGTCCTTCAGCAATGTATTCATCCTTGGCCTTCTGCTCTCCTGCAGATAGAGAGTACAGACAACTGTGGGGTGGTACTGTGCCAGGCTGGAGGTCAATGGCAAGGTCATAAGGCCAGTGAGGAGGGAGTTAAACGGCCCTGCGTTTACTGAATACCTCCGCCAGGTCATGGTACGGGACGGGAATGGTCCCCAGGTCGACGTCGGAGGCCTCGGACTCCCCAGAGCATGTCCCAACCTTCGCCTTGAGACAGAGCTCTTGACAGGTCGGGCCCCACTGAAGAACGTTGTGTTGAGTCTGGGAGATGAGTGGGTCATGTAGAAGAAGCCAAGGATGGCCCAGGATGAGAGGTGGCGAGGTGAGGTGAGTGAGGTAGAAGGTGAGTTCTTCTTGGTGGTCTCCGATGATGACAGTGAGGGGTCGGGTCTGGTGAGTGATGGGACTGGACTGAAGGGGCCGACCGTCATAGGCGGTGATCATGACAGGTTGGGATATCGCCTCACTGTCCAGACCCAGCTGAGCAGCATAATCACAATCGATGAAGTTACCAGCCGCCCCCGAGTCAACAAAGGCGGTGGCTACGATCCGTTTGTGGCTCTACTGGATCTGTACCTGAAGTGTGAGGCGGGAAATGGCTGGCATGGAGGCGGTCGCAATACAACCAGGTGAGTTCCTCCCCCTATTCACCTGGTCTGGCCGTTTCCCAGAACAGAGAGGGCAGATGGCACGATGATGATTGGGGGAGGCGCAATAGGCGCAGAGGCCTTCGCAATAATATCGTTCCCTCTCCATCAACGTCAGGGAGGCGTGCACTATTGGCATGGGTTCCCCAGCTCCTGATGAGTGGGCCTCTGAAGGAGGTGAAGGCCTAGCCAGATGGGGAATAGACTCCGGGGTACTGCTGGTCTTGGGCCGGGAACTCGCCAGCGGCAGGGTACGAGGGGCTGACTTCGGACGAGAGCTCATTCGAAGGTCGATACGAAGGCTGAGTTGAATTAGTTCTTCTAGGGCGTCGGGGAGCTCTCGTCCAGCGAGTTTATCCTTAAGTCGTGGAGCCAACCCCTCGTAGAAGGCCGTTCGGAGAGCAGAGTCGCTCCAGGTGGTTTGAACCGCCAGAGTTCGAAACTCGGCGGCGTAGCGACTGACCAACCGGTCTCCCTGCCGCAGATGGAAAAGGCGAGAGTCGACCTCCACCTCACTTTCAGGATGCTGGAAAGCGGTCCTGAGCTGATGGGTGAATTCAAGATAGGAGTAGGCAGTGTCAGAATCCGACCTCAGGACTGCTGTTGCCCACTAAGCTGCCTGCCTGGTGAGAAGGGAGACGAGAAGTGCAATGCGGCTTCTGTCGGAGGGATAACGATGAGGCTGAAACTCAAACAGAAGAGATAGATTGGTGAGAAACACATCGCACTTCCCGTCTACACCATTCCATTTTTCAGGGAGCGCTATTTTAGGTGCATTACGGTAGGGAGATGGAGAACGGCTTGCCGCTTGAGGCCCCTGCGTCTCGGCAGAGAGATCACGTGGTACCTGAGCAAGAGTCGCGAGCTGATGACATCTTGCTTCAGGTTGGTGTTCTCGGCAGCCTGCCGATTTACAGTCACAACCAGAGCAGCAAAATCCATTGGGCTCACAGTATGGGGCTCAGTCATTCTGTCACAGAGAGGAGAAGATGTACCTGGCCAAACTGGTTGACCAATGTAGCGTGGCGGATGAACCCAATCACGGATATACACGAGAGAGTTGGTAGACCACGCAACATTAATCTGAGAGCGCTCTCTGAGGAGTAGAGATTCCCAACGGAACCCGCGCTCTCAACACACACACAGTGAGTAATATAATTAGAACAGAAACCAGAGTACTCACGGTACCAGCTGGAGATGAGTAGAGTTGGGTTGGGCATGGAGACTGAGCGCTGGTTCCTACCTCTTCTCCCGCTTAAATACTCTGTGACACGCGTCATTTCTGAGACCCCGTGCATGCCACATGACTGGTGTGCGTGACAAATTTTCCCCTGAATCTGTAAATAGATTCCGAAAACTTCTCTTAAACCACTCAAACTGCATCCATATCTTCATTAATTGGGCATAGACTTAATATACAGTATAGCTTAGTGAGCTATCAAAATGAACGAAACTTTAACATGTAGCTGAACTCTGTAGATGGCCTTTTTATACAACAGGGTCTGTTTTCTCAAACCGCCTCAGGAGTAGGAGTGCTTATCTAGATTTTTTTTTTTTGTGGGAACATATGATGGACATATGATGAAATCTGATCCAAGATCAGTTCTCTCCAACCCTGATGGGGTGAAGCTATGTGTGTAATTGACTGTGTATAATTTGGCTCACAGTAAGTTATACTGCGTCCTGTATCACATCTATGAGTCTGTACCACCTTAATGAAAGGCTGGATGCAGTTTGAGTAAGTTGAGAAGTTGAGATACTTAGTGGTGTATACTTACAGAAAGAATCTATCACACACACACACACACACACACACACATGCACATACACATACACACACACACACACCATGGCTTGCATGAAACCACCCGTTGTGAGGAGTGAGAGAGTTGGCGGGTGAAAAGAAACAAATGTCAAGATGCAAAAATCAGAGCAGCTGGCAAATTGTGATTTATAGTGAATGTGTGTGTGTGTGTGAGAGAGAGAGAGAGAGAGATGGAGAGAGAGAGAAAGAAAGACAGAGGAGATGGGATGAGACAGAGTGAGTACACTAGGCTTCAGAGGGGTTAAGGTAGAATAAGGCTGAATGCCCCCTCACGCACAGGCCTAGTCCTCTCTTGCACAACACTTAGTTCCAATGGCACAATCTGATTGTTTGAGAAGCGTTCTTTCTTATTTTGTTCTTTCTTTACTGCACTTTTTTCACAATAACTGTCATTCCACTGAGCCCTGGTTGCTAAGTAATGACATTAGCTAACCTTTAGTAATTTTCTACTTTTGGACAAAAAAGAAAACAAAAATATTGGACAGCTTTTTGAAATTACACAGCAGCCCATTTGGTCAGAGTCTAAAAAGTGTGACAGCAAATCTGCATCAAACTTTTTGTTGCCCCAAGAAAATGTTTCTGTCGGCAGATGTGACAGTGGAACAACTACAGTAAACAAAGTTAACCAGAAACAAATAGAATACAAATAAATATAATATAATACAAACAAGCTGGGCTGTGAAATGCTTTGTAGTCTGGCTATAACAAAACCACATAATAAATATGAGAAATACAGAAAAATCTGAGCTGAACTTGACATAAACTGCTCTACTTTTTTGGTGGAAGAAACTGCCAATATTAAAGTACATACAAGTACATACAATACAATAAATTATACAAAATTATTTTTTGTTTAGTTCGTAGAACCATAGAACCTCCAGCTCATGCTTGTGACTGAATCACAGCCATGATGTTATTTGTGATATTACTCTCCCTCTTAATTAAACTCTTATTATAGTTATGTTGTACTGTTATGATAACAGAAGAGAACAGAGAAGAAGAGAGAACAGAAGTGAGAATAGGACTGGAAAAGAAAAGTCAGTAGAGCAGAAGAGGAGAAAAGAGAAGAGAACAGAACAGAACAGAAGAGAGAAGAAGAGAAGAGAACAAAACAGAACAGAAGAGAGGAGAGGAGGGGAGAGGAGAGGAGAAGAGGAGTGGTAAAGCAGTAGATGTGATAAGAGTAATGGTTTGTAAGTTGAACATGAGGGCTACAGATGTGGCATTAGAACAGTGGCCTGCACAGTACTACTCCAACACAAGCTTACTGCTCAAACCAAGCACAGCTGCAGAACCCCCGAGCCCCCTCTCTTTCTCTCCCTCTTTCTCATATAGGTTTCTTCATCTAGACGGTGTGTGTGCGATTGTGTGTGTGTGTGTGTGTGTGTGTGTGTGCACGGCTTAATGGCTTGTTTCTCAGTCCGCCAGCAGCTAAAATGCTAAATCTGTTTTTTATTCAGGGGGGAAAAGCAATGACCGTGTATTTTTTTTTCCTAACTTGCCTCTCACAAGTACAAAGATCACAAATGGTTTCCCACACAAACCTGTATGCCGGCCTGCACTTTTTCATTTTCACTCCTTTTATTCTCCCAAAGCAATGTAATATTTCAGCCTTCATTGTTTTAATTTTTCCCCCTCTTTCCTTTACGGGAATCTAAACAGTAACACATATGTTCAGCCATTTACGCAGAAAGAGTGTTTTGCTGATGTTGAAGCTTGGGTGGGACATGGGTTTTGTTGGTGTATGATGAAGCTGCTCCAGCGTTTGAGGCCTGCGCTCTGAGTCACTCGGACAGGCCTCTGCAGCCCTGGTGTGGGTCGTGTGGGTGTGATGAGGTGTGAATGAGCGCAAACACTTGTTTACAAACAGATGTGGGCTGGTGACGGAGCGACTCTAACATTGTTTGGGTTTGGCGTTCCGATCGCTCCTCGAACGTTGAGCCGGGTCAAGAGAGCGCGGCGCAGTGCCGGAGTGTTTGGAGAAGAGAGATAAGTGCAGAAAAACATGCGCCCGGCAAGCTGAAGGAACACACACACACACACAGCAGCGCGACAGCCCTGAGGTCAACAGACAAGCACTCGTACACTCCTGTTCCAGTGTTTTACTTTGTAGCAAGTGTCCTCTGGTTTGGTTCTGTTTTCTTTGGGGACTTGTGTCTGATTTTTGCTGTTACTTTTTATTAGTCATTTATTGATACACTCCCCCCTGTTTGATTCAGTTTGGTTTATAATTTGATATTCTCGTCATATTATGAACAAAATTTGAAAAATGATGACTGTAAGCATATTGTTGAACAACTTAATATCAACACTAGACCTGAAAGTACAGTAAAGTGGCCCCTTGTAGTCACACGTGAACACACCACAGTACAGCACACAGTGTAAATGGTGTGAAATTCTTTCTCTGCATTTAACCCATTCATCAAGTGAAGCAGTGGGCTGCCACCAGCGGGGGTCGCCCAGGGAGCGGTGTGTGGAGACGGAACCTTGCTCAAGGGTACCTCAGTGGTGCCACTAGCTGTCCTGGGATTCAAACCCACAACCTTCTGATAGCTGAGGCAACTCCCTAACCACTAGGCCACCAGCATATTATTACTAATATGTCATTAAATACATATTTATATGTGTCCCCCTATTCAGTCTACAGCACTTTAGCTCTGCACTCAGTGAAATAAGGGATGTTTCAATTCTTTTCCCTGAATGAGGCTCAATACTGGGCAGCCAGTCAGAGGTCTTTTCCATTTATCAGTCTTAAAAGTTACTCAAACAGCTTATTTAAAACTAAAGGATAAAGAGGTTGGAAAATGACCCTGTAAAAATGAAATGGTGACTATTGTCTGAACTGATTTTTAAGTGGAAAATTGTGTAAATGTAGATTTTTTGCTGAACTTATCCTTTAAGTGTGATTGCACAATAAGAGTATAAGCACTGTATGGAATAAGTTGAGTGCGGTCTCAATACTCTCCTCTGTCACTGGCTCTGCAGTAATACGGTAGGATTTCCTTATGGAAGCAATTGGTTGGATGCATTAAAATACAGAAGAATAAGACAATAAACCATTCTTATTGTATTACAGTGGCACTTTTTGTTCAGGTAATGCAAAATAATGAAAATTAAAAGAAAAATTAATATACCCCACAGAGATAGAATGTGCGTGTGTGTGTGTGTGAACAGATCCTGAGAGATGAACATACAATGACAGAGGAAGAGAAGGGGAGAGAGAGAGAGAGAGAAAGAGAGAGAGAGAGTATAGCAAACCCATCTCCACACATGATATGATGACACCATTCCTAACGTGGTGCAGGTGTGTATGTATGTGTGTGGTACTGTGTATATAGGGGTGTGTGTGTGTGTGTGTGTGTGTGTGTGTGTGTGTGTGTGTGTGTGGGTGTGGGGGGGGGTGGGCGGGGAGGGGG
>JBBPCZ010000017.1:13655256-13668445 GCA_037974445.1 Brycinus macrolepidotus | reverse complement strand
CCAACTTGGACTTGCACCCAACCCAGACTAGCCAACACACAGTTTCAGTTCAAACACAAAACACACACGCACTCACACTCCTGCACACACACACACACACACACACACACACACACACACACACCTGTATCAGTTTACACATATATTGTTTCTTTTTTGTGTAAGAGGGTACATTTTGAAAAAATAATGTAAAACTTTTCCTCATTCCTCTCCATCCCTCACGCTTTTTTCTGTCAAACGACAACAAACAAACAGAAGTCCTTTAACACTCTGCTCTTCTCTTCTGTAAACACTATGATATTATCATCACAGTACAGGCCAGCATGCACCTTTCATTTCATTTAAAGGGCCCATTTCTAGAGTATTTGTTGGAGCATGCAAACATAAGTGCACTATTCGTATGGGCTCATACAGTCCACATATGGAAACTAAGCTGCAAAAACAGCTTCTTTTGAATTGACTGTTTTTGTGATGTCACACAGAACATTGCACTGACATATATATGTGCCTATAGCTTTGCAAAGTCATAATGACATAATAAAGAATGTCTCAGATGAAGCGCTTTTCAATCATTGCACATTTTATTTTACTTAGATTTATATTTATATACAATGCACAGAGAGCTGTCCACACACTCAGGACAGGTTAAATCTCACTCTTACCTTATTCTATACTTCTTTTTTTTGTTTTGTTTGTTGCACAATGTCTTATGTCTATTGCACCATATGTACACTGTGGAACCTGAGCTTCGCCATTTCGTCTCTCTGTATATTGTATATGGTCGAGAAGACAATAAAGTTCACTTTGACTTTGACTTTGACTTTGAAATTGAAGTCTGTATAAATGTAATCATTGTTCATGTGCATCAGTCATGCCCTTAAGAATTTGGGAAGATGAGTAAATGTACATTGTGCACAGCAAACTTGAGGGTAGAGTAGAGACTTCATTATTACCCAACCCGTGAAGCATCCCTGTGATTTTATAGAATGCTATATAAATGGGTTTGTGGGCCTGCAGCATTCTGTAGTTCTGCACGGAAAAAATGTCTGTAATAGAAACCAATGAATTGATCACTTCAATATTTTACCTTTTCCTATCTCCCTTTAAGCTTTAAGCATATGTCTATCTATCTATCTATCTATCCATCTATCTATCTATCTATCTATCTATCTATCTATCGATCTATCTATATATATATATATATGTATATATATATATATATATATATATATAGAGAGAGAGAGAGAGAGAGGCTTCAGCTCTAGAATTAAAATATACTTGCAGAAAAATATACTTCTACAAATCTGCAAATCCTTTTACAAAAGTTGTTGATACAGGACTGCATCTGCCCCAGAACAGGAATGGCATTACTGACTGCATTACCAGCCTGACCACCCTAGATTTGTCGTCTCATAAGTCAGTGCCTGTCATGGCTCTTGCTGGACGATACATTTGGAAGCTATAAATCCAGAAGTTTTGTTGTGACCTCTAACAGTTCATATGGATTATGGTAGTTCAAGTTGTGCTTTTGAGAGACGAGTGTTTTTGAGGGCTCCTGCCATTCTGCGATGGTTGCAGCCATATTTCAACCAGCCACCTTGCCAGATACTGCTTTTGGAGAAATCGTTTCAAGAAAATCAACCTCTTCTTTCTCTGAGCAACCATGACAGTAGGAGTGATTTGTATCTCTTTCATCGTCCTCCAGAGAGAGAGCGGGAGAGGGGTTGGGGGGAGAGAGAGAGAGGTTCTCCGTGCATTGGCATTTTTGAGTGAGGGTCAAAAGTGCTGCCAGCTAATGTTGGAGAACTGAAGCACCTTTGTTTCCTGACAGGGTGATATTTTATTTGTTGTTCTGATTTGATCGAATAAAGAGTTTGGGTTTGGTTCACTCTCAGCATGAGCTGGATCTTCACTTGCTGCACATATTCATCATTGCAGCCTGCTCCTCATCCTCACCAAGTCATAGAATATGAGATCAGACACAGAAGACTTTATTGTTCTTTGGATGTACAAAAACTGGAAATGTATCTTTCAAACTGGTGAATAAAACACTGTACACTATACAGAGTGAAACAATACTGGAACAATGAATTCTTTTCACACTTCTTAATTGAACAGAGGAAGGTCATCATTGTAGGGAAAACAGTGGCAGAGTTTAACTAATGAGAATGTAGAGGACCCACCAAGTTTTACGTCTTCATACCTACTTTTTCCACCAATAACATGCAGCAGTAGAGTAAGCTTTTGTTTGAGAACCTGCATGACTATGCTGGTGCAGATCTCAACAAGCTCAGCTAATAAGAGCTGTCTAAAGTAGGGTTCAGACAGGATTAGTTTTCCATAGTGAAGTGGGGTAATTACTATTAATACTAATAATATTATTACCAAGCTTTATTACCAATGTAAATAATCTAATTATATTTATTATCAAGCCCGGTTCACACAGGATTAAAACATTATTGTATAAATGACAAAGATAGGAGTGGCTACTTGATTTATACACTGCTTTCACTCAAAAAAGAAGAGAAAACATTTCAAAATGTTCAATTTAGCCAATATTTCATTTGCCCTAACCATGCACTGTTTCAAGTGAATTAGAGATTAACTTGGAATTTACAGCCAATAATAAACATCATTTGTTTTGTCATTTTACATGTTTTAATATTCAGAGTTGTACAACTGATGTAGGACAGTACATACTAGGTTGATTTGAGCCACAGAGAATCTCTTACCATTTGTAAGAAAACTCTGGAAATATGGATATAGAATTTAACCTGGAGTTACTTCTGCAGCTCATTTTTATAGTAAGTGAAAGACGATGGAATCTTTCCTGACGTGAGAGGACACAGTCCATTAAAATGACTGACATGGTGGATTCAGCACCAAAATCACTGAGAAGCTCCAGTAAGAATTATGTTACTCATCCTGCTCATGTAAAACTAACCCAATCTGAATAGTGCTTAAAGTTTGCTAGAATTAAGCCGGTGCAGGTTGGGAGTGAAATGAACATCTTACATGGTCATATTATGTGATCCCCAACTTCACATTTTTACAGTTACATGTCTGGTGTTAATGTTGTTTTATGCATTGTCCAGTGTTTAAACAGCTAGACTGCAGTCCTTGTTCTTAAAGCCAACCAACATGATAGTGTTTAGCTGAGTGTTTGAGCAGAAATGTTACACACAATAAAGTTTACAAAAACATCAGAATATTCTGTTTAATCCCTCCACATCCTAAGCTAACTAAGGAGCTTCAGTTTTTTATGTTATTAATGTAATATCACATATTCTTATTCATATTTGGTTCACAGCTTTTTGCATGACTCAGTAATGTAGCCTTGTCAAGCTTGTCCTTCTCTGAAAATGAAAACTTCCCCAACAACATCATTTGTGGAAAAAAGTAGGTAAATACTTAATGAGAACATAAACACGTGAGGGTCCTTTACATTTTCATTCACTGTAATGTTTTTCCTTACTATAACCACCGCTATTGAAAGGATCCATAAGGTAAAGTAAGTATGAAGGAAATTAAACCTGCTATATCCCAAACCTGTCTGAGTGGTTTAGGATCTGGGGAACATGCTGGAAACAGGGCAACAGGCATTTGAGAGATGACTGAACAGACAAACTCAACAGCCACTGCTGTGCCACATTTAATGTCACCTGTTTTGCACAACCCATTGTTCAATTAATGTCACTTATTGTGCCAAATTTAAGGCAGCTTGTATTGTGCACTCTAATTGTCAGTTAAATACTATTGACACTACAAATACTGGTCTGCCTGATTTACACCCGCCACATAACATATCACTTGTTGGAATGTACAATTTATGTGAAGGTGAGGTTGTATGTAATAAACTGGCAACTTTATGGATTATAACAGACTGCATAAGAGAAAGTCAAAGGCCATGTAAAATTCAACCCAGTGCTAAATGTTGACCAAACTCTGATGCTAACCTTCACCAAAGGTTCACTGCCATCTCCAAGGACGGCACCACCATGCTACCTTTCAGTAGGACTGCTGTTCCTCTGTCGGTGCGGTGCTGCCCATTGCAGTCGGTAAATAATACCACTGCTCTGTTAGCAGGATGGATGGAGGAGATTAGCTTCAGAATGGGTTATATAGCCTTACAAATAGCAGCATGCCGGCAGAAAGACCATACACTTTGCAGCTCTACTGTCAGCTCAATGAAGATGGATTTGCTGTTACAACACATGAAAATAAACCAGTCCAGGGCAATCCTCCACAAATGAGACAGAGCGCAAAGCCAGGGGGAGGGATAGACAGGGGGACAGAGCAAGAGGGGGATAGAGGGAGAAGGGGGGGCACACAGAGAGAGTGACTGATGACTTTGGCGACAAAAGGATGGACATAGAGGAGAGGATGGAGAGGAGATGGCGAGAGGGAGAGAGAGAGAGAGAGGGAGAAGAGATGACCCAGGGAGCACTGAACCCTAGCTCTGTTTAAAGCTCCTGCTACATACTCAAACATGCTGAACCCTTTAAGACACACACACACACACACACACACACCAACCTTGAACTCTTTAAACCCCCACTACATCCCTTAATGCAACACACACATAGACACAAACGACACCACACTGAACCCTTTAAACCTCTTATTACATCTCTTCATAGAACACACACACATACGAGTCTGTTTTCAGTGCTCACTGCTGAGGTCATGATGGCTGGAATTGAGAAAGTTGTCATCCTGCACCTTACAGAGACACTGAGTGCCTCACACAGACAGTTCAGCCCTCTGACTCCCCTCATAAGACAATATAAACCCCCACAAACAACAAAGCATGGAAAAATATCATCCTAGTTTTATGCAGTACATAGTTGGCATTTCAGAAAATCCCACATAACCCTCTCGCTCTTGTGTAAACGAAGTTTGTTTTTGAGAAAGCCAATCCTTTAAGAGTGCATCTGTAGGTTTTCATTTCCTGGGCTGCTGAGGCTGGGTGGTCACAGATCTCAGGCCTGGGCTGCTTAAGTCCACTTTTCATTTACTATGATGCTCATAGAGACTTTCAGGCAAGGGACAAAGCCCCTAGGTCTCTTTCATTCTGCTCCTGATGCTGATTACTCCCATTTTTCTGCATGTTTACAGAAAAATCCTCGACATAGAACCTCCGAAACGAGACAGCATGGTTGAGATGAATGATTGCTCAGCTAAAAATTTAATTTACACAACTCCCCAAGCATAGCTGATCAGCCAAGACTCACTCGGGGTCCAAAAGTATTTAGGTTTGCACTGGAGCTACAAGGGTGATTCCATGACGGTAGTTCCGCTGGTGTTCCATTGATGTTACATTTACAAATATGCATGCAAGGTAAAGCTAAAAGAACATATGTAAAGTGTCCTGAATGTATGTTCCAGTAATCCGAATCCCACCACTACTGCTTACGCCAGGACAGAAACTCATTTACATGAAAAACGCCTCTCCACTTTCTTTCAGTTTGGTTCTCGAGTCTTTTCAAGTCTTAGGCTCCTGTCCAGCTCGAAGTCAGGGTCATTTGTATTCAAATCAAAGTCAAGTCACAAGTCATCAAATTCTCAAGTCTGACTCAAGTCCAAGTCATGTGACTCAAGCCCACACCTCTGCTTCTCTTGGCCCACAACACAGGATACTTGCTTATTTAGCTTGACACTGGATGTCATACTCTTATGTATAAAATGGACAAAAGTATTTTAAAGGTAACAGTGTGTCATACAGTGTCAGAAAACACAGAAGAAAGTCTGTTCAACATTACAGTCTCTCAACACAGTTTGAAGCGATGACACGATCATGCAGTTTATAAAGTGCTAATGAGATACATTTGTTTATCTTAAAATGTGTAAATTAAACTTTTGTCCAAAGCAACCCTCCCACCTTATGCACCAATCTGTAAAAACACAGTGACCTCAACCCGTGATTCAGCGGGCTGCCTGATGTTGTGCTGATTGTGCATGTCTGTATTTGAAAGATGGCACGAGGTGAGGGGAGCACCGCAGGGTGCCCTCGCTGGGTGAAACATGCTGTTTTATAGTGTTTTCTCAGAGCAAGTCTCTTCTAAACCTGGCTTTAGTGCTGAGTTATGATTCGCAGAAGCAGGTAGACTTCTGAAGGACTCACAGAACATTCTCTGCTCCTCTGATCACTCAAACATCAGTCATTTTCATTCGCTCTGTAATTGATTTCACTATTCTCGGAGGTGTGAAGTCTGGAACGATGTTGTATTGTTCGAGGGTAAACTTTTGAACACGGCGAGGCGTTATCTAGGTTGACACTGACTCACCAGCCTCTCTGTGCTGGCGTTTTCTGTACCTGGGAAATGAAGATGAACAGGCCATCTCTAATCTCTGGACAGACACACAGAGATTCTCCTCTCACTCCAGCTCCTGGCTGCTGCAAACCCCAGAGGGAGAGAGTTATGGCTACGATAGCAGCATGGATCCACTCTCCGTTTCAAATGAAGTCAGGCACAGGACAGGCCAAATAAATCTTGCCCAACTCGCCCCAAAACTGACAAGACAGGGAGAAAGAAAGAGATAGAGAACATGAGAGAGCAATGCCCTGTGCAGATTCTTAGGGAAAGAGATTTTGGATGCACGCAGTTAACTAGATGAAGTGAAGTATCCATTTAAACCTCATGACTGAATTGTATGAGCTGGTAATTGTTGATTAATTTGATTAAATTGGTGTCAGTAAGTAAATTAGTAATTAGTAGCTTTCTTGCAAATGTACAGCATATCACTGCTGAGCAACACACACACACACACACACACACACAAATACATACAGTTACATGCTGTAAAAATGGCATTATGACAATTGTGAGAGAACTTCTATGAGATTATGATAATCATTATAATAAGATATGACTATATCATCATTTAGATTCGCTAACTCAAAATTATATTTTATGACACTTTCCCATAACAGTGAGATACTTTCTAGCCATTACAAGACACCTGATAGCGTAATTATGGTATAATGTGTCGATTTACAATACTTTTACATTATAATGAGATACTTTCTCATAACTGTGACACATTTAATGCACAATTAAAACAAAAGATCTCACAATAACAACATGGTGAAAGGTTTTCTTTGCAGCAAAACACCACTGTAAATACAGCACTCCAACTTTTGATGACATTGTTGAGCAACTTGCGATTGTTGAACTCTTATTGCTTTTAGGAGCTTATTCTGTTCTTCATTATGCATATACAGAGTTGTGATGATGATGAACGATGATTAGTAACAGAATGGCGACTCTCACTGATTAAAGACACTTTTTCATCCCAAAAGACTGGAAGTCTGAGAGACCACTCATTCTCATCCACGCCAGCTTTCGCGCTTGTCGGCCTACGCCAAATAATCGATTAGTCCTTCATACCATCCACTGATTAGTTGACCATGAAGAATGAGACCTGCACATCCCTAAGCTCTATGCACACTCTCTGTAACTGTGATGTAAGAAAAAAGGGGGAACTGTGATTTATGGATGAGAACACTGGTATGGAAGAAATAAATCCCTTTTTCCTCCTCCTCTCCTCTCTGCCCTGCTACAGGCAGTGCTCGGAGAGAGGGATGAGAGTGGAGCGACGGATGAAAGGGAAGAGAAGTGGGATGAAAGAGAGGCGAAAGGGGGGACGGGGGAGATTTCAAGTCTGCTATAGATTATCCCCATCTCTCTGGCCCAGCCGCGCCGCTACCAGGAAAGAGGAGGAAGGCAATATGTGTAACAGGATTAGACGTTTAAAGTACAAAAAAAAGGGTAATTGTTATCCATTACTAAAAAAGACAGATTTTCAGATTGCAGACACTTTTGACAAATGGGGTGATTACTCGTAGGATTACATTCAAGTCTTTTAAAAGAAAAGCAGCAGAGGATAGGAGGAACGATCAATCAACACTCCATCTAAATGAGAGAAAATGTAAGTAGCAGATAATGTAACCTTTATCCCTTAAACTGCAACACCATTAGATTCCTATATAATTTCATTTTAGTTAGGAAATAATAGTAATAACAACCAAATAATGGTAATTACTGAGTAATACAGTGTACCACTGTGTAGAAGTCTGAGAAAATCACATGCATAGGCATTTATCTAGGCATTAAATGTTTATTTGTTAAATAAAACTGACATTGGACTAAATACATACAAGAAAATAAGTAATCCATTGTGATTTTATGTGTGCATTAACTTAATCATTTCCAGATATCTCCTCCAGGAGGCCCAGTATTTGCAGAATCCAATACCTAGTTAAGCTAATCAGTCCTTTATTAAATTAAATCGAGTTCTGGTAATGGAATTCAATGTGATGGCTGAAGTGCATTGAAACATCAGGAGCCAAACCCATGTTCGTCCAACCAGGATATTTACATTTGTACTTATGCATTTGGCAGGTAAATGTAATGTTAGGAGTCTTAAGGACTGATGTAGCGTGATATGCTTGTCCATTCTGGGAATTGACCCCCTGGGCTGTGGTACTCAATACTACACCTATTAATAACTTTTAAAAACAGGCTATGAGGGCTTCCTGAGTGGCAAACCATCTAAGCATTGCTCCTACCATCAGTGATGCTACAGCCATGCATGTCCAGGAGTCCAAGAGAGCACAATTATCCTTTCTCTGAGTAGGATAGCCCTCCCTCTGCCCACCTCATCACTCAGCGCAGTGGTAGCCAGCACTGAAATACCAGGACTGGAAGTCAGCCTTCTCCTCCAAGTGCACTGACATTGTAAGTTATGTTTTATTATATTTATGTTTATTTTTATTTGTTCTAATGTTAAACAACATTATTACCGGCAAAAACATGGTTACTGCCAAGATAAATAGTTTTGAGCAATTTTATAAGACTTTTGCCCAGTGCTGCAGGTCCTAAGATTAATAACTGATTACTAAGCAGTTTAAGAAGTTAAATGGAATGCAGATCAAAAGTAAAGAGCAGGAAACACCCCGTCGTGCTTTGTGAAGTTTTGATCAGGTACACATTCTCCAAGGAACTTTTGGTTAAGCATGCAACGGCACAGCCAGACAGTGTTACCGCCCCATGTGCTACTAATCTAACTCATGGTGGTCCTTCTCCACCCCCCTCTCCTTTCCCTCTAAACCCATTTGTAATGAGAGGTGCTGTTCAGTTCTTGTAATTTTGACAGAGAGTTGTGATGTCAAGCTCCCTTTTTTTAGTGTGCACATGGAGATGTGTGAACAGTCACAAAGCTTACAGTGACCTGATCCGACTCACACACTGGTTTTCACTGCAAAAAATATCAGGTGAAATATAATAAGTGAAATGTATAATATGTGTAATGTAATAATCAATAAGTTAAATGATATCAAGGCAATATATTTTTTACTTTCTGTTAAGTTTTATTTGTCTAGCTCTGTCTTGCTTACATATAGGATCTCATTTTGAAACATTTATGGTGCAAAATAGGCACAAAGAGTGATAGTTATTATAATTATTGTGTCAATAGTAATGATATGGAATTTCACTAGTTTCAAACATTAGCTTTTAGGGGGAGTTTTACCAGAATTCTTAGAAATCATCCTAATAACACATAGTGTGTTCAGATGTGATCTTGAGTTAATAAAAGAAAGAGAGTTGGATAAGAGAAATAGACTTTTGTAGTTTGCTAGTATGCATACAGTAGCTACAGAAGAGAGAGCGAGAGAAAGAGAGAGCAAGAGAAAGAGAGAGAGAGAGAGACAGAGAAGGAGAGACACAGAGAGAGAGAGAGAGAGAGAGAGAGTCTGCAGCATGGTTCACAGGCACATCAACACACTAACTCCACACAGACCTGACAGCACTGCTGACAAGGACATTTTCACACACACAAACACCCCCATCCCCCCCCGTTTCACACACAGACACTGACTACACGGACACACGCGTGCAGAGTGTGAACTCTGAGCTGCTCCAGGTCTAGCAGGGCTATCAAAATATAATGCATGGTTCAGATCCAGGTCAGGTGGGCTGAGGTCCAGCATAGTTTGCTGCTTTCCCTGCACAAATACTCCCACTAAACCTGGCAATTAACACATGGGTTAAGTCGGTTGTGTTTGAGCAGTGAAATCACCAAACCTGCCCTTAATGCTGCTGGTCTGCTTTCCTGTGCTAGGGAGCTACAGTGGCTTGCAAAAGTATTGAACCCCCTTGAAAGTCATCATAATTTTCTGGATTCTAAAACCTATATACACAGTTTTCCACAAACAACATTTATGACAATGCATGAGCATATTTTCAGTACCAAAATAGGTTATGTATCTTCTTCTTCTTCTTCTTCTTCTTCTTCTGCTTTTCTCTGCTCCCGATTAGGGTTCGCCACAGGGGATCAACCACCTCCATTTCCATATCCTCTGCATCTTCCTCTCTTACAGCAACTGCCTAAATGTCCTCCAGACACGCCTTCCCACTCTTCTTCTTTGACCAAAAATAGCCCAATTTCCACTAGCACCCTGCTAATAGTACTGGTGGCAGTTGTTCCAGTATGAGAAATTTTCTGGTTGTCTTGTTTTCCACCGGATGCCCTTCCTGATGTAATCCTCCCCATTTACTCGGGCTTGGGACCGGCACTAAGAAATACACTGGCTTGTGCACCTCCAGTGGCTGGGTTAGGTTATGTATCTACCAACATTAAAATGATAAAAATAAAAGCTGATGTATGCTGTTTGCATGAGTATTCAAACCCCTGTGCTTTGTGTGTGCCAGGTTTACAAATGACAAATAAATCACAAACAACACAAGGGTGACACTTATTTGACCGTAGTTAAACATAATTAGCTACTACTTGTGAGTCCTTAAGTAAGGTTGACTCTCTGGATATAAAAAGCACCCTTTGGAAGTGCCATTTTCTATGCTGGAAAAAATGAAGACAAAGGAGCGTTCTGCTGATATAATAAACAAAATAACTGAAATGCAAGAAATGGCTACAAAAAATGTTGAAGAGTTTGTCTGGTAAACCAGAGAATGTCTGGTTAAGTACTGTTGGATCCAGCATCAGAAAGTGGGAAGTTTATCACAGCACCCAGACAATAACCAGAACAGGTCGTACCTCAAAACTAAGCATCAGGGCAAGACGCGAACTGTTGAGAAAGACTACTAAAAATCCAACCATCACTCTCAGAAGTATGCAAAGCTCTTTGACTGAGACTGGAGTGGGTCCACAATTTCGAGAGCTCTCCATAACACATAACATAGCCTATACAGAAGGGTGGCAAGAAAGAGGCCAATTCTTGAAAAGGTCCTCAAAAAAGCATGCGAGATCAAGTTAAGAAAGTTTTATGGTCAGATGGGACCAAAATGGTCAGACATTTTGGCCAGACTTCAAAGAGATATGTGTGGCGTAAAAGATCACTGTCTATGTCTCAAGCAACATAGGTGGCGGTGGGTATGGTGGTGGCAGCATCATGTTATGGGGATGTGCTTTTTTCTACAGGACTGGGAATCTTGTCAGAGTTGAATGGAAAATGGATGGACACAAATACTGCACAATATTGCAGGAGAACTTATGCTATAATATGCTATAAACCCAAAGCTCGGGACAATGACCTTAAGCATAAGGACAAAGCGACACTGGAATGGCTCAAAAACAGAAAGGTGAATGTTTTAGAATTCAAAGCCATGATCTTAACCCTATTGAGAATCGTGGCACTGTTTGAAAACTGCTGTCCCACCACAGGATCTCTATAAATTCTGATGAGAAGAATGGTGAAGAAATCACTACAGAAAAACATGCAGACTTATCCCCAAAAGAATTATGGCTGTTATTGCAGAAAAAGCTTAAAAGCTTTCTCAATAAAGTATTAATGTATATGGGTTGATATTTATGCAAACCCTATAGTTGAGATTTTTAATTTTTTTTTAGTTAAATGTCTGCAGAAAAATGTTTTGACTTAGGAAATTTATTGTTACAGTATAAGAGTTCACATTAAAAATACTGAATAGAAATATTTGTGTACAAATCTCTGGTAATCCAGAAAATTGTGATGACTTTCAAGTGGGTTGAATACTTTTGCAAGCCACTGTAGTTCATCATCTGTGAGCTAGTGAACTAGTGTAAGTGTGTGTATTCTGAGCTGCACTGCTGCTGTGTAATGTGGCCACTGTTGTTGTTTCTGCACTGACTGGAATCCCTGAGATGGAGGACGAGGGGGTGGACAAGTGAAAGGGAATTTGACTTGATGGAGAGATGAGCTCAGCGTGATAAACAACAAACCACAGGATGATTTAGACAAAGACAAAATATTTTACTGTCCTTACGGTGGCCTGTAACAGTGGACATTCACAACAACTCCATTCATAACACTGAGATGTACAATTTTACGCACCACATGTGAAGGAATGACAGGTTTTTTTTTTTTTGTTATTTCGTCTCCTTTCCAAATAGGAGGTCAGACTCCAGAGCCCATTGAAAAACAAGGCTGTAAAATTTTTGAATGAAACAGCTGAGAAACTCCTCCGAAACTTGTACCGTGGGACGCGCTGAGACACTTACAGCTCTTGTAGTTTTAACAAGAAAGAAAGTGAATGAGGGGATGAGGAAAGATTGTTGCCCCATGGCCTTGTTTACTTGAGCAAACAAACGCTTGTATTAGTTATAAACACAGAAATCTGGTGAGGCAGCCGTCCTGCTGGGAGAGAGCCAGGGAGAGATTGCGCACTCATCTGTTCATTATAGAGCTGCAGTTCACGCACAGCGTTAAAGGTGCAGTGAGGGGAAATGTGTATAGATGTATTACTACTGAAAAACAACAAGCATGTCCTCCTCATAATGCACTATATACAGCATCAGGAGACATTCCTCACTTTCTGGCTTAGGACTTTTGGGAAAATTCAGACATGTACCAGTATTGGGTCTTTTGGTATACTGTGATAGTAAATAGACACTGTAACATTAATGTAAATCATTTGGAAAAAAAAAAAAAAAACCAGAAAAACAAAGGATATAGGCCCTTTAAAAATTAAGCATTAAGATTAATACATTAAATGCACGTATGTAATGTCTAACATGTAGTATCCCCTATTTAATCAATGATTGACCTTAGAATTGAAAATCGAATCAAACTTAAAAAAAAAAACATAATTACTAGGGGTGGGACTTAATCTAATTAATCTAATTAATTAGAGGCTTTGTAATTAATTAATCTTGATTAATCGCATTTAATCACACAAGAAAATTTGCC
>JBBPCZ010000017.1:13644541-13655156 GCA_037974445.1 Brycinus macrolepidotus | reverse complement strand
TCTTCCATTTTTGTAGCTCTGATGTCTGCATCAATGTAATCGGTGTACCAGGAAATCGTGCATTGACAAAAGTTCCCGTTTGCTTGGAATGCAAAGTGATTAAATGCATTATTTTTTTTAACGTGTTACTTTTTTTTCAAATTAATTAATCGCAATTAACACGCTAAATTCCCACCCCTAATTATTACACTCCTGTTGGCTGGGACAAAGAAGACCGCAATCTTGATCTTTGTTTTGTTAAAAGTTTGTAAGAAAGACTTTTCACTTTTGTTATATATACAATTCCTTGCAAAAGTATTCAACCCTCTTAGTCATCAGATTTGTCTGGATTACTAATGATTTTTTTCATTCTCCCTGGCAAATTTGCTTCAGGTTGTTGAGACTGGTTGAATGATGCTTTTCAAATAATGCCATGGATTCTCGATGGAAGTGAGATCTGGCTGCTGCAGAACATTCAACTTCAACAACTCCTGTGTCGCTTTGGCCTTGTGCTGGAGATCATTGGCTGGCTGAAAGGTGAGGTTTTTACCAAGCTTTAGTCTTACAGAAATATTCCCCTATAGTTTGCACCATCCATCTGTCCTTCAGTTTTAAGAAACATATGCAGACCCCACGGAGTAAACATAATACTATTCTCTGTTGGGATGGTGTTTGTTGAGGAATGTGCAGGTTTGTGCCACACATAGGGTTTTTGAATTTTGGCCCAGAAACTCTGGCCTTATTTAATCTTACTACATATCCCACACTTTAGCTGTATCACTCTGATGCTTTCTTACAAATTCCAGATGTGCTTTGATGTGGCATTCCTTCATAAATGGCTTCTTTATAGTCACCTTCCCATGCAGGCCGGTCACATGCAGAGCTCTTGATGTTGTTGACTGTTGCACCTTCACCTTATTCTTAGCCTCTGAAATTTGTAGCTCCTTCATAGTGATTGCTGGCTTCTCTGTGGCTTACCTTACAAGTCCCCTTCTCGCTCTGAGCTTTTAGGCCCTTGCATAGGCCTTCCATTTCCTCATGATTGTTCAGTGCACACTGGGATATCCAAACACTCATTTACGCTGCCTCAGAGCAGTTCACAGAGGGTCGATTAATGACTGGGGTGGCCAGAGTCTTTTCTGTGTGGAATTTTCATGTTTTTGCCAGTGCGTAAGTGTTTTTCACCGTGTGTCTACCCTCCAATGGCCTGGCCTCTTATCCAGGGTGTTTCTTCACCTTTCATGCTATGAACACTAAGATAGGCTCCAACACCCTCTGTGAACCTGGTTAGAATAAGTTGGGGTTATTTGTGGATGTGCAGTAACAAAAAACAAATTCTAAATAAGGTTGTATGGCTGCAAATTGGACACATATTGGACACATAAGTGGCTCAGTTCTGATTTGAAAAGATCTGATTGATGTCACATTGAGGTAAAGATGGATTTGTGTCATTCCAATGGTGCCCTAAATAAAATTAGTTGGACTGTCACTGTGGATGCTCAGATAACTAACATAACTAACTGTTCATTACATGCAACTGAACCTTAAGTTGACAATAACATGTTCTGTCGAATCTAACTCCAAACCCAACCTTAATCTCAACCTTAAACTTAAATTGAGTCCTAATCCTAAACTTAAACTTAATGCCATTGATAACCCAGTGACTTTCACAAGAAAGTTTGTTGACAATTTGAATATTTGTAGATAATCTGTGGGGGACCAGCAAAATGAAGTGTGTAAAATATTTCATTTCAGTCATTTTCAGTTTCAGTAAGGATATCTATTTTTGACACAAGGTAACACCAGGCAGGGCCGATGTTTTCATGACTCACTGTTTTGCCACCTCTTACACATTTGTTTCAGTTCAGTAGCTAATTACCAAACTTCTCAGGTGTATTAGAACATTAAACATCAGGTCTAATTAAAGGTCTGAAGTTGACCACCCTGCTTTACAGGCAGCAAAATTTCCCCAGACTTATAGGATTATCCATGCCTAACACCCTTAAACATGATTAGAGAGAGAGAGAGAGACAGAGACAGAGACAGAGAGAGAGAAAGAGAGCTGGACGTTTTAAATGAATAAACAGTTAAGTTCAGGTGGTTCATTAAGCTAACAGGCCGGTGCGTCAGTTTTGGCTGGAGTGGGGAAATGAGCTCAGCAGCAGCTTTATACTAATACAAACAGAATTAGAACACCCATTAGAACCTCTCCTACTCTTTTCTTCATTCATACACATAGATGACCTACAAATGACTACAGACCAGTCCAAAATTGTTGGTGCAGGGAATAAATTAGTGAAAGCAAACACGTGTCCAGTTAAAGCTCATTGGTATTAAGAGAGTTAATGCAGGTCCACCTGTAGGATTTTCACCTCTCATACATAGTTATTTCCCCTATTAATATGAATATTAATAATATTAATACATTATTTTTCATTTTAATCATTTAAATTATTTTTTATACAAGCAATCTATACATCTCTGACAAATATGAATACGAACATCGCTTCCAGCACATGCCATTGGAGAAACAATGCCAAAATTGGAAAAGATACAACCCATAGGCTAGATTAATTGTAACAGATAGAAGGGCTAGTTATAAAATGTCTAGTAAATTGATGCAAACACAGTTAATTAATCAATACAATGTTGTTATAACCAGACAAGCTTTCCATTCTAAATTAATACAAATAAATGCATTGCCATGCATATGCAAATTTACATTAGCAAAGGCAAATTTACTATGATCACAGATATCACATCTATAGAACATTTTTCATGAATCTGTAAAAAAAACTATTGTTTATATCGGTCAGTTTTGCTGTAACACCACATAAAAACTAACCCCCCTGACTCTGCTTTGAAAATACAAGAAGACGATCATGTTTTTCTTAAAGCTGTTTAATTACATATTATGTTATATGCGTTAGATTGTGCCCCGCTCTTCCATACAAATACAATTAGCTACCAAAATCAATGAGGAAAAGTAAAAAAAAAAGCATCAAATCCAAACACCCTTCAGATACTAAGTCCCCAATAGCCCCCTTACCCCCGATGCACTCAATCAGCATAACCATATTTAATGTCTGAAGTTTGTTTCTTAAATTTTCACTGCTGCTATTAACTAATGCAGCTAACATGTTCTACCTCACCAATTGGCATTGTGTGAACTGCCTGCCCAAATCCAGTCATGAGGCTGTACATATGAAAACAATGCCAAGGAATGAGGATGAAAAATACAGTTGCGTAATGGTGATTTCTCAACTGTAATATTATGTTAATATTAAGTTAATGGCATTACACATTAACAAAAAAGTTTCTAAAGAAGTTTTTAATATTTTTTTTTACAAATTACATCTAAATCTTTCACAAATTTCTCTAAATCTTTCACAATATTTTTTTAAAAATTTTGTAAAATCAGGAATAGACCATTTCATATTTTACTTGAATCTTACATCAGAAATATTACATATATTTTATCTTGAATCTCCTTTAGTAAACAGTCTTGGCTTAGAGCTGTTACTGTTTGTCTGACAGAGGCCCACTGGTTTCTATTCAGTCAGTGACGTATCTAGGACTTGCAAAAGGCCTAGAATGGTGTTTATTCTCATGAAATTTAGAAAAATCTTATTCATTGAAAATCTAAATATTTTTGCTTGATTACCCTGTCACTTTCTAATAATGTTGATGGACAATTTGACACGTTAGGCCTCCAATCCAGTGCATGAAGGCCTAACCAATGACAGAAGCTGCTGCTCTGTCTCTACTACCACAGGAAAAATATGAACGTGTTTCTACTGAATAAAAATGAACTAAAAATTACAAAGTGCCAAGAAATGATCCTCTGAAGTTCAGGAAGGCCCTGAGGGCTCCCCTTTGTCCACATCACTACTTGCCTCTTACACAAAATATCATACTATCCTACCATATTATGTAAAAGAATGGACAAGAGTGCATTTCAGATTATATAAAAACAGTAACACTGTGACTTACTGAGAAACCTCCAAAGCAAGAAGTGTGAATGTGAAAACCTCGCAGCATCCCTGTCAGTAGTTCTAAAAATACAAGACAATAAATTAGCGGCTGTGTGATGTAGCGGTCTGGAGAGATGACAGTGGGAAAATCCTCTCTCTCCCCCATGATCCAGGCTGGTATATTTAGTGTGTTGCATTGTTGATGACCTTTAGCTGAGTATAAGAGTAATGCTCATGGATTTCTGCTGATTAATGTGATCCAGTCACTCATGCATCTACCCTACTTTCTTCTTTATGTAATCTGTTCAGCTTGTTCCTATTAACTATCTAAAGCTTCAGTACATTAGGGCTCTCACTACGCACAACACCATTCCTTATCCAAAACTCCCTGCTTTCCCATCATCTACATCATTACTCATGTTCACCACTTGCAGAAAGCCCACTTCTCCAAAAGACTAAAAAAGTCAAATAAATGTGAAGTAAGTGAAGCAAATGGGGAACAGAAAAGAAGCGTATAGTCTAAAATAAATGTGATGTGAAGACAGAGTTGGTTCTGATGATCCTGGGGCCCTGTGCAAACGGGGTGTTGGTTATGTAGTCATGGGAGGAGTGGGCGTTTCTTCGTTTTTGTCAGCTGGGAAGAGGTTTCTTTTGACTACCAGGGCAGGGTAGGACAATTTCATTTTGTCAGTGGTTACCAGAAGTATAGTTGCCCTTCGCCCTCTCCTCAAAACATCAGGCCCTGCTTTGATGGGCCCCTTGGGTAATTTGCGTGGCTCTACACAACTTGACTAGTAAGTTTAAAGGGCTAACCAGGGAAAGGGAGTAAAGGGAGTAAAATGGAGAGCTCAGTCTACTTCTATGTATCTACGCTTTATTTCCTGCAAGACAGCCAATCAGAACAGAGGTCATTTGCATACAAAAATCTTAAAGCCACAGCAGCAAAACATCCTTTTTGAATCTAAGAGATAAAGAGATGTTGGAAAATGGTCATGCAGTAAGTATGTGGTTAAAAAATACACTCATGCACACACACACAAATATCATAAATAGACAAGAGGAGTAAAAAAGGAATATATTAAAAGAATCAAGGAAATTGCTCCTTTAATTTTTGGGTAGAACAAGAAAAAGTTATCGTAATTATCTATTCATAATGTTTTCTTAGTAAGTTATCTTCCTGAAGATTTGATAACTACTTCTGAAATATAAAGCAAAGCTGTTTCCTGAATTATGTTAGAATCTGGTACAGTTATCAATATGAAATATTTTATCATTTTGTACAGATCGCTTTATCACCAACAAAATCTCATTCAAATTTTGGTTTGTTTACCCAGTTAATGCAGACTAGTGATGAAAATGTGTCCAAAGTGATTTACTGATTCATGTGTTTTTAGAGCTATTTAGTAAACTAAAGAGTCACCCCTATATGGCACAATGCTATTGTAAGACTAGGGATCCATTTCAGCCATGGCCCTTTGAACATTACTCTATGGATATGGGAACAAAAAGTGGCAATTGGTGGGAAGATGAGGAGCTGAAGTGGGAAATTAGAGCAGTGCTTATATAATGAGTTGTTGTAGCAAATCTAATAACTGTTTGGATGGGGACTTTTTTATATGCCGCAGCTGTTTTTGAACCTTGTGGTTTTGTCTGAGTGTCGACCCAGAGGAAAAGCGCACAAGTGGAACAGCACTGGATGTCACAGTATTGAAACCCGACGTGTGTTACGGCTGGCTTTCGTGCATTCTCAGCATTGTTTCTGCACCACTGACATGCAGAAAACATGCTTGTCATATTATTATCCTTAACAGTCTGTAACATGCCTGCGTACACACATGCATTCACACACATAGGCATCACCCCCTTGCGAGCTTCGGCAGGTATCACCGAAAACGCAGGGCCGTTAGCACTTCTGTGTGGGATCAAAGGCGAACATGCAGTAATAATTTCACAAGTGGACCTTGGAAGAACACCTGGCTCAAATAGCTGCGTGGTTTTTTTCTGGCCAGACAGGAGAGAGGACACCAACAGCGTCCCCATTCTTGAATCAGAGCCAAACCTGACGACACTGAACAGTTAATACTTTACTCTTCACACGCACACACCCATACACACACACTAACACATGTACAAGAATAGACCATGATCTCACAGCAGCCTGTTCCACTGTCCCAGGTGCTTTGATTCACGGTGGTCACCTTGAGTTATTAATCAGATTTAAATAAAAAAACTGCTGACAGTGCACAGGACGCGACAGTGATGTCATAGAGTGAATTAAACAGTCTTACATGGCAGATGACCCATTTTTTTCATTGCAGCGTTTTTTTTTTTATCAAATTTTGCAGTGAGACCCCATTTCTACCAAAGTCCTTAAAGAAACATCTGTTCACTTGGTGACCATCTTGACAATGCTCCTGAGTAGTTAATTCCACTTATACAAGAAGCTTTTCTTGCTTTGAATGGGGTAATACCTATAAAACTGAAACTGCGACATTAACATTTCAAAACGTGCTTGAAAAAATGTGACAAAATTGCATTGTTTATAGCATTTGGCTCAAATAATGCAATAAAACATTTTTTGGTTTATTCTGACACTTACGCATGAGCATATCTGTACCACGATGGAGGGCTTTTCCTTGCTTGTGGCTTACCGATTGGCCCTTTTTACTAAAGGGTGGGACCCCATAAATAGACATATTGAGTGTTACATGCTGTCCTAATTATTTTTCAACTTGTGAACTGGCTCTTTCTCCTTTACAAAGTCTTTGTTTATGTATCAGCTGGGGACCTAGGCTAAAGATCTTTAGCTGCAGTGGAGCACTTTGATAAAAGGCCCAAATTAAATGATTGTGCAATAGAGGAATGGGTTCATTTGTCTGTTTGCACAAAAATACAAACTAGGCTGCATTCTTCTGTTTTCAATGGCCACTTTATTAGAAACATGTTTGTTGTTTCTTCAATGTGCTGGTGTTGTCATAGGCAATTTGTGTCAGCCATGCTCTAACCCAAGGTTCTTCAATTTCCAGTCCTGGAGGGCCTGGGTCCAGCACAGTCCTGGACGGCCTTGGTCCAGCACAGTCCTCGAGAGTCTGGGTCCAGCACAGTCCTGGAGGGCCTGGGTCCAGCACAGTCCTGGAGGGTTTGGGTCCAGCACAGTCCTGGAGGGCATGAGTCCAGCATAGTCCTGGAGAGCCTGGATCCAGCACAGTCTGTGAGGTTCTGGGTCCAGCACAGTCCTGAAGGTCCTGGGTCCAGCACAGTCCTCAAGACTCTGTGTCCAGCACAGTCCTGGAGGGCCTGGGTCCAGCACAGTCCTGGAGGTCCTGTGTCCAGCACAGTCCTGGAGGTCCTATGTCCAGCAAAGTCCTGGAGAGCTTGTGTCCAGCACAGTCTGGGGGTCCTTAATCCAGCACAGTCCTGGAGGGCCTGGGTCCAGCACAGTCCTGGAGATCCTGTGTCCAGCACAGTCCTGGAGGGCCTGGGTCCAGCACACACTGACTTAACCAAGTGCGTCTAAGTAGGGGTATCACCAAACTGTGCTGGACACCAGCCCTCCAGGACCTTGCACTAATCCTTCATCAAAGGTCAGTTTCTCCTCACCATTCTCACCCCACCCAGCTTTGCTGCTGTGAAAGATACACTCATACCGCAACCTCACATACACCACCATGTCGGTGTCACTGCTATGCTCATAACCCAGATAATATCTGGGCATCATTGGTCCTGTGGTCAGGAACTCATCCGTGATGAATGGGTTAGGAGGTGGCTGTCAGACTGTCTATGACAACAGAGCGGCTGTGTTAGACCTATATAGTGACCTTTAAAACAGATGTATCTTGTAAAATGGAAAGCCAGAATGTAGATGGAGTCTGTTAAAGTGGACAGTGGGTGTATTTTTGTAGATCACAGGACACTTTATTGTGGCATAGACACTTTGACCGCCATACCGGCACAATTAACTCATAACATTCTAAAGCAGCCAGCTGTGATGTTCCAGATCAAATTTCCTCGGTACGAAGAACGTCGCAAGTTCTAATTCTGTGGGCAGCCCACTGGTCACATGCATCGCGTTCTAATTGGCCATTATGAGTGTGAGGCGTTTCTAGAGGCATGCTAAATGTAGTAGCAGAACCATATCAGCTTAGAGCAAAATGACCTTTTGATTTACATAGATGCAGGTCACAGTGGTTTAATCTGGCATGGATGGACGGCCGTCCAGAGAGCGACTTTAAGTTTGAACGTCGTGTCAGTGATCTGAGCTCGGTTTATCAGACCGAGATCCGGCTCCAAATCATCTCTTCCTCAGTGTTTCCTTGGTTCGGTATGCAGCTTTGTTTTAACTTGTCTTGGAAAGTCAGCCTGAAAGTCTGTCGCACTCTTTGTGATGCTGCTGACTCATTAGAAAGTCTGGCTGTCTGCTACACTTTTTTTCCTTTCTCTAATTAGCCGTATTTATATAAAGCATGTGTTGCAACAGACGCGAGTTTACAGACCTTTTCTGTCATCCAGCAAAGGAGGAAGTGGAAACAAAATCTAATAAAATAAAACAGACACAAAGTAGTTTATTATTATTAGTTTTTAAATTATTATTATTATTATTATTATTATTATTATTATTATTATTATTATTTATACAGAACACATTAACAGAGGTAATGCAGTGAATTACATCCCTTATTTGGCTCCCTCACTACCCCACGAACCCCCACCCTCTAACCCAAAACATACACACACACACAAAACACCACCTCCCAGCCTTTTTAGTTTTAAGGGAACTAAACCCTCTGCTCCGAGGGGCTAAAGTTTAAGAAGAAATAAAAATGTCAGTGAAAGAAGATTAGCCTATTTTAGGATTTAAGCATAAACATTATAATTGTTCCCTCAGTTCCTGGTGAAAACAACACTTTGGATTGGCTAATTCAATTCCAAGAGGGATTTGGGCCCAGTCTTCCACCAGCTTGCATTACTGTAAAGGTCTCCCAGGAATGTAACAACACTGGAGCCTTTGGTGTGATATATCCCCTCAGCCGGAGCTAAAGGTGTTGTTTGCTTAAAGGATTGGCTTTTGATCATTTGATCTAAGTCGTCTGTTTCTCGCCAGAGACATCCCGGCAATACACACTTGCTTCCTGGAACCTAAGGCCTCGACCCAGGTAAGACAATCTGTGAGAAGCAGCCAGAATCTGAGGGCCAAAATCTGGTCCTGCTCAACCACATCTGATTCAGCTCATCAGTTAATGATGATCCTGTTTATACAGAGCAAATGCTGCTACAAAGCAACTACTTTACAGAGCCTCACTTGCAGGTTTAGTATGTTTGTTTGCTGGACACCAGCCCTCCATGACCTGAACTGGACTTCCCAACTGTAGGCCGTGCTCCTCTGACAGAGCAATTATGGTAATAACAGAGTTAATTAAAATAATACACTCAAAGCCTGTTCTCATAAAACGATCTCTTCCGGATTCTGAGCAATGTTTAGACTTTCAGATGGGAGGCTCCAGCACAGGCCATGTGAGGTTTTGTAAGAGTGAGAGTAAAAAGCTTGGGAAGAATATAACCTTTATTATAATAATATTCATTATTATTATTTTTATAATTGTTGTTGTTGTTTCAGATGATTATTCTGTTGGTATTGTGATTGATAATGGTGATAGTGATGACGGTGGCAGTGAAGAGTGATAACATTGATGATACTGATAATGATGATGATGGTGATGATGATGGCAATGATGATGATGATGTGATAATGATGGTGGTGCTGATCATGACAATGATCTTTCATTTATACTTAGTTTATACCCAAGCTTAAATAATCATTAAAATTAGAATTTATTTATTGGCTGCTTGTTCAGTTTGGCTTATACTGCCGCCCTGTTTTCCACAGTTGGGACGGAGAGACCTGCGCATCCTGCGCGAGGTGCACCGCGAGCTTAACCCAATAAGAGCTCGAGCCTTCTGGGGCCGCTCTCTCTCTCTCTCTCTCTCTCTCTCTTTCTCTCTCTCTCTCTCTCTCTCCCTCGTTCGCTCCCACCCTCCTCACAGCACGCGCGCTTTTTCTTCTCCGGCCACGACGCGCGCGTTCAGAGAGTGACCAGGGTCAAGCGCGCGCTCCGCGAGCATCAGGAAAGGAGGAGTGAGAGAGAGAGAGAGAGAGAGAGAGAGAGAGAATCACACACACACACACACACACATACGCGCGCGCGCGCGCGCGCACACACACCTTGGAGAGTAGAGAGAGCTCTCCAGCGTCTGGCTCGGATTATTTCTGCTGCCTCTGCCAGCTCTCGGGGAATACTTTTTAAATGGCACGCGCTTGCACTCGCCCAGATCGGCGCTACTGCTCGGTGGAGCGCGCATCGCCCGCGCGCAGCGCCGCGTTCTGCCGGCCGTGATGCCCGCGCGCCGCTGAGAGCGCTGGACACGCGAACTCGAGGATAAAACACACCTCCTCCTGCCATGCACGCGCACACAGCCGCCGCGCACGCGGGCTCCAAGCCTGTCGCCTCGCTCCGGAGCCCCGGCAGACATGCCGGACCCGGGACCGGCTCCACGAGCTCGGCTTCCTCGCGCCTCTACTGCGCCTTCATCATCCTGCTCCTCATCCTCACCCCGCGCGTGGACTCGTCCTGGTGGTGAGTGGCTATTTCCCAGACCATTAAATA
>JBBPCZ010000017.1:13582819-13597070 GCA_037974445.1 Brycinus macrolepidotus | reverse complement strand
GTGTGTGTGTGTGTGTGTGTGTGTGTGTGTGTGTGTGTGTGTGTGTGTGTGTGTGTGTGAGAGAGAGAGAGAGAGAGCAAACGAGAATGTTCCTGGTGATAGTGTCCCAGTTTCACACACACATTCATCACACTGTCACTCTCTTATGAGAAGGTCTTCAATTACACCCAGATCTGCCCACTATAGCGGACCGCTGACTCTTAAACCACCGGAGGAGGGTTTACTGCAGATTGAACACAAATGCTCTCCATCTCCAATCACTGCAACACAAATGACAAACAAGCACCTCATAAAACGTTTGGCTGCAGCCGGCCTTTCAGGTTTGTTTGTTTTTTTTTAACATCAGTGATGAACAGCAAAGATCAGACAGTTCGTGCTCTTTGTTTACTGTAGATATCACTGAAATAGATAATGGTGCACTTATTAATTCATGCCCTATGGTAAAAAGTCTGTGGACATCTGACCATCACACCTATATGAAATTCCTAAAACCATGGAAAGAAGCATTTGTGAGATCAGGCACTGATCAGACAAGAAGGCCTGGCTCACATTTGGTGGACAAATTCATCCCAAAAGTATTCAGTTGGGTTGAGGTCAGGGCTCTGAGCAGGCCACTGGAGCTCCTCAACACCAAACTCACTAAACCAGGCCTTCACTGGAGCATAGGAGTCAAGTTTAAACCCTAAAAAATAGCCCCAGCCCATTATGTCCCCTTCACCAAACTTTATTGTTGGCACTACACATTCTGTTAGGTAGCATTTTCCTGGCATCTGCCGAACCCAGATTTATCAGTCAGACTGCGAGACTGTGAATTATGATTTACCACTCCAGAGAACACATTACTACTGCTGTTTTACAACAGTTCAGCTAGTGCTTGGTATTGCCCATAGTGATCTTAGGCTTGTGTGAATCACTTGGCCATGGAAACACATTTCATGAAGCTTTTTTTTCATGGTTCTTCCACAGGCAGTTTGGAACTCTGTAGTGCGTGCAACTCTCGCCCTGCTTGCTGATTTTGGGTGGTCTACAGCTTTGTGAGTGAGCTGTCGTTGCTACCAAAAGCCTTCCATTTCACAGTACTAGCACTTATAATTGGTCAGGTCTGATCTAACAAGGAAGAAATTTCACAAACTGACTTGTGGCAAAGGTGGCATCGTATAACTGTGCCAGATTTAATCTCTCTTCAGTACAACCCTTTCTACTGTCAATATTTATAGAGTCTAAAACACCCAAATTAAACAATTAGGAGCATCCACATACTTTTGGCCATTTAATGTGTATTAAGTTAAGCAATTTAAAGACAACAGGTTTCAACAAAAGTGCTGCACAACAAAATCAACTGTGGAGAATCAAAGACAGGGACTCCAAATAACGTAATAACTACTTAATAACTTATTTAATAAATGACTACAAATAAGAGAAGATAAATAAGATTAAGAAAGCAATAAACAGAGAGAACACAACTGAATGACAGTGAGACAGAGCAAACCAAGAAAGAAAAGGTGAATGAAAACTTCTTTCAAATGTCTCGAACGCGTAGGAAAATAAATACGTTTTTAAATCGACTTAAAAATATCTGTCGTGGGGGAAGATTTTATGAAGGGCAGAAGACCTCTTCAGAGTCTGGAATCACCTTCATGCTTAAACTGAAGAGTTTTAAGATTAAAATCGAGAATAAGAATGAGATTAAAATATATGTCTAAAAAACATCTTCGGTCTACACTACTATGATCTGAACACGCCTGTCCAGTGCTGTACAATACTTAAATACTAATGATAATCAAGTTATAATAAAAAGAATGTCCAACATGCCTCAATGCAACATAAAATGATTTTAAATATGTAAATACATTGTACTGTTTATCTTTAAAATTTTGGGCCTTTCCCAAAATACTAAGAATACGTTCTGGTTTGTTTATGATAACACCTACATTATCTCTAAATTTTTAATAAAAGCGTTAACTATAGTGTATTAAAATATGCAAAACACATTCTCTCCCAAGTAAACACAGTCTATAAATGACTGTTCTGAATTCACTGTTTTTGTGATGTCACATAAATCTATTTAAAGCACTGCAACAGCCATAATATTAAAACCACCTGCCTATTACAGCAACAGCCCTGGAACGAAAACGTTGGCAATGGATCCTTTTAAGTTGTGAACTGGGGCCTCCACAGAGCAGAGTCCTTTGTCCAGCACATCCTACAAATGCTCCACTGGACTGAGATCTGGGCACTATGGAGTCAAGTCAACACCTTGCCAACTCTTTCTCACGTTCCTCAAACCATGACTGATCAATTTTTGCAGTGTGTCAGGGTAGATTATCCTGCAGAAAGAGGCCACTGCCATGCTGTTGCCATGGAGGGTTGTACTTGATTTGCAAAAGTGTTTAAGCAGGTCAAAATAACATCCACATAAATACCAAGGCCCAAGGTTTAGAACATTGCCTCCGTCAGCTTGCCTTCTTCCCATAATGCATCTTCCCAGGGTGGCAGCTCATTTACATATAATCAGTCTTAAAGGCATAACAGAAACAGCCTGTTTTTGGGATAAAACGATAAAACCATAAACATCATAATTCAACATCCGGGAGAAAAAAAACAGTACCTGTAGTGGTTTCACATCAATTTTTGTCACCATACCATTTTCCAGGAACCATAATAGAGTAAGTATGAAAAATAGTACTGGGTATTGGATTCTAGGTACTAGATTTGCCTAATGGAAAACTGGAAAAGGCAAGTAAAGCCAAACTGTGCTGGTACCAAAAGCTCACATCCTGTCCTGACCACTCCCTTCCTGTGTCCAGTCACAAATCTGAGAATGAAGCACACTGCAGACACACTTTGTGTATAAACAGAAACCTATAATGCACAAAAGATAACAGCATTTGACACCAACCGCAAACTGGACAGGAAATGTTACACAAATCCACTTTAACAGCTTGCTTCAACAATTTGAAATTCTTGATACCTTGCCTCTCTCTGCAAGGGAGTGTGTGTGTGTGTGTGTGTGTGTGTGTGTGTGTGTGTGTGTGTGTGTGTGTGTGTGTGTGTGTGGCTGCAGTGTAATGTGGCAGCAACACAGAGGGATGCGGAGATGAAAAGTAGGCTGGCACAAAGAGAGTAGATCGCTGGCTGCGACCGGACTGACGGCAGAAATGATTCTGTCAGGATAAAGAATGGACCTTTTCATAAAGAATCACAGGGGAGGAAACTGCAGCACCAGAATGACCTCCAAACTGTAGCAGCAAAAAAATAGAAATGAGATAAAAAGGTCCCTGAAACAAAAACCAGCCCCCACCAAGACCAAAACCATGAAGATGCCAATAGGGATATATAAGGCAAAATCCTATATAATATTTGGCACAGCAATAGAATTTGAAACATTAGAAGAATTTGAAAACCTTCTCCATTATGTTCCTTTTTTTTTAAAAATGCCAGCTGCTATGTACAATGTGCGAAGATGTGATGATGAACAGATCAACAGAAATGGTCCAAATCATAAAGTCTTGTGACAATAAAGTACAATGAAAATTAAGTTATCCTTCTCCTGTAATGTTACTTTTTCTGAGATATGAGGTTGTTAGGCCAGTGATTACAAATATAGGACTTTGGAACCCCCAGACAGTCCATATTTCTTCTCTCAGAACACCTAAACCAAGCAACTGAGACCACTAAATCCTTGGTAGTTGTGCTAGGAGATCCAGAAGCAAGAAATACAAACTAACCGAAGGTTCCTGGCGAATGGACTGGAAAATATGTATGCAAACAAACAGGCTTGCAATAAATCAAATTAAAGTTAAAGCTAATGAAAGCATGACTGAAGAGAATCCTCCCTGTTTCAAGATAATTCTGGAATTATTCAATGCAGAAGTAATGTCGGTGATCCCTGTGGCCATGGATCTACAACCTGCAAGCGTAAACTGTCTAGAGTTGGTTCCTGAATTTACATGGAAACTGATTCATGTTCAGTGCAGAAGGAGATTTTTGAAACAATTTAGCAAGATAAGAAAAAAAACTTTATTTATCCCGAAATACTAAATTATTTTGTCATAAACATGCTCAGTGCAACAAGAGGAATAAAGATAAGACAATAGAGTTTTAAAAAAAAAAAAAAACAGTAGTAATGGTGCAAACGGAATAACAAATAACTATAACAAAATAATTAACAAATAACTACAACAAATATAATAAAATAACAGATTAATAGTGCAAGTAGTTATGAAAGGCTGATGCTCTTATCCAGAGCGACTTACAATCATTAGTTACAGGGACAGTCCCCCTGGAGACACTGAGGGTTAAGTGTCTTGCTCAAGGACACAATGGTAGACAGTGGGGGTTTGAACCTGCAACTTTGTGGTCATCAGGTTCACAGGCAAGTGTTTTACCCACTAGGCTACTTCCACCCTTACTGGACCCATGACACTTGTTTCACTGCACTTGCATGCAGAATGACATGGGATCCTTGAAAACCAGACAAAATTACCAGCTATAATCCTTACTAAAATATGCTTTAAGCATACATTCACTGATCCACACATGTACAAGCATGTTGCAACAGTGTTTGCATGAGAGCCAAATTTCCCACGTCTGTTCACATGTTTTATCAAGACAGTCAGCACATTCTTTAGTAGACCGAACATGTCCATCAGCTTTTAGCTCATCTGTTCATGAAACAGCTATAAAGAATACTCTCATATCTGTGTGTAAGAAAAGCAGTGCAGCTGGGACAGAGTCAGTTAACTGTACATTCGGGACAAGAGCAGGGCTCTGGGCTCACCCTGTGAAGCAAAACAACACACTTCCTGATCCTGGGAGGGGTGCTTGGCAGAGAGCGTGACTACAAGGGCTTCCACACAGAAACAACAGAAGGGATGGGCTCGAATCTGCTATTAGTCTTCCAAAACACAAGGCCCAGTCTGCAGCCAAAGCCTAGAGATCCTACTGACATGATCACAGAGATTCTCCTTAGAGAGAGTTGGGCACTGAACAGAAATGGCCAAGCACCAACCAGAAAGCAATTAGGAGTGCGTGAGAAAGAGGGAGTTTCATTATTACTGATAAGAATCTATGATAACTGGCTAGAACTTGATTACAGAGAATTAATGGAAACTAGATTAAATTAATGAGGGGATTTGATAGCTGTGTTTTGAATATTTATACCAGGGATTATGGGCTAATTGACTCCAGTCATGGTAGTTCTCAGGCCACAGCCGCTCATCCAGAGAGATGACACACAGGTAGCTGAATGTCATGTTTATAGTTCACTCCTGAGAAAACTTGCACCTGTTTGACAGAGTGTGATGGAGCAGCAGTGAGATGACTCAAGGATTTACCCTCCTGTATTTGACCTTGAAGTGTACAAGAGGTAAGGGAGTGCATTGCAAACTGGGACCAGCAAATATGGAAAATCTGGGTCTGTACTGATTTTATGGGTAAAAAAATACTTATACAAAATCCTGGGGCACCAGATTCATGCACCGTTAAGTTTTTTCCTGCTCGAACAAAAATGATTAAACTCATTGGTATCTAGAACAGGGAAACTTGGGCTTTTACCTCTAACCTCAAATTTCTCCCCGTTGTTGAAAGATTTGGAGTTTGGATCCTGGCAATGCTGCGACCCCAAAAATGTTGCTGTTTACTGTGCTGAAGCGAGACTGCATGAGTGCAGATAGAGGCAGCAAGGAAGCAGCTAAAGCACACATCTGATCAGAAGAGTCCCTCAGTTCTTTACACTTGCAGAACCTGCAAACTAGTCTGTTTTCATTAGGCTCTGTCCACATTCATATGGCTATTTTAGAAAATGTAATCATTTTACAGGAATAAAAATTGTTGGAATCCGGCTTTCTAAAGTGGAAAGTGTGAAACTGAGAACCTGTGAAATGTGAAGCTTCTATTGTTTTGCACTTCCATTTTATATTCCATTTTATAAGAGGCACTGGATTCTACAGGCTATTCAATTTATTGCATCAGTTCAAACTAGCAAACTACACCAACCAGCCAACTAGCACACTGCCCTTTACAGCACAGAACTTCCCATTCAGTTACATTTTGCACACTGTATAGTTCTTGCTTCTATTTGTAATGTTTGTACTATTCGTTTAGTCAGAACATACTTTTTTGTAATTTTTTATTACCTTAGTTTAGTCTTTCCACATGTCTCTTTAATATAATTTCAAATATTTATTAACTTTATTGCACACTCAAGGGCCGACTCAGGAGCACACTTCACTACATGTTGTGCTTGTATAGTTAAGTATGTGACAAATAAAGAATCTCACCCACATTGAATTAACACACACACACCCCACCATATTGTCCTCAGAAGCATGCCTAATCTCATCAAGGTCACTGATGTAAATGCAAAGTGATTGTCTATTAGAAACTGGAAGCATATTAGAACTCAGGACCTATATCATAAGTCCTGCCTCTCTCTGCTTATCCTTGCTGCTGTCAACTTCTAGTCCCGTGTTGCCCCAAAACACACATGGCTGGGTGTATAGGAAGCCTGAAAATGTCTTAAATGAGGGCCTGTCACTTTCTTTATGTATCCTGGGGCAATGGATCTGTGAGTGAGATGTAGACGTTCATGAGAGGCTGTCTGGAACAGACTCTGAAGGACATGTTAATATTTGATGTCTGCAGGAAGAGCAGAGCTCAGCAAGATGGACCTGTTACAAGCTGGGATGTGGCAGCGTTGACTAAAATCTTCACACACTCCAGACGCCTAAAACCACCCGACTGTGAAATAACTTCTGCACTACTTTTTCTAAAAAGCAGACACTGAGCTACTACGCCCAGGTTAACAATCATCTGAGAATCAATTCTACAATGCCAGGTGTTTGGGACCCGAGAGTCGGCTCCAAAGCTTTGGAGTTTTCAGGACTCATTCACATACGCAGAGGAGGATATTCTGCAATCAGTGTCTAGACAGTTTGTCTGAAAAGTCCGGCTGTATTTTGTAACAAAAAATTGGCTCAGAAAACATTCAAATCCAGTTCTAATGTAGTTGACCAAGGAAGATCAGGCAGCTTAGCTAGAGTTAGCACTCCAAATTTTCTTGTTGAGGTCAAGGTGGTCATATAACTAACTGACATCTTGTGTAACTGGAGAATAACCATTTGTAGATCAAGTTAATATGTCAAGATCCTGTTATTATAATGTCATATCAGGGTACCATGTTCTTAATACAGTAGTCTATATATTTGCCAGATTTTCCACTTTGTGTGGACTCACCTTCCCTGTTGCCCAACTTCTGGAATCAAAGTTGACTCAAAGTTCTGGAATCATTTCTAGCATCTGCAGCTTATGGTCAATTACCAGTGACAATTTTTCCTTTGGCGTCTATTGTAATGTGTTCGGTCAGTAGGTTTCTCTATTTGTTACCAAAAGCACAGATGCGTCACGATACAGATCGGGCTGAAAAACACCGGAGTTTTCCTTTAATCAGAAGCAGAAATGAGGCACAAAACTAGGCCAGTGTTGCAGGGCAGGCACATTTGCCCAACCTGATTTAATCAAGGTCAAGCTATAGCAAAACGCTTGACAATACTACTACTGCACTGCATTATTAAGTAAATTAAATTTAACCGGGACAAATACTTCTTTAGGGAGATTCTGCAGAACTATGTGGCTGCTGGTAGTGCTCTTAATCTGTCACCTAATGAGAAGTGTGATCTTATTCACAAGGTGGAAAAAAAGAGCACGGGGAGAGGAGGTACAATGCCACTGTTCTCAGTTTAGTGTCTGGACTAAATGAATTTAGCTTGCAGCTCCAGCAGCGGCCCTAGACAGCAGCTGCTGATTTAGTATTTCAGGCACTTGAGAAAATTCAATCAGAGGTCGCTTCTCTCATCACCTCCTGCATCACACTCCCTTTCCTGCTGTGGGAGGAAAACCCCAAGGCCAATATGGGAATGCACAGGGGTGGGGGCATCAGAAAGTTTAATAGAATTTTGTACTTCATCATAGCAGTCCACCAGCAATCACAAAGTTTGCTTGCAGTTCTCTGATAAACTGCAGTGTTCCATTTTCTTCAGTACAACCAATCCGCACACAAAACGCAGAATAAACACAAAAGTGACAGCCACACAAAGTAGAGACACTCGTGTAGAAAGCCGCCGCCCCCCCCGGCGTGTTTTCTCCTGGAAAGCTTGGAGGGACGGGTCAGATGCCATGACTATGTCAGTGCTCGGAGGCCTAGCACAAGGCCCATAATTACCGTGATTCACTTCTGCAGGAGGAGCGACAATGGAATAATGGGGGCGGCAAACTTCTTACTCCTCTCTGCCATTGGATAATGTACTGAAATACATGCTCACAGACAAAAAAATTGGATGCAATCACAGGCATAACCTGTCTTTCCAAATTGTCTTGGCATATTTTGATAAGCAAACATTGGCATTTTTGGATATTCAAACATTACAGAAAGTTGCATTAGAAAATACAACATATGAACCCATGTTTAGCTCAGAACAGATAGATTTAGACACTTCGAAAATCAAATTCATTTATATTCCACTTACGTTACACACAACAAAAATGCTGACAGATTGTGAAGTGAAACAGAATTCATTGGGAAACCGCTGATAAAACATTAGTTAACGGACCTGAACACACATTCCACAACAAAGAGCCACCCATCAATTTATCGGTTTACATGTAAAAGTGTCTTCTAAAGCTGTTCTCCTGAAAATGGGCCATTACTATTTTATTACACACTTTTACAAGGCTTCTTAAAACAGCCTGGGTGTCTTTGTTTGTTGTCTGAACTATAGTTTTGCTATATTTATAGTAGCGGTAAAGATAAGAATGGAGGGTAGGGTCCCTGAATTCTTATGACTGTGAAAAACACCATCACTATAAAACCTAGGAAATCATTTCACTTGCTCAAACATAAACGCAAACACACTCAGCATCTTTGCAACCATTTTGGAGATGACCGTTTGTCACATAAGAACGTTTTCTCATAAAAAAGTCCAGTGCTAGTTAAATATTTTGTTTACTTTTGTTGTATGACAAACAAGTGGAACAGTGGATTATTTACCAAAACGTCAGTCGTGTTCTTTAAACAGTGAGTGTGTCAGCATGCGTGTGTGTGTGCGTGTTCCATAACAGAAGTAATTTGCTGAAAAGAGTGTGCGTCTTTCCGAGATGTGGAACACAACAAGAGACAAACATTGAGTTGCCAGACAAAGCTGAGCCTCTACAGAGAAAGTGATGAGGTCATGGTAAAAGAACTTACTCTGTCATTCTGATGTGCTCACTTCTCCGATTTAACTGAATGCACACTGTACAAAGCTATTCAGAAAGTGCCATCTCGCTTGTAAAAGGTTACAATTCTACCTTTTACAAATGTGGACCTTGTGTGAACCTTATCAGATTAATTCAACTTTTCCCCTCTTGTTTCTAGCAACTATACCATTTTCTTTAACCTCAGACAAAGTCAGAGTTCAAGGAAAAGAAGAGACGTTCTTAATGGTTATATAAGTTCAAATGGAGATCCCAGTCAATGTCAAAAATGTTGAAACTTGCCTACTCACTGTCAACAGAGCTGATGTCTGTGGAGCGAGATTACCCAGTTTGAATACAAGCAAACGCCCGTCCTGAAAGTGAAAGTAAATTCTTAAGGACTGTAAACGCTCTGAGGCACATCCTTGTGGGTGAGACGTTTGGATTTCTTGTCTCCACTGTTGGCTCTTGAGTTATGCTATAAGAGTAATGCAAGAGGAAGGCAGATGGCTAGCATTACTCTTAGGAAGCTGAATCCCTTTGCAGTAAGTAACATAAGTGCTAGAATGCACCCTTGAGGTACTTCCAAGGGTAACTGAACCCCCAGCAATAATTTACATAACAAAAAACAGGTATCCACAGAATAATGACCAAAAAAATCGCTCCTGAACAGAAGCTATCCTTACAGACTATTCATTCATAAACTGTTTTCCTTTATCAGTCGACTCACATCAGACTTGGTTATTTCAATATAGTAAGAATAATGTCCCTTGTAACACTTAACACTGAAACAAGGCTATACAAGGAAAATTAATCAGGTTAGGGAACAAACAATTTACCAGACTTGATTTTTTCACCACCTTGTGAAATCTTGATAAATAGGGGTTGCTAATAAATACAATGTCCATTCCCTTCCCAAACAAAAGGTAAGCAGCACTGAATGTGGCTGTAACCAAAAAGTAGCACATTAAAGTTCTTCTGGTCTTCATTTGTAAAAGCTACAACAACACTGTACAAAGAAAATGTAAACCCGGCATTTTTAAAACAGCTCAGGACTACAGTTTCTAACCACTCACTTGACAGCTGGTTAACACTATCACTATTAATTAGCAAACCATTAACCTACCAATTATTTTGAGAAGTAACCAGAGTTTTAAAAACGATTAAACAACAAAACTGGATTTAAATGAACACTAGAAAATGATGCAGAAGTTCAACCAAAGATGTTTCAGGAACACAGAAAAGCTCTGGTTTCACAAGCTCCCAAAACGCAATCACATTGTGATTCCATGCTTTAACTGATGTCAGTAAAGTTGTTTTAGTGACTTAATGGGCTGATCACCTTTGCATAGTATAGTCATAGTGTTGTCCTTTCATAATCAATACACTAGTAGGTCTACCACCTGGTCTAAAAATATACTAAACTGAAAACAAGATTTACTGAATGTTACTGCTGTTCTATTTTGCAAAGTGCCATGGGAACAGGTTTCTTCAAAGACACAATCCCCAGAAAGTCTAACCACCATCAAAAAAATATTTAGAATAGTATATGTGTGTACATTTATTCACATACATAGTGCCTCTTTTCTAGATATCCTAAACCGTGATAAAAGGTTAGGTAAGTATTGTGATGATTTTATATATATATCACTTTTTTGCTACAGGGACATATAGGGTGGCCTAGTGGTTAGGGCATTGCCCCTGTAATCAGAACATTGTGGGTTCGAATCCCAGCACCTATAGTGTCATCACTGAGGTACTCTTGAGCAAGGACGCCCCTCGTTGGTGGCAGCCCCCTGCTTCACTTGGTAAAGGGTTAAATGCAGAGAAATAATTTCATATTGTTCACACTGTGTGTGCTGTCTTAACATGTGACTATAAGCGGCCACTTCACTTTATATATATAAATAATATCTCCCTATAGCAAAAAAGTGACAGCACTAGCCAGTGGTCCATAATCATTAACACGAGAAAGTGCTCCTGACTCTAGAATGACGGTGCAGCTGTTTGCAGTAGGTTGTGCTATAAAGATAGTGCTTATTAAATGTAATAAAATAAAACGGCAGGGCGGTTCTGTGTTTCAGCTTTGTGTGTGTGTGTGTGTGTGTGTGTGTGTGCGCGCATTTGTCTGGTTTGAAAATTAGTATTTTAAGCACTGACATCACCACAGTGTTACAAACCACCCATATAAAAACCACAATCATTCTTAAGCACATTTCCATTCTTAAGGTTTGGCTGATTTCAGCTGTTTTTGTATTACTTTATTGACTGAATATAATTTTAAAGGGTTCATATCATGGAAAACCAAATTTCCCTTTGCTTTTCTTAAATGAGTTGTGCTATTTTTTAAACACTGCTAGTTTCAAAACATACTATTTTCTCCCCAGTTCATACAGTCCATTTGTGGACACTGATAGGGGTAAAGAGAGGTTGGAAAACAGCGCTGTAAAAATGAATTATGAATGACTTTGTACATAAATTTACACATAAAACTCAACAAAACACTGAAAATCTGACCAGACAGCCAATAATCACCTAATAAGGGGAAAATCTCCAGTTCCACCTGACATTCCTCTTGGTTATTACGAAAGTACAAAAGCACTCAGGAGAAAAATAAAGCCTTCACACCAATCAATCTTTAATGCTAAGCTACGCTGCACTCCTATCAGTGCTAATCATGTCACACTGACCTGAGGACAACAAATATGCTTCATAAATCTGCTCAGACTGTTACCTTATTTCTCTTTCTCTCTCTGACACACACACACACACACACACACACACAGACACGCTCTAATGCCACTAATTACTGTGGGTAACAATGTTGTTTGATGATTTCCATTCAGTTTCTTAGCAGGCCGTGCTGTCATGATAAACCTTCGCTGTCTTTTGTGCTGCGGTGTGTTTACAATCACTACTGTAAATGATGGCTTAAACAAGGGCTTCTGGTAAACGCTGCTTCTTGAAGCATGGCTGAAGAGGTTTCACCAATCAGAACATCAGTAATGCAGGGGTGTGAATATTTGACGATTACATTTTCATTCTTTAAGAAAACATTCAATAAATTACAAAAACTCAATTTTCACCATGTTATTTGTTACAAAACAGAATTTCTATTTAAAATAGACAGATGGGAAGAACTGCAGTGTAATACAGACAACAAATACAAAGCCTGTTTTTTGATTATTTAATTTTGGCAAAAGCTCAAGATTTTATCTTTGGACCAAAAAAAAAAAAAAAAAAAAAAAGTGTGCAGGCTTTACTGAGTGTTTATAGAAATTATCATAATCAGTGAAATCACCAACCTTGGATCAAGGCATTTTATGCAACAGCACCATTTCTGAGGCCAAACGGGTGCACCTCAACCCTGAACTAAACAACAAGAGGAAAAAGAAAAACGCTTCTCTCTCAGCAGCTGAGGACAACATGTACGAACACCTCCCCAGCAGTACAGGAGATGTGGGCAGGCCTGTGTAACTAGAGGCAGAGGAATGTTTTTAGGCTGATGTGCAGATATGTCGGCATGCTGGACAGAAAGTCTGGAATGCTTTAGTGCTGCCGTAATGCCACTGGTCATATAGTACGAGAGTGTATGTGTGTGCGCGTCTTGGACAGAAGTCATGTGGATCAGATAAGTGTTAAGCTTGTTTTTCTAAAAATGCAAAAAGTTAGTTCTTACATTTAGCTGAAGATACAAAACTTACTTCATCAAATCAGACAGCAGGTAATGAGCCCCTTTCACACTCAAAACCGAGGACATTATTGGGTATGGGCTATGTGCTTCTATTGAGTTATATGAACGACAGTCATTGCATTTTTAAACTGCTGGTAGCAACATTATTGGACAGCAGAACACACTTGGAGAAGAGCGGTGACTACCAATTCTGTTACATCAGACACACATGCTTGCTAGCATCACTGAGTGGACGGGTTCAGAAACACTTCCAAAAACCACTGTCTATGGACACAGTTCCTCACTGTGTTCCATAAAGTTAAAACTCCACAAAGGCAGAAATGCCACCACCTTCTCTGGGCCCAAGCTCATGTAACACCGACTGAGGTGAAATGGAAAACTGTCCTGTGAATTTCTTTTCTAAAATCATGGACGCAAAGACCCCTCAACTAAAAAAAAAGAAAGACCACACCGCTTGTTATCAGCATAGTTTAAAAGCCAGCATCTGTGAGGGTATAGGCGTGTATTAGTGCACATGGCTTGGGTAGCTTGCACATTAATGCTAAACAACATATACAGGTTTTGGAGCAACATATGCTGCCATCCAGACAATGTCTTTTTCTGGGAAGGCCTTGTTTATTTCAGCATTTATTCCAGAAGTATGAAACCATAGTCATAACCAGTCACCCAGCAGACTCAAAGCAGAAACTGAGAAATCCTTCCAGTTCACATTTCAAAACATGAAAATCAGAATAGCATGGGTGCACTGCAGCATGCTAGCAAGTCCAGCACAACTCAAAACATGACTTTACACTCAAAAACAAGATCTTCAAGATGTGAGCTGAAAACTACAAAAATGTTTATATGGCAGCCACAAAGCAGCTGCAGATTTCACCAGTGAGATGTGGCTCTGTACAGCCACAGCAACACACAAACTAAACAGTAAGAGCACAAACTAAAAACACCTGATGGCACTGAGAAAAATGTTTATATGCACAATAAAGACTTCAAATAACTTTGAAGTTCACAAAACAGTTTACTGTTCAGATTATGCATTGAAATGCTTTTGACCTGTATGTTTTTAGTTCCAGATTTGTATTTCACACTCTATTTTCATCATTGATATTGAATGTAGATATAAAACACTCAGAGAGTGTATGGTAGAACTGCTTTATAATAATATGTGTCCAGGGGAACACTTCTATGATCTGTATCACTTTCACTCTGTTCTGAGGAAAAATACATACTGGACGAGGGAATGTTAATGTAAGTGTGTGTGTGTGTGTGTGTGTGTGTGTTCGTTTCTGTTCTGAGGCCTCTTCTTAAAAAGAGAACACCACCTTCATA
>JBBPCZ010000017.1:13559719-13576183 GCA_037974445.1 Brycinus macrolepidotus | reverse complement strand
GAGAGAGAGAGAGAGAGAGAGAGAGAGAGAGAGAGAGAGAGAGAGAGAGAGAGAGAGAGAGAGAGAGAGAGAGACTCAGTTACCCCCCTCCTTGCCTCTTTCTCTCCCTCTTTCACATGATGAAGTTGCCATCATGAGGGTAATGGACTGGAGCCCTTAGGCAGGACAGTGAAATACTTTGAGTTGGGCACCAGAGACATGAGCCAGATTCTTATATAAAGAACATGAAAATTCTAATCACTTCCATTGCTAAAAACTGATGGATCAAAATGGGGTAAACAAACTCCCGCTTTTAAATGAAACCATTATTTGTTCATTCATTCACTACCAGGGCTGTGGTGGGTGCTGGAGCCTATCCCGGCGCTCCTAAGGTGGAGAAATTCCCTGGACAGGTCATCAATGCATTGCTGGGCAGACACACTGACATACACAATCACACCTGGGGCTATTTAACATCTCCAATTCCTGTAAACTGTTACCACAGGCAATCGGTACTGTTCACAAATAACATCTCACGAACTCCATCATTCAAAAAAAGAATATGTACAACCCTGCAGAATGATGTTCCCCTAAAATGGAAGCAGTTAAAAGAAAATTAGTGAGATTTTAAATGCCAGACCAGTCTTAAATATGGAATTTTTTTCTGCAGTGTTACTCAACTTCTGTTTACCCCCCACACCCAACAAAATGAGGCCACTTGAAACAGAACATTTTCTGAGATCGAGCTTGTCTCTCGAAGCAAGATTTATGGCTGAGCCAGTTAACTCCAGGCTTAGTTTGATCTAACCCTGGATTTTCCGTGTCATGACAGTGGATCACGTTATCAGAGAGCAATATCACTATGGCAACTTATACAACATAACTAACCTGCTCCGGGGTTCAAGTTCTGAATGTCTCATCATAAACAGCTTTTCGACCAATCAGGTCCAGCCTTCCACAGATCGTTCAGACAGATCAGTGTTAAAGGCCGAATAACAAAAACAGCCCACGGTATAAAGGAAGGTCATGTGAAATGTTTTTTGTAAGTGGACAACAGGTTTAAAATACAGCAACAAAAATAAGATATGAGCCCTTCACTTTTTCTGGAAAGAAACTGGGCCAAAACAGAACTTCTGACTTTAGTAGCTGGCATAGATCTGACTGACAAAAGAGATTCCTCAGCTTATTTGACATGGTGTTAACCTGGCAAGGCCTAACTCAATTAATACACTGAATTAAGTTTTTCCTGAAAGCCATGTAAACATAACTCATATGTTAATAACAGAGCAACAAGCGCTCATTTTGCATGTAGGGCACTGGCTTTGAAATACAAAACTAAATTTTGTAGCATCAGAACAGACCCTATGTCCTCTAAAATCCAAGTGCTAATCTCTTAGCAGCATGAGCCCTGCAATAGAGAGGCTTTATGCTGTTGCTAATACTGCTGTTGGCCCCATCCTGCTCCACGTTTATCAAGCGTCTCAGACGGTGAAGGAGTGGTAATCTAGGATCAGCTCCTTCTGACCATGTGACTATTCAGAAGACTAAGAAATAGTCTTCTTTCTTCTTTGTCTAGAAACACGCACACAAACACACATAGGAATTTCCTATTTCAGCACAGTCAGTGGTTAGCTTCATGTCATTATCAGCTTTGCTCTTGTATCCTTTCATTTACCTGATTTGGGACAAATCCGCCCATCACAGATACACACCGGCCTCTACACAGTACGGGATGTAGGATTCAAATTCTACCCATATATCTTAATCCACAGCAACCTAAAGCTCCATGCTGAAGCTGTATCATCCGTCAGGCACAAATTGGGGCAGGATTCATGCAGAAAATCTTCCTGTGGTTGAGCTTTGTAACTGGTTTTAAATAAAAGTAACAGTGAGTGGTGTAAATGCCTGGTCTATCTGAGGATTTATTCCTCTATAAAAGGGCGATAGTGGAGCATGCATAGCCTGCAGACATGATCTGACCGCTGCGCTAGATCACAGACGCTTTCGCAGCATATCCAAAGACATAAAACGTGTACTAAACAAAAGAAAACCTCCATGGTGTGGTTTCCCAGAAGCAGATTAAATCCGGCCATGGATTAGGTGACTGCTAATGGGGATTCCGCACTGAATCACAATAAAGCATTTCTAGGCTTTAATATTGCTTTTTGCTGTATGTGCTGTTTGTGCATGGATCAATCTCTTTTATTCCAGCTAAATATTCTGGGAGAATTTCTGGCAACATTGCTGATGAAGGCTTGATAAACCATAGGCATTGCTTTAGTGTGTGAAACTAAAGTATGAAACACGTCAATCACCTTTTGCCATAATTGATCACAGCCCACCCACTACATTCATTTTCAAAGGGCAAATTTTGCAGTTCTAAGTAAACAGCAGCACAGAGTAAGACAACAACCTAATAAACTTCACCTCAGAACTGAGAGCGGCTAGTAGCCTATGACACGCTCCACCACTCCTCTAGCATGAACATGCAATTGAACTTTAAGAGAAGATGAGGTACAACAGGCCTGTGCCACCCTTGAGGGAGAAGATTGAGGTGATGACCTGCTCTGACCAGCGTGCCCGGCAAAAGAAAACATAATTCCGCAGGACTTTAATTGACCAAAGAATGCTGCTTCTGCTATGGTTCTCCAGAAGACGAACCAAAGAACAGCGGTTACAAAAACAGCGCTTGTGCAGATGGCACAGTCATTGAGTGCTGAGAGGCCATTAGTATGCAGCACTGAATGGAGTGTCACAAGTATTGTATGATATGTACTAAAGCAATCAAAGGCATAATGTCTATTAATTTTCAAGTCTTTCAAGTGGCTCCACTTTCACTTCTGTCATTACCAAAATTATGTTAAACAAAAAAAAGAGGAAAAACATAATTCAGACTGTAAAAATCAAGAAAAACTGGGTGACAGTGGTGTAGTCATGGCAACGTGAACAACCCCATGGCAGAAGGCTTTTTTGTTTGCTTTTAAAAGCTTTTGTTTTCTGGCAGGAGTCAGTCTTTAAATCTGTGTTAGACTGGGAGTGTCTATGGTAGTTACCATAATACTTAGTTTCTTAGTCTTTTGTGTAAGAACTTGAACAATGGACTATGGCTATGATGGCAACAAAACATTAAAGAAATTAGTTGTTGGCTAATTTAGACTAGCTAACAGATCACACAAAAATAACAATTAAATACATTTATTTGCAGACATCTGGTGACAATAGATATATTTTTGCCCCTCACTCACTCACTGGTGGTCAGTCAGGCACAACTAGAGACTTTGGTTTATGTGGGGTGAGATGCAGGTGGGTAGGGATGGGTATTGTTACCAATAACAATATTTATGCTGATATTGTTTGTCAATAATGATACTTATCAATAAGTTTATTGATACCACTCTCCATATTTTGGTGCAAAACAATAAAAGCACTTCATAACAAGAAATTAAAAGAGTCAGCAGTTGTTTTGTTATTACTTTTTTGGAGAAATAACAAGCTAAGTTGTTTCAAGAGGTTCCTGAATACATCATGAGGGAGGAACAATCACTTCAAATGTCTAGTGGTGCAGAGCATTGCTCCCGTCCCTCCCACTGATCTAGTCTAGCACCAACCATTTGAAAATGCCAGCTTTGCCATAATGCATTATTGTCACATAAATGCAGCTGCTCACTTATTGATATTAACCAGTCAGAAACTATTACCAATTTAGGACCAGTTCTCAGTACCTATCCCTATAAGTGAGGAATAGCTGGTGATAAATCTGTCCTAATTCCGCTTAGCATGAGAACAAATGTAAAGTTACCTTCTTCCAGCACAGTCTTGCCTAACTCAAATCCAACAGAGGAAATATACAAGTGCAGGAATCATGTGAATGAAATGACATTGACAGCATTGTTCTTTATCTAACAGTTCATCCGTTCATGCAGGAGCCCATAACTAAAAGTACAAACAGATTAAAGAAGCAAGTTGACGGGTTGACGGCACCAACACCCTATACCCACTAGAAGCAACCAAGCCTGAAAAACAGCAGAGTCAGGATTCCACAGCTCTGAAAGAACAGCCCAATAACAATCACTTCATCAGATTTTGATCCGATTCATACATAGGGCATGGTAACAGAATTATTGAGAACACAATCCTTGATAAATATTATGAATGCCAAACACAGCAGAAACAATGTAGTCTTCTGGAAAGGAGTCAGGATAATCTAAGATCACTGATATTCACTACTTGTTTAAGGCATTAATAAATAAATATATCTTTCAACCCATATTTATACATCCTGCCAAGTATGTTGGCCTTATTATGAAACCGCTGGGATTTTCTAAACCAGACCACAAGGGTCCATTTCCTCTTCTCCTCACAGTGAAGGAGAGGGTTAAAGAAATCAATTTGGAACTGTTGCATTCCTACAGGAACTGGTTCTAGAGGTCACTGGAAACATCAACAACAAACACCCCTGCCGTCCTTCCAGTCCAGCAAGTTCTCAAATGAATCAATTACACAATTACAGTTCAGCAAGTTCTCAAATTAATCAATTACAGAGAGAGAGAGCAGGTATTTGATACTCCGGCTACAGCTTCATAACTAAGCTGTATTAAATATTTACAATCTGGTGCGCCATAATAACCAAGGCGTGACAGAAACTTCAAGTGCTCAAGTGCAGCTGGTTGTCAGGAATGTCACTCGGTGGAAACTTTGTGCCAGCGTACGCCCAGAGTCCAGTTCAGTGGGTTTTAGACTGGAGCTCCAGTTAACAACCACAGAACCCTGTTGTGGGACATAACGCGGTGTAACCTGGCCTCGGAGCTGCACGGTCATTTCCAACAAGGTGTCGGCTCGAAGCCTCCCACAAGCCCTGCCCTCCACTACTACAGAAAACAGGTGGCAGTTCATGCAAACACCTCACAACTTCAGGCGAAGACTGCACCTCCTCGTCGCCCACGGATCAAACGCGTTCCCGAATAACCAGAGAGCAGCACTCCTCTCCACGCAACGCTCAAAATGATCCACACCACAAACATGAGTCCGAGCCAACACCTACTTTTCCCCCAGCAGCAAAGTGAGAGCTGCTCCTGCTGCTGCTGCTACTTGTTTCTCAGCCCCTCGTCTGTGGCTACAACGCAGCAAACTGAATCAGTAAGGTGGGTGCAACATGATTACCATTCAAATGTGGCCTCACCTCTCTCCAAAGTTGCCTTTTGAGTGTGTGGTCCGTGTTTTTCCCCGGTTTGCGCTCGCCCCCTCAGTCTTTTGGCGCAGTGGGTTCAAATGTGCTCTCTGCGCGAAGGAGCAGAACTGCCACGGGCGCTGGCCACGCCCATCGAGCAGGAACACCGGGGCTCGAGACGTGTTCGTCCTTCTCCTATTGGCTCCTGGGGAGGAGCAGCCTGTTCGAATCGCTTTAGGCCCCGCCCACCCACAGTTGGAACGGAATGACATCATCATTGGCACAAGTGGAACTGTGTGTGTGTGTGTGTGTGTGTGTGTGTGTGTGTGTGTGTATGTTTGAACAGGAGGGTGGACAAAAAGTTACTTGTCAGTACCATGTATTCCTAACTGGAGAATTCCACACAATAAGATAAGAAAGACCTTTATTTTTAGCATGCTCCAGTGCAACAAGAAAGAATAAAAGGCAATAAGACAATAGAAATAAGAAAAATAGACAATAAACAATGCAATACAATGACAAAAACATTATTGTAACAAATAACAGTGTAACACACACCTTGCTGTGTGTAAAGTTTAGAGAACTGCACCAGCAGATCGGTAGAGCAAAATGGTTTATGAAAGAGACTTAGTGTTAATGCAATAAAAATAAATGCAATAAAATAGCAGCAGATGATAAAGCAATGAGATTATCATTCAGTAGCATTCAGTTAATTCACAGATTCAACGGTTGAGTTATATCGCATGAATCCAGTTCAGAACAGAATGACATTAAAACTTAAAAAGATCACCTGAAGAAGGAGGAGTCACACAGTGCATCGGGTTCCCAGGACTACGTCTAGCTTATATGCTTTGACTCACAAACCCTTCTTTGTTTTGGCAAGAAGTTAAATGTCAACCACAGCGACCAAGTGGGTGATCGGAGTAAATTCCTGACATTTGTTTAGTAAAGCAAAACAGTTTGAAACTGAATTTGTCACAGTTGCTGTATTACTCCATTTCTACAATTGATTTGTTATATCTTACATAATACACTGTTTTTCATGATAGGTCTTTATTTTTTGTTCATCTTGTGAGGGCGTCTACATGCAATCCCTCAAAAAAGATGTGGCAAAGATGTTAAAGAGACCATGTCATGGAAAACTGAATCTTCTTCTTTTTTTCTTTTGAAATGAGTTTGATGTAGCATGTAAACATTATTCAAATTTCAAAGCATACCATTCACCCACCTTCTTCCATATGCTGCAAAAATAGGCTGCACTGTATAATTTATGTCACAGAAAACAATACATTGACATATATCTGCAAGTTTAGCACTCCGAAGTTTTCCCCACCCCTTCACACTAGAGGAGCACATATCAGGAGCCAATCAGGACAGACATCAGTTACATATATCAATCTGAAAGGCATTGTAACGAAAACAGCTTGTTACATTACATAAAGAGAGGTTGGAAAATGTCTATGTAGGACCAAATAAAATACATATTAATAATGTAGGACCCAGGCTCATTAATGGTCACCTGCAAAGTGTTTTAGTTAATCACTGACATATATCAAAACTCAGAATATGGATCTGACCCATCATCTGGATTATTTTCATAACTATTACACTATATGATCTAAGTGCTATACATTATATTTTCTATATGCTATATATACTATATAGTGTTTCAGATCAACCTTTTTTGTTGTTTCTACCCATATTGTGTGTGCCAATTTCTCAACACCACTCAGTGAGTGTAAAAAGCACAGTTCTGCATTGTAATACTGCACCGGTATTAACCTCCTTTATCAGTGAGCCTCAGTTTAACCCCATTCTGCGGCCTGTGATTATGTGAGGTAGATTAGGCCTGCAAAAAGAGAAAAATCAATGGCCAAAGTTGTGTAAGCACGCTTGCATAATCCATAATCCTCATGTCGACTGTAGAATGCGCCTTTCAATAACACAAAATACTGCACGGTATCTGCAAAACAAACAAAATATATATATATATATACTAAAATGTGAACTTAAACTTTGCAGATTCCCTTGTTATATAGAGGCACATACTGGATGTTAGTCCACTTTGCACTGTAGGAAATTGTCATAAGCATAGGACTGGCCTTTAAAAAATGGTCCGAACAGTGGGAAAAGGAGCATGTATATATTTAGGTGGCCTGAAATCACTTGAAAAGACACTCAGATTTGCCGAGCGTTCTACCCTTCTATCAATAAATTTGGCAGTGCTGTGCAGTTGCCATAGTGATGAGGACTAGTGTAAGCTAATGCATAGCCATAACCTACCTACGACGTGTGTAGAGATGCATTTTGTGTGTTCAGCTCCACTGTGTGGTATATAGGGCGGTGTAACACAAGGCTTTAGTGACAGTAACTGAGCCCAGAATCATCCTTGTATTTCAGTTTATTTAAAATCACAGTTGTGCCAAACCCCACTCTTTCACACACTATTTGATGAGAACAGGAGGAGATTTGGAGAGCGGCTGAGGAAGCAATAAAACCGGCCTGCATTTTGTCCCAAAAACACCAGCAGGGTCACATTTGGTGCTCTAAACCAGGTCATGTTTTCAGAGAACCCCCCCCTTAAAAATGCTCTAATACTCTTATGACTGGTGGGTTAATACACTACGCTCATGTAGGCCAGTTAGTGTTCTGATCTCCAAGCTGATGAGTCACATTCTTATCTGGTATCACGGTCTACCCCTCACCATTCTGGTGCGCCACTTAGAACCTTTGATCAGGTTTCTTCTGCATGGTAACAAGGATAGGATGAATCACCAGAGAGAACGTAATTATGGCAAAGAGCAGGCGGCAAGAAATGTGCCAGTCACTTAAAGGCGCAAGATAAGAGTGTTACCACACACCAGCCAGAAAACAGCTAACAGGCTAACTATTCCTCTACCGATGTGAAAATGTAGGTTAGGCCTACTTGAATCCCATTACATCACTCTGCTATGAGAATGTTGCTAAACATTGTCCAAGAAACTTAAAAATAAAGGTGCCAGACAGGAGTCTTTGTGTGATGCCCAGAAGAACCATCTTCGGTTTCAGTGAACTGTTCTTAAAATGACCATTTTTGTGAATGAGATATCCGAGTGTGGAGATTCTTTTTCGAAGTTTAAAGAATCTTCACATAATGTAAATGGTCTTGGAAAAAATATATTGGTAAAGGACATTTACAGTATGTGAAGGTTCTTTAGACCTTTAAAAGTTTTATCTCATGTATATATCTTATATACAAAAATCGCTCTTTAGAGAACGAAATGTTTTCTAAATTGCTCAAAGAACCTGAAAGGGGGGTCAGCCTGGGACTCCATTGACTGCTGCTCCCTTGCCTGTTTCACCAGGGGGAGCCCCAGGGCTGGCACCTATGCTCATTTCCCCCTTTATCACTTTCACCAGGGGCACCTGGAGGGAAGCCTGGGGTGCGTCTCCCCTTGTGATTATTCTGATCAATGGCACCTGCTACCTGCCTTTTATAAGCAAGGCTCACTGTCTTGCTGATCATGCAGTCTTTGGGAGTCGCCGGGAATGGCCTGTCATTACTTAGCCGGTCCTGGTATGTCTGACCTCTGTGCTCCTTTGGGGACTCCGGTACTCAGACCTTCAGGTGCTCCAGCTCCCCTCTCCATTTGTCTTGTGTCTGCCTCATCCGGACTGTTTTCCCTGTGTCTGTTTCATCTAAATTTTCTTTGATGTGTCCATATCATCCGGGCTGTTTTCTGAGTCCCTCCCAGCTGGATGTTCTCCCTGGGTTCATCTCATCTGGAGGTTCTCCCTGGTCCATCTCATCTGGATGTTCTCCCTGGTCCATCTCATCTGGATGTTCTCCCTGATCCATCTCATCTAGATGTTCTCCCTGGGTCCATCTCATCTGGACTGTTTTCCCTGTGTCCCTACATTCTGGACTTTCTCCCTTTCCCTTTTTCAATCCGAGTGTCCCGTCACCCTTTTTTAGGCTCCCTTTGGGCACCCCCTTCAGCACACGCCACACATTTAGTTAGGACGTCGGCCCCATCCTTTTTCCTTTTCTTCGAGGGACCTGTCCTGTCTGTTCTCCCAGACCCGCCAGTCCATTCCCTCCTGGTGTTTTCCTCACCTTTTCCTTTCCTCTTCCACCTTTCTCAGGTTTTCCCCTGTAAAAGGCATTTCTCTGGGTCACCACCCCTACTCAACATTGTGGCCCAGTAACTACACACTCATCCCTTTTCCAGCACTGTCTGATTCTGTGTCTTTCCAATATTTTTCCCCACTCGACTCGTGGCACATTTTTATGTCCTCCCAGTCTCTGCACTTGGGTCCACTTGTGAAACCCCAACGCAGCGGGTCGGCCCTGCCTCGTTACATCATTACAGAACCCTTTAGAAGTTTTTCTCTTCTTATGCTATTGACATCTTCAGCCTTAAAAAAAAAGGGGAACTAAAAGGGTTTCTTGCCTGAAGTCATGGTTTTGAGGTCTGAGTGGTCTGAGTCCTTAAACTTTAAAAAAGGTTCTTCACATTCACATGTCTCATTTGCAAAAATAATTATTAAAATCTGTGATCAACAGCTAAGGGGTCCCTGATTTAGTTAATTTATTATTAAAATTATGTGACATGCGTAGGGACGTGTGCCTCATTACATCCAATATAAAGAACACATTGTTCCCATCTTTTTTATAGTTTTATTTGAGCCAACAGTCTATAAACTCTGACAGGGGCCGATATCATTCCAATCAACATTAGCTACGCTTGAATTAGGGGTGGATGACATGGCAAAAATATTATACTACAATCTATCACAGTATTCTGTTTTTCAGATAAATTGGGACAGACAAACGACAGAAGCCACCAGGAGTGCCACATTGCCACATACCATAACAATGAGTTCAATGATTTTTCCAATATGCGCAAAATGTAATTAAGCATAACTAATTGGACCCTGTCTGTAATGAAACTTGCAGTCTCATTATAATGCAGCAGCCAGTGGATAATCAGTATTCACAATTTAAAATAGCAGATTGTGACAAAATGTATCATGATAACAATAAAAGTTTGTCATATTTCCCATGTTAAAGTAAATACTAAATCCTTTGCTTATTGTATCTTGATAACCACCACAGACAATTGTTTAAACTGCTACGTACACCAGCCATAACATTTAAATCACTGACGGGTGAAGTGAATAACACTGAGTATCTTGTTACAGTGGGATCTTTCAACAGGTGGGATATATTAGGCAGCAAGAGAACAGTCAGTTCGTGAAGCTGATGTGTTGGAAGCAGGAAAAATGGGCAAGCGTTAGGATCTGAGAGGCTTTGACAAGGGCCAAACTGTGACACAGATCTTGAGGAGGTGTACCTTTTGGTTAGTACCTATCAAATGTACCCCAATACAGGACAACGAGGGAACCGGCCTCGTGATCAAAAGTTGTCAGGACACACAGGTTTCAGGGAATGGTGATGCATAGTATTTGTTTCACATTACATAGACGCTAAGGTGCACATGTGTTGTTTACCTGGAGAATCAGTGTGATTTTCTGGGCAATGTTCTGCTGGGAAATCTTGGGTCTTGGCATTCATGTGGTTGTTTCTTTAAAACATATCATCTACCTTAACATTATTGTAGACCAAGTACACCCCTTCATAGCAACAGAATCCCCAAATGGCAATGGCCTCTTTCAGCAGGATTACTGTACCCTGCCACACTGCAAAAATTGTTCAGAAAAGTTCAAGATGTTGGCCTCCAAATTCCTGTGATCTTAATCCCTTTGAGCATCAGTGGGATGTGCTGGACAAACTAATCAGATCCACAAAAACAATCCCCTGATTATATCTTGGTGCCACATACAACAGCACACCTTTGGAAACGTTTTCACACTGGAAGGGGTCCCTGGCTGAAAAAACATTTGAGAACCCTTGTTTTAGGGAAACAACATTTTCTCTTCTGTGACATCACTCCAAAGAACTCTATATGATGGAGAAGAATACAGGATTGAACCCTTCTTTCATATCTATGTTCTGGCAAGGGTTTACAGCAAAGGCCTTTTTGATGATGGATTATTTACAAAGTTGCACTGGAGAGAGCTGGAGAGAGTATTGCAATGCTGTTTTCTTTGAAGTAAAATCATGTGATTGTTAAGAGTTTTCTAGCCTTACCAATAGAACTAGATGTTAAGAATCCTTTATTGTCGAAGAGAGGAGGCCTCATATCTACTCTAGCCTCCTACGGTGTAATTATTAGTCAGAAGGTAGTGGAAAGATAACTGCACTTGGCAGAGGCGGAGAGGTTTTGGTATGGGAACAGCTCTCTCTCAGATGGAAAAGAAAATCTCGGCCCCGATTCTCTTTGCCTGGAGCTCTGAAGTGATGAATATTTGATGTGCTGATAGAGGGAGTGCGAGTAAACAGGGTGATCATTTGGCTGTGTGATAAAGGCAGTGCCTCGGACGCAGCAGTGCTGCTCTCTGTGATGTTTTCTCTGGATTAAGCCTCTCTGTTCTCTCTCTGGGTGCTGTCCTCACGTCACCTCTCCCACGCTCAGCCCAACACTTTGTCTAGGAGAGAGCGACATCTAGAGGGCAGTGTCATGCATAACAAGTTGTTTTTAATGATAGAAAAGGGTTCCATTGATGAAAGAGCCCATTTCACAAGACACAGTTCTTTTGCTTTTTTTAAAAAAATAAATGTTTGCACACATTTCTAAAGTGTACACCAGTCACTCACCACTCACTATGTTCTATAAATGCAGTAAAAGTGCATTTCTGCATTTTTGCACACTTAACTGTTCACTGCTAAAATTCAGTTTGTCATAACGCTGAATTCAATGCGGTGGACTGGCGCCCCGACCCTGGTGAGTCCCTGCCTCGCGCCCGTAGACCACGGGATAGGCTCCGGGTACCCGCGACCATAGTAAGGAATAAGCGGTTACAGAAAATGAATGAATGAATAATACTGAATTCATTCAACTAGTAATGTAGCTGGCGACTGCAATAATGTTGTCTTGTCCTGTTGTTTTGTTGCTCTTATGTTTTTCTTGCACTCTCTTTCTCTTTGCTGTCTTGCGTATTTTCTCCTGTTCATACTTGTGTAGTTTTGTGGTGTTCTGTTTCTTGTCTTGTGTTGCGCCATAGTCCTGGAGGCACGTTGTTTTGTTTCACTGTGTGCTGCGTATATGGCTGGAATGACAATAAACCTACTTGACTTGACTTGAAAAACCGTTTTCACACACACACACGCACGCACGCACGCACACACACACACACACACACAAATGCACTATAGGGAGGGTGAGTGCAAGCACATGCTTCCACCAAGTCATGTGACCAGCCACCACATCTTATTGAACTACTCCTTACTGTAAATGCCATAAGACAGTTCAGTGCGCTTGGAGGAGAGCACCACCCAGAGTAAACTAAGGCAATTGAACCCCCAATTGAATTGTCATTTGTTTATTCAGAAAGTACGTTTTAATTTTAATATTCTTTTCTGTGATGTTTATTATGATATGATGCAATATTGCAGACTGAGCTTTCAGGTAGCAAAAGTCCCATATTTGCAGTTTATAAATGGAATCTAAGGGATGCCTACACTGCATAACCAGCACATGTGCCAGGTGGCCACTGGAGCACACCGGGGGCTTGATGTACCAGAGCCTTTTGCAGCAGTTTAAGGATCGGGTACATTCTGTGCAAATCTGATGAGGGTTTGTATGAACTGGGGCACCAGCCTGAATACACCATTTATGGTTTGTGTGCATATTCATGTTAGGGTCTCAAAAGCATGCTGAGAAGCTTCTTTCAGTAATGGCAGCAGTCATAACAGTTACACAGAGGAACAAGCTTCAGACTTATACTGTAAGAGTACTTGCATCTGAATAACATTGTTCTCAGTATCGGGATCAGATATACAGTGAGTATAGAAAAGAATTACCCTTTCAAATATTCATATTTTGTTGCTGAAGACACACAAAACTATTTTTTTCAGCTGTATTTACTCAATGCAATGTATAACTTTCAAGTGAAAGATATGATAGCAACAGTTCCGAAAAAAAATCTGTGAGATTGACAAAGGATGATCCCTCTGTGTCAGTACTTTGTGGGACAACCTTGTGCTTTAATGACTGCCTTGAGTCTGCTGAGGTATTTTTCTACCACCTTTGCACATCTAGACTGCACAATATTTGCCCACTCTTCTTTATGGAACTGTTCAAGCTCAGTCAAATTAGATGGTGTCCATTAGTGGACTGCAACCTTTAAGTCATCCTGCAGATTTTCAATAGAGTTTTAATAGAGTCTGGACTCTGACTACACCTAAACTATATCTGACTACATCTGACTACAACTAAACTACCTGTTTAATTCTAAGGGAGCCTGGAAAATGATCAAAAGAAACAACGATTTTGGCAACAGCACATGTCAAAGTAAAAAAAAAAAAATTCTAAAATTACAAAAAAGTCAGATATGCGCCCTGTACAATTACACAGTAGAATGAAATATTTACTTACAAGTTTAGTTTTTATCAGGTGGGCTGTTATAATTTACCAAACTAGTTAAATTATTTATTATATTTAACAAGCAAGCTCAAAAACAACATGAAGAGATCTTGTTCGTTTCTCTGTCAAATCCAGTGTTTTTTATGTATTAACTGATGTATTTTAAAAAAGGAAGCGAAAAAAAGTGCAATTTTACAGAACAAAAATGACACCGCTGTGAAAGGCTTAAAAAGATAAGGCAGTTCAATTATCAGAAGGAAAGAGAAATAGTTTGGTAGGAATTCACTTTGAGTAAAAAGCGTGACCTAAAAACTCTTATTAAATGTGTTTTAAAAGGTTATAATATAATGTATATTATAATATAATGTATTATATTATACATTAAAATATAATGTATATACAATATCATGTGATTTAAAAGGTTGTAATATAATTAAAGTGGCACATGGATTAATGCTTCTTTTATTCTTTTATCCAGAGAATGGAGCAGTTTGGTAAAACGTTAAAGATTCAATTTCTGAAAATGTAAGGAGGAGTGAAATGATTAGTTTCAGAGGATTTAATGGATGACTTGCATTACTTCATTATTAGCTGGAGAATGAACCAGGTGGTTCAAAAAGCCTGATTTCTGGGAAAAAAGTTTAAAGAACCTTACATTTTTTGTCGTGTTCCTCACACCATTCCTGAACAGGGTGGCAGGCTGTCTACATGATGTAAAAGAAAATGGGATTCATCAGACCAGCCACCTTCTTCTATTAATCCATGTTTCAGCTCTGATGCTCACATGCCCCTTGTGGGCACTTTTGGCGTTGGACTGCGGTCAGCATGGGCACTCTGACAGGTCTGCGGATATTCAGCCCCATACACAGCAAACTGCAATGCATTGTGTTCCGACACCTTTATATCATAGCCAGCAATAACTTCTTCAGCAACTAGAGCTCCAGTAGCTCTTCAAAAGGACCATATGGGCTAGCCTTCGCTCCCCATTCTGTCATTCTGTCAATGGTTCACCGGTTGTCCTTCCTTGCACCACTTTTGGTACTCACCATTACACACTGGGAACATCACACATGACCTTCCACCCTGACCCAGTCATCTAGCCATCAAAATTTGGCTCCTGTTTAAGTCATTCAGATCCTTACTCTTGCTTATTTTTTCCTGCCTCCAGCACATCAACTTCAAGAATCGACTGTTCACTTGCTACTTGGTGTGTCCCACCCCTTGACAGGTGCCATTGTAATGAGACAATCAATCTTCACCTGTCAGTGGCTTTAATATTGTGTACTAGAAAACAGCCATACACTAAACAAATGTCAAATTACGCTTTTTTCCCAGCCAGTGGAGCATTTAGCAGCCAAGAGTGGTTTTTGTTACTGCAGTTCAAAATCTATCCAGTAGGGGGGAACAATGTATTATTAGTCAGCTGAAGTCTGTTCAGTTCTTTCTGACCCTTGTCCTGGTGGTCACTATACTTTTGTTCACTGGAGTTTGAAAAAATGACCTCTCCTCATTCCTTCCTCAGCATTTGTTCAACCATTCCATGTGAGATGTGTTTATGATTCAAAGCAATTGGGGGCTTGCATGTAAGACAATTAATAAGCAGCATGAAATGGAAAAACAGATTTGAAAGAAAAAACAAAAAAACATTTTTAACCCAAAACAGAGATTTCAGATGGACGTTTCATTCTAAAGATACCTTAGCTGCCCTGGCCTGGATACGCCAGGTCATTACTGCATGTGACGTAATTGTACAAATCATTATCATGTGCAATAGTCTTACCATGTGAAATATCACTACATATGTCAATATAACTTATCTACTACTGATCTCTATTACATACAATAACATACTCCTGACCACTATTTGTCTGAACTAGTAAATTACTTAGCAGTAATCTATTTATCTATAGTTTTTATATCCACCTCAGCATTTATGTATAGAGTACAGAGATTTTATTTGACTTTAACTTTTGACTTTATATTTTATATTGTTTTTGTTTCTTTGTCTCTGTGTCTCTGTGCAGTCATAACATAAGTAATTTCCTCCGGCGTCAAAACATTTTCTTATTCTGATTCTGAAAAGTGAGCTTAAAGATTTGACCATACATTGGATTTATACAATTTTACCCTTACGTCAAATGAGGTTGGCCAACCAAGACATTAGCAGAAGAGTGGCTTTTGGAATCAGCATCAGATCCAAAAAGCTAGTTAGCATCACAACAATAAGATCAAATGCTTCCTGCCTTTGTTTTATTGTTAGATCTTCAGCATTACAGGAGGAAGTAAATAACAGATATAAAAATGGAAATAAAGGATATTTCTGAATATCACTGTTGTGATTAATTGTAAATTAAGACCCACGGGCATAACCACAAACCATTAATCCAAGTGATAAAATCTTGAAGTGTTTGAAATGCCAAAACCTGCATTGCTTCACTGTTCACGGGATTTGTTTGCCTCCTGAAGCTGATGGTGGAGCTCTGGCAGTTCTTTATGGAGCTTAATAAAAGAGTAATATTGCAAACACAGTGTGAATGTCAAAAGGAAATCAGCAGATATTTGTCACCTTAGATATTTCTCCTTATCTTCTCAAGGCTCCGATGCCTTTGTTTCACCTGCCGTGAGAAGGGAGCTCTCAGCCAGAAGCTACAGCATATTAATATTCATGAATGTGTATTACCTGAGAGAACACATGCAAGTGTGTGCTGATGAATAATGCAACAGGAGAAATGCACAGAAGCAAATTACATAGAGATAATGTGTCATGAACTATTTGTGTGTGTGTGTGTGTGTGTGTGTGTGTGTGTGTCTGTGTGTGTGTGTGTGTGTGTGTGTGTGTGTGTGTGTGTG
>JBBPCZ010000017.1:13542050-13559634 GCA_037974445.1 Brycinus macrolepidotus | reverse complement strand
TTTGTGTGTGTGTGTGTGTGTGTGTGTGTGTGTGTGTCTGTGTGTGTGTGTGTGTGTGTGTGTGTGTGTGTGTGCGTGTGCGTGCATGTCTATGTGTGTGTGTGTGTGTGTCTGTGTCTGTGTCTGTGTCTGTGTCTGTGTGTGTGTGTGTGTGCGTGTGCGTGTGCGTGTGCGTGCATGTCTATGTGTGTGTATGTGTGTGTGTGTGTGTGTGTGTGTGTGTGTGTCTGTAAGCATTAGTAACCTTTGCCAGCATTAGGACGTAAATGAGCATTCAAGTCTTTCATCACTGTGATCCAATGTAAAGCTAACTCACTGACTCCTCCTCTGACACCGCATGTAGGTGATGTCATCAAAGCATGAGAAGACACAGCTGGAAGGCTCTAGGTTTAAAAGTGTACATTTGGGATCTTCATGTGGCATATCTGGCAAGATGAGGTTATTGGTTGTACTCTTTTTTTGTACTCAAGCTGGTTCAATTCAGATTACAAGCTTAACACAGCTCAATGAAAAGTTCCATTAATAAACTAATGTATTAACACACATCTAAAGATTTTCTCCAATCAGCTGTTAACAAAACCAAACACTCTCACTGGTCCTCACCTCTCAAACAACTTTGGGTATGGGGCCACTGCTGAGTCTGAATCAATGGGGTCCACAAAGAAGGCTGCATTTAGGCTTGTGAGTGTCCCTTTCAATGCCAAAATGAGAAGGTAGGGGTAATAAACGGTGGTCCTCAAGGGAGGGTGTCCAGCACAGATAAGTGCTCTTAAGACACCAACTAAACCATTTAAGAGCTGAGCTGAGTGTTTGAATAGGAAAATCAGGAGTTATCCCTGCCCTACATCCTTGCAGTCCTTTCCAGCATGCGTAAATGAAGACTGTAGGATTGTAAGTGCATCACTTGAGACTCAAGACATTCTAAAATGCCACTAATTCACGTAATAACAATGCAGGGCTCTCCAGCAACTGTACTGTTCTTTTCATCATATGGTAAACCCGACAGGTACAGTAGACAGAGTGCAGATAAAAGTATTATGTCCAAGGGACTACTTTACTGCAGTGTAGTTGCTTGAATGTTGTGGATGCTGATGCATGCCTGACATCATTCATCATATTTTCACTCTTCACAGGAGAAGGAAAATGAGTAACTGTTGCAGGTGCAGCCGGAACACCAGCTCCCAAACTACTAGATGCTGAATATCATGCTAAACATTTTCAGCAATTGCACTGAAATACTCATTTATAAATCATAATGACAAGCTTTTTTATGTTTCTAGTCTTCTACAAAATGCACCTTCCACTAATAAGTAAAGCTGCTTCTATCAGTGAGAAGAGCGAGCAACTCTGCTGTCAGTGGTAAAAGTGGTAAAAGCATCTGAAGGCTGGAAGTACTAGAAGCAGTGGCAGTAGTTTAGTGGGTTTGGGCTTCACATCAGTAAATTGGGGGCTCAGGGGTTCTATTTTGACCAGCTGAAGGGCAAATAACATGCTGTCAGCATCCTGAGTCATTGCGAAATCTGAGCTTTGGGTCAGTCTGCAACAGGTGCACAAAGAATACTCAATAGGCTGCAAGCTAAAAGTCATAATAGAGGCTTTAGTTTATTTATGGTGTGTTCATGATCAAATGGCAAATGGGAAGCTTTCAACTTCTACATGAGTAAAAAATTCATTTGAAAGCCCTTCCCAAATGGTAGAAGTAGAAGTTTTTCAAGAATGTGGCATCATTTCAGCATGCCAGAGTCCATAAAGCAAGATATATCAATGTGTTTTAGACTTTTTAAAAATTGGATAATTGGATAATTGGAGATGTCCAATTCCACTTGTGGGATAGGACTCATTCAATCACACTGTTCTCCCCAAGCTGGCATGATGAAGGCTAGAATGTGCCTCCACATCTTTACCAATTGCCATTATCAATAAATAGCTCAACATGCTTAGAGGAGAACACTAAGTGCCAATTCTGCTGCGTCAGGCAACAGATGCCTATACTGGCCAGCATCGTGTTGAATGATTGGGGAGAAAAGGAAGACCATCCAATCCACTGAGATGGAACGAAGCCAGTTACGCCCTCTTGGGCTCCTGGTTACAAATGACTGTAGCATCGCCAGTGACCAAACTCACAACCTCCCAACTCTTAGACAACTGTGCCATGACGGACCCTTAAAACAAACTTTTGAGTTTCTCTTTATGTATCACAAGATGTTGATAAACACACACTGAATGATTGCGAGGTTAAGTTATTCTGTGCAAGATTTGTGATCTAACTGCATGGCTTTAGATTACTTTTCAGCACTATATTAATGGTGGATTGCCATGGCCTACATCCACTTTAAACTCAAGCACTAACCAAACAACTCCTAAATCGAAATGTAACTCTTAAATCCTTTTCCTATGCCAACAGCTCCCAAACAAGTGCTTGCTTACTTTCAGTGTCCAATTTTTTCCAACCTCCATCTGCTGAAGTTGCAAGAATGCTTTTGGGTGGGAAATAGGAGATTTGGAAAAGCCTGCAGTTGCCATAAAGGCAGCAGTGATGTGAGTGGAATAAGCCAACTTAGAATTCAATCTAGGTCCCCTTTGCTCATTATTCTTTTCATGGCAAAAAGTCTTGCTCATGAAAAACAGAATTCAGAAGGAATGTGGTTCCAGATATAAAAATTAATTGCGTAACATATGGTTTCTGTTAATTAGTGAGACAGAATCCCCAGAACGTCTTTTAAAAAGCACCGGCGAATGGGTGAGCGTTCCAGCGATTATTTGAACTTTGGGCAGTTTTACTTTTCTCGCTGCCCTTCGAAGAGGGCAGCCGGTTTATAGCGGAGATAATTGGCCATTGTTAAGCGATGATCATCTGGCCATAAGCAGTGTTGCACTGAATATTGTCCTCCGGAACATAAGGGACGCATTAGATTACAGTTTTGAAAAAGGGCACAAGAGAGGCGCCGTGAACAGATGTCTGCCTTTTCATGTGCCAGTTTGAAAAAAAAAGAGAGAGAGAAAAGGCTGCAGTGGAACAGCGATAATTGTGATTAATAAGCCCAGGTGTGTGGAGTGTAAGAGCGAGCAGGGAGGGAGTGCAGTGGTTCAAGAGCATGTTATCGACTGCTAGCTGATATTTTTGGATGTCTAAGCACTATAGAGAACATAGTGCCAGCATTTCAAGTGCTGTTGTGATGGGTGTTTGCACGCTTGTGGCTTTAATGTGTTCCATGGCTGGCATGATGTAGAAGGACAGGAGATACTATGGTAGTAAATAACGTTTAATAGCTACTTCTCCAGATGATGGAGGCTCTACCTGCTCTGTGGAGCGTGTCGATTATATGCTCTGTATGTGGCCATGTGGTTATGGCCGGAAAGCAAGGCTGCATTTAAATTCGTTTAGTCTCATGTTTGGGTCTTGTGTGTATAGGCAGGAGTGTGTGCTTAAGGGACATGTCTAGAGATTTATGGATTAAGCGGCTAAGTCTTTACTGGAGGGCTGTGCTCCTTCAAGAGAAACAAAAAAATGTTTGTTAGTGATGAATTTTTAGTGTAGCGAAGGCGTGATAGTTTGTATGGATCTCATACCTCTTTACATGATGTATCCGCTTGCAACAGGAACAAATGAAACAATAAAGTCGAGAAGTGTCATCTCCTCTTCCTTTAGGTCCAGGGATGGGGCGTCTATAAACTTTATCAAAGGGTACATCATTTTATCAAGAGTTTGTTCTGCACACTGAGGGATGGATTCGCTGTTGCTCAGGCTGCCCATAACTCTGTCCAATCCTGTCCCAAAATCCACCACTAACATCCCTTGACTAAACTTAGGAACTTAGAGCAGGGCACACACACTTCTTTTTAGCACTTCTTTGTGCCAATTTGCTAAACCCATCAATCAGATATCTTATGAGAGTTTGAAGATGTGAGTAAAATTTTACAAATTTCTTATACCACTGAAAAAAAAAATCACACGGAGCACATCTGGTATGTGATTAAGTTAGCAAACTAACAAGTATTGCTCGCTATCAAAGCCTTTATTAACTAATTGGATTTAGTGTTATGTAGCTAAAACAAATAATACAATGAAATGAACATGAAGGAAGTTGCTGGAAACCTGACACAGTCAAACATTTTCTCAGACATTTTAGTGAATGGGCAGCTTATTCCTAAATAAATATTATCAAATACATGCTGAATTCACACTGGGGCAGCTGGTGGCCTAGTGGTTAAGGAGTTGCTCCTGCGATCAGAAGGCCGTGGGCTCGAATGCCAGGACTGCTAGTGGGACCACTGAGGTACCCTTGAGCAAGGTACCGTCCCCACACACTGCTCCCCGGGTGCCACCCGTTGGGGGCAGCCCACTGCCTAACTTGGTGAATGGATTAAATGCAAAGAAAGAATTTTACACTGTTCACAATGTGTGCTGTGCTGTGGTGTGTTCACATGTGACTATAAGGGGCCACTTTACTTTACTTTACTTTAATGTCACCCTTAATGTATACCTCACTTGGCTCCTGAGTGGCGCAACTGTCTAAGCTTTGGTCCAATCATAGGGAGATTTTCCTTTTTTTATTTTGGACAGTAATAATACGTTATTAAAATACACAGACTATAGATAAAAATCTCAGTTGATGCAATCAGAAAGAGTGTATTTATTGGGAGGGGTTCAGGCTTTCCTGCTCTTGCCCCTGGTGTGCACGTAAGAACTGAGGTTCAGACCTTGCATCTTACTCCAAATACCATTTGTTAATATTGAAATTCCTTTGTCCCAGACAAAACCTTTAATCCATCTTAGGCTAGATGGGTTTTGCTTTGAGCTGGTTGAGTGAGCATGTGCCTGATAACATACAGCAAATATGAGGAAAAGAACAAAAGTCCACTGCATGTATACTTTTTTTTCTCTCTCTCTCTCTCCATCTCTGTCTCTCTCTGGGTTGCTCGCTCTCTCACTCAATCACTAAAAGCTTCCCGCACGCAACCGTAGAGAAGTTTTTTTGGCCTCGCCAAGCTCCGGATATAGAATACTAAATGTCTTCGCATGATTTTACCCTGGTAAGCCAAAGCAGCTTTTGTGTAAGAGAGACGGAGAAAAAGCAGCAAAAGAAAGGAGAGAGATTTGCGCAATATATCTCTCTTCCACAAGGCCAAGGAAATTTAATCCCAGATTTCTGTTGTTTTTTCCTGGATTATGGAGCTAGGGCAGCAGAAGAGCAGCTCGGTGCCACCGGAGGGGAGAAAAACAGAAGGATTAGAGAAAACCCTTTCGCAACAAGAGGATAAGGAGGCCAAGACGAATAGCATGGATAGATAGATGCTACACTGCAGAGTTAGTTTCATGTAAAACTTTATGTGAGGTGGATGATATGTGTCCTGTTTTTGAAGGACTTGGAACACAACTCCAGGTGTGATGATGGTAGAGTTACTGGGCTGAGAATCAGTAGAGCTATGAAGAAATCTTGGGGAATGTACTCTTCCTGCTGGCTCATGAAGCTGCTGCAAGAGCACCAGAAGATGACCTTATCCTGTTAAATGGCCCATTTAGGTCCAAATTGATCTTGTTTCTTTTTTGTAAGTATGAAGTATGTACGCACTGTATAAATTTAATATTTAATTGCAAAACAGACTGTTTCTAATCAACTGTACCCATGATGTCACAAAATCCTGTACATCCATAATGAAATTAGAGATCAAATTGTTTTTGTTCTTAAGGGATAAAGAGAGGTTGGAAATGGTCATATAAAAATTATCTGTGACTATTTTTGGGTGAATAAAACCATATGAATATCATAAATGGACCTCATGCAAAAATGAAATGAAAAAAAAAATAAAATGAAAAAAAAAAAAATTAGGGAATGGGCCCTTCAAAGATTCAAAACAGAGAGCAGTTCACTCCCCAGAGCATACAGTCCAAATGTGGAAATTAAGCTCCAAAACAGGCTTTTACTATCAGAAAGAGGATTTGGAAAAAATAAAAATATGTTTTTGTCACAAAAAAAACAACACAAAAACATATATCCAACTATTCGGCCTACTGCAGTTTAGCCCCAAGACAGCCAGTCAGAACTGAGGTGATTAACATTTTCTTAAAATTACAGTAACAAATCATTCTGTAATTGTAAGAAAGGTTGGAGCTCAGGGAAAAAATGAAGTAAATGGAAACACTTTCCATTTCACAGCAAGGTACAGCAAGTGAAACCTTTGACTTCAAAATGCTTTAACAAAAAAATTGGAGTCATTACTTGAGAAGTACGGAATGATAGTCATTGTTGTTTTCAAAGCAGATTTTGAGAGGATTTTCTTGGCCTGTCTTTTGTCAAATGCATGTGAATGAATGTGGCAGAAATTGAACTGTATGAACATCTGTACATGACATGAGGAGCTTTCCAACTCCCTACTTGGGCAATGCAGGATCTTTTTAGTCCAGTGCCGATGTCCCTGTTTCTCTGTGGATTAAAAGGTTCTAAATGGTTTGTTCAGATTTGCATTGTTTTCAAATCTGCGCCAGACAAACTGTGGATTCTATAAAAAGGATGGTTTTGTTGTGAAAAAAAACTTTGGTATAGTATTTAATGTATAATCCTCTGTAACATTGTGTCAAAGGAAAATCTGCCTTGGCGAGAAGCAACAGGAGAAGAAAGCTGAAGCTCATTGTAAGCAGAGACTTCTCATATCAACTGATGTAAATTTTGAGACTTGTCTTCAGTTGTGTTTGTGTGTGATTGTGCTCATTGTGCTGCGAAAAGAAGTCTTATGTCTGCCCTCACCTCTGCAGAGCGAGCCAGCAAGAGAGAGAGAGAGAGAGAGAGAGAGAGAGAGAGAGAGAGAGAGAGAGAAAGAGCGAGAGAGAGAGAGAGATGTAGAGACTTGATGTTGACCATGTACTGCTTTTTTCAGTTTGATGTTACCATAATAGCTTCTATGTATGTGACAACAGAGAAGAATGCTCTTTATACCGAACATCTCAGTTTCCATTAGTCAGCCTCTTCTCTTCCCTTCTTCTCTTCTCTCCTCTTCTCTCCTCTTCTCTTCTCTTCACTTCTCTTCTTTTCTCTTCTCTTCTCTTCTCTCCTCTTCTCTTTCCTTTTTCTTCTCTTCTTTTCTCTTCTCCCCTCTTCTCTTCTCTTCTCTTTTTTTTTTACCTTTGTTCTCTTCTCTTTGTTTCTTTTCTCTTCCCTTCTCTTCTCTTGGCATTGGTATATATTAGCATCTGTATATATTAGACAGCAAGTGCACAGTCATGAAGGTGATGAATTGGAAGAGGGAAAATGGGAAAGCATAAGAATCTTGTGAGGTGTTCTTATTACGCAGTGCTGAGAACCTACCAAAAGTGGTCAAAGTAAGAACAACCTTTGAACTAGCAACAGAGTCATGGACATCCAAGCTTAACTGATGTGCTTTGGGGGGCAAAGGCTAGCTCACCTGGTACAATCACACAGAACACAAATTACTGAAAATATTCACGTTTGTTCCATTAGAAAGGCGTCAGAGATGGCACCAGGACGCAGGAAGAAGGAAAGCTGGCAGAGGCAGGGTGATGCTCTGGACAATGATCTGCTGGAAAATCTTGGGTCTTGGCATTCAGGTGGATGCCACCCACCTAAACATTGTCGCAGACCAAGTATACCCCTTCACAGCAACATTATTCCCAAATGGCAATGGCCTCTTTCATCAGAATAATGCGCCACACTGCAAAAATTCTTCTGGAATGGTTTGAGGAACATGACAAGGAGTTCAAGGTAGTGACCTGGCCTACAATCCCCCAGATCCGATCAAGTGTCTGTGGGATTGGCTGAACAAACTAGTGTGATCAATGGAGGCCCCGCCACACAACTTACCGGACATAAGGGATCTGCTGCTGATGTCTTGGTATCAGATAGTACAGCACACCTTCAGAAGTATCGTGGAGTCCATCCCCCTATGAGTCAAAGCTGTTTTTGGCACAAGGAGGACGCAGACAACATTAGGTGGTTTTAATGTTATGGCTGACTGGTATATTTGCATATGAAAAAAGTAAATGTGTGTGAGTGTGTGTGTGTTAGTAAGAGAGACATACAGAAGCCAAGTGATTGAGAGAGAGTAGGCATGAGAGAGGGAAGAGAGAGAGATTAAAAGGTTGAGAGTAGAGCAAGAGAGCAAGAGAGAGAGAGTGTGGGAGAGAGACAGAGAGAGAGAGAGAGAGAGAGAGAGAGAGAGAGAGAGAGAGAGAGAGAGAGTAAGTGTGTGTGTGTGTGTGTTTGTGTCTCCTCAGTTGGCATGGTGATCTCCCAACAGCCACAAACAATGGATTTTCCTTTTACCTAGATTTATCTATTTTTCAGCCTTATCAAAGACACAAGAAAAAAAAAATGAAACGTCCATTATAGACTGAAAAGTGTTTTAGAGGATTTGGATGAATTTCAGCACCACTGTGGGATGGACAGCTCCTTTTAGCTTTTGATCATAGCAGTGCTGCATCGTCCTGACGGTGAAAAGAAATAAAGCTTAGTGTTGGACTAAGAAGCATTATAGTATTTTTAATTTCCTTATAGGGGCTATTGTGGAGTAGGGAATGAAAGTTTTGAAACCTTACAAACATTTACACATCAAACTCTTTTACTAAAAAAAAATACAAATCATTTTACATCATAGGAGTACGTTCTAAATCTTTTTTGCCTCTAAAACTATTAACATGAAAGTTAAAAATGACATCCTATGTCTGTGTATGAAAAGAAATGTGTGCACAGTCAGAATCCTACAGTTGAGTGTAATGAATATGCACATTAATGAGTGTTTCTCCACTCTAGTGATGATTCAGTGTCTGCACAAAGAGTTACGAGAGCATACATAAGAGCCACAGTGTCCACTGCAGCGCATTCTCTCCTAACTTTTATATACAGCTCATTTACACATGCAAACAACAATGCCTCACACACTCACTGACCAGGAGAACACACATGCACACACACTGACACAGCTGCAGCGTTCATATGCTAATTCTGGTATTTTACGTTGCCAGAAACTCTCCCTTTCTCTCTCTCTCTCTCCCTCTCTTCTTCTTCTTCTCTCTCCCTCTCTCTCTCTCTCTTTCTCTCTCTCTCTCTCTCCCCCTCTCTCTGTCTCTCTTTCTCTCTCTCTCTCTCTCTCTCTCGCTCCCCCCCCACCCCCTCTCTCAAATTAAAATTTCAAAATTCAAAGTAGCTTTCTTGGCAGGGCTGTTTCAGGAACAGTGTTGCCAAAACAGTATGTGGTGTTTAAAGTAATGTAACATCTAAAAACTGAACATCATGTGTGAAACAGCGATTATAGAGTTATTGATAATGATAATCATAGAAAAAAATCAGTAATAAAGTAAAGATAAATGATGAAATCATGTGAATTACAGATTAACATGAAGGTCTAATAAAGTAGATACATGACTAACAAAATAGTAATAATAATATTGAAGACTCTCCCTCATTCTCCTTTGCTCCCTCTCTCTCCCTCTCTCTCTCCCTCTCTCTCTCTCCCTCCCTCTCTCTCTCTTTCTCTTCCTCATTCTCCTTTGCTCTCTCTCTCAGTCTCTCTCTTCCTCTCGTTCCCCCTCTCTCTTCCTCCCTCTCACTCTCTCTTTCTTTCTCTCTCTCTCCTCTCATTCTCTTTTTCTCTCTCTTTTGCTCTCTCTTGCTCTCTCTCTCTCTCTCTTTCTCTCTCTCTCTGTCTCTCCCCCCCTCTCTCTCTGTTGCTCTCAGACTAGATATTTATGTGGGAGTGACATTGTATCACTTTGCTTGTGAGCAGGTTCCATAGTCTCAGACAATATGAATCATTGGAATAGATGAATGGAGTGAAGCGTTCTCATCACGTTTTTGCATCTGGAGCGGGAACAAAACTCTACAGACAGATAGCACTCTGGATTCTGTGCCAAACTGAGGGGCTTTTTGCACACAGATCTCTGTAAATGCAACAATCTGGAACAAACTCCCTTCTTAAAACTCACTCCTATAATACAGGCAGTTATTAAGAAAGGAATACAGGTAATGCTTTATGATACAGTTTCATAGCTAAAAGGTAATGATGCAGGAATTAGGCAGAAATGGATGAGTAGTGCTGCATTAACACCTAAATCACTGTGAAGTCCCAAATTAGTTAGTTAGTAGGTATGTGTAGGTTATAGTGAAGTAATGATTAGAGTAATTAACTACAGTGAACCATGTAACGGTATTATAAAGTGTTCCAGGACGACAGGTGGCTAGTTTACCACTTGCTTGAGTTGTAGATTCTCTCAGCTATTTGTGATTCTGTGTCAAATGTGCTGTGCCCTCTAAATCTGTTCTCCATTTGGCGTGGCTGATAAAGTGCAGTGCAGCTGTGAAATATAAAGTGTCTTGGAATAGCTGTACAAACCATTTCGCCATTTAAGTATGACCTGTTGTTGAGATGGAGTAACAAAAACATGGTTTTATAGAGCTTTACTTAGTTACTAAGTGCTTGAGTGACTAAAAAAATCTCTTGCGGGAATAAAATGGTATTTTACACTGTAATGCACTCACAGTGTTTATCATTTATATATTTTTGTGAAATCGCTTGTACCAGCATCCCCTGTCCTCTGATCAACTGTTAGCCTCCCTGTGCTAAAGTTCCTCTTCGTGCTGCTTGCAGAAAAGCTTAAGAGTGCACAAAATCTAATACATTAAAAATCCCTAGTTAGAAATAAACCTGAGCCTAAATATTCGTCCCAAACCCAGTCCTTAAACTGGATATTTTGTCAGGCTCAGGTCTAGTAGCTGACCTCAGATATTATGTCCAGACATCACTGCCAGTCATCATAAAAATCTTGTGTACACTGTGCTTGGGCGTATTAACTTGTGTGTAGAGTTTATTTGAAGCTGTTTTTAGAGTTTGTATGTGTTTAGTCAGTTGGTATTTACATTGTTTGATATGTTTCGTATGTTTTGGAATTAAGTGTAGAGCTGTTTTGAATTCTGTTTAAAGTAAAGTAAAGTGGCCCCCTATAGTCACATGTGAACACACCACAGCACAGCACACAGTGTGAACAGTGTACAATTCTTTCTCTGCATTTAACACATTCGCCACGTGAAGCAGGGGGCTGCCACCAATGAGGGGTGCCCGAGGAGCAGTGTGTGGGGACGATACCTTACTCAAGGGTACCTCAGTGATGACGCTAGCAGTCCAGGGATTTGAACCCACAACCTTCTGGTTGCAGGGGCTACGCCCTAACCACTTGGCCAACAGCTGTTTAGAGCTGTTTAGAACTGTTTAAAAGTCTGTTTGGATCTACTTAGAATTTTTTTGGAATTATATTTGGAGCTGTTTAGAATTCTGCTTAGACCTGTTCTGAACTGGTTAAAGGTCTATTTAGATGTTTGATGTTTAGGGCTGTTTAGAATTCTGTTTAGAGCTCCTAAAATTCTGCTTAGAGCTGTTTAGAGCTATGTAGAATTCTGTTTACAGCTGTTTAGAAAACAGTTTAGAGCTGTTCAGAGTTCTGTTCAGAGTGTTTAGATGTTCAGCACTGTGTGGAGAGTGTGAAGCTGTAAGATTCCCAGAGAGCGTGATGAGAAGTGCACCAAACACAAAAAGGACATTAAACATCCCGGGGGGGTATTTAGTTTCTCATCAGTCTCTCCAGCCTGTTCAGGACACTTTCATCATCTGTTCAGTAAAAGCATCTCCATCAATGGGATTTTTAGTGAATGGGTTTTTTAGAATGGTGGTAACGGTCAAGTGTGAGTATCTTCACACGTCCATTCACATCATTTCAAAGACACTTCAAAGACACTCCAAATTCCTAAGTACACAATGTTAGCGTAGATGTTTTTTTTTTTTTTTTTTTTTATAGCCATGATGCAGGCGTGTGTGTGTGTGTGTGTGTATAATTCATTAGGACCTTTATGTTTTTGTGATGTGGACAGTCCTATCGCAGAGAATCCAGTAGCGATTAACAGGCTTTCAAGTTTGAGAGAGAGCCCTGTGTAAGAGGATAGCGGTCTGGTTAGAACTGCAGCAGGGATTTGAAGTGAGCTGGTGCTTATCTGGCTGAGCACATGGCGGAGGAGACACTGTCACCAGAGAGAGTTTGGGATGAGGAACACTGAACTCAGAAAAGAGAGAAAAAAAGCAGTCTAGATGCCACTGTCAGTGATACATCTGTGGGTGCAACTGCTCGTGTCCTGTTTAATGTGTCACAACATGACAGCATTCCTACATACTAAAGCAACACACAAGTCCTCACACACAAAACTTACAGACCGTAATTTCAATATCAAATCTTTCAGTGTTTAATTTGCTTTTGTACATCTCCTGCCACTTTAACCTTTAGAACTCAGAGTAAAACAGTCTAAAACCAGTGTGTGTTCTCCTACACGCTCGCTGTTTGCTGTTTTTTTTTTTGCACAACGTGCCAGCCGCTCTCCGGACCCCCTCCCTATGTGGGTTTTCCCCACCCACTTGTGGGTGGAGACTATCCTGAAAGTTCTCCTGAGTTCAAAGATCTTGTGGGGTTTTTTTTTCTAAGACCTAAAATAAAAGAATATATGTTATTCAAGGACATTTGCATGCGATGCCATTTTTAAAACCCCTGTAGCGGTTATTATTACATGTTTTTTAAATTACAATAGCTTTGCTTCTACATGCATGGAAACAGCAAACAAAGCTCTGCATGACATCTGACACCTCGAGCATCAACACAAACCAGGGGAACTTCCATACAAGGAGTTGTTTTGCCATATGATGACAATTTACCATTAGTTGCGCTTTCAACACGGGTCCGTGGTGCTCACATTTTAAGGGCTAACTCCATTCTTCCAATCTTAAACCCAACCACTCGCATCTACATCCTCCCTGCAAAGGCTGCTCCCAGAGCTCTCCTTGACATTATGTTCCCCTTCAAAAACACACACACTTTTTGTCTGATATAACTAATCAAATAACAAAACACAGGTGAGCTGAATGATAAGAAGGTGGAGCCAGGCCAGAGCTGCCCCAGGAGGAGGGCACGGTGGATTTGTACTAGACAAAGGCAAGAAACCGCCTCAGGCAATAAAAATGCAAATGAGATATATGTATTGATGTTAAATGACCTGTTAAAATATAGAACAGTGGTTCCCTTACCGGCCCAGGAGTACCCCCTGCCCTGCACATTTTTGTGTTTACACATTCACTTCAGCTCAAGAACAGCTGGGTAATTAACTGATTACTTGGACCAGGTGTGTTGGGAGCAGGGGAAACACTAAACTGTGCAGGGCAGGGGGTGCTCCAGGACTGGTTAGGGAACCAATATGTCAAAATGTATTGGTATTTCTTATCAGTACTGCCACTACTATCCCATTGACCCTCGTTCTAGTGTGTAATGGACAATTACCTGTTGTGATTGCCTGTTGTGATGTTGTGGAGGCAGGAAAGTATGATGAAGGCAGCAAAAACGCAAAGTGAGGCAGCTCTTAATGCTTCATGAAAATTTGCTCTACACCATATTACATTTGAATTCTTTTTAGAGCTGTTTAGAATTCTGTTTAAAACTATTTACATTTCTGTTTAGAGCTGTTTAGAATTCTGTTTAAAACTATTTACATTTCTTTTTAGAGCTGTTTAGAGTTTTGTTTAGAGCTGTTCAGAGTTCGATTTAGAGCTGTATAGGACTCTGTTTAGAACTGTTTGTAATTCTGTCATAAAGTAACTCTGTTTCAGTCTAAAGGATAGAAAAACTGGGTAGAAAGAAAGTTAATCATTTAAAAATGAATTATGGTGTACATAACCCCACAAAAACAACATAAGTGGACCTCTGGAAAAAATTTGCCAAAAAACAATATGATAGGTGATTGGTTGTGAAGCTCTGTGGTTGGTATCTGACAGCCTGTGAAATGCTCTAGGACCTTTATAGCGGCTTCTCCAGCAGAGCTTAAACAGTGTACTACACTGAGATTGACATGTTTACTGTTGATGAAGTCATAAACAAGGCCCACATAATTCCCTCCTCACTACACTGCAGCTGCACACACTCCGCTGCGTGACTGTACAACATTTCTAACAGGCCAGTGACAGAAGACCCCTCAGAAGACCACGGCGTGTGCAAGAAGGAGAGAGAGAGTGATGGATGAGCCGAGGAGGGGCCGTACCACCTTGACGAGGCGGTGACAGATGAGCGATGTCAGGGTGTACCTGTTAGACACACACACACAAACACACAAACTCTTTGGTTGTTCCGCCTCCCAGGGACACATCTGCCACACCAGCTGCTGCTTCATCACACCCACACACAAACACACACACATACACACACACACACACACACACACATACACACACACACACACACACACACACACACTCACTCACTCAGAGGTCAGGGAAAAGACGTTATAGCTCAGCACTCAGACGCTGTTATGTAAACATTCCACCTGAGGTGACATCACTGCTGTAATGGAGTGTGGTTGAGGGCAGGTAAGGTTAGGAGGAGGCTTTATGTACAGGTAAAACACACACACACACACACACACACACACACACACACACACACACACACACACACACACAGAGCTCTAGAGAGAAACATTGGTCAAAGCTGTGCTGTGTGTCGCCTCAAGAGTAACATTTGTGATTTCTCTCACACTTCCTCTGTCTGTCTGTCTCTCTCTCTTACTCTCTCTTTCTTTCTCTTACTCTCAGTCAGGCTAGACTGCATTAGCCTCTTTGTGTGTTAGTGCAGCTGGGGGTGCCAAAGCAGAACAAACAATCAAGTGCATGGTCTCTGTGACACACACATACACACACACACACACACACACACACACACACACACATACACACACTCGAACATGAACCGTTAACAGGCTTTTTTCTGCTGTGCCATCAGGCGTGAAAGCAGCATGATAATAATCTGCAAATACAAACAACACACACACATACACAAGAGCTCTCTCTCTCTCTCCCTCTCCCTCTCCCTCTCTCTCTCTCTCTCTCTCACTGCACTGCACAAGTGTACAAGGCAGCAGACACAGCTGCCGATTACACACACACACACACATTCAGAAGCATACTTTTAAGATCCAGTGGGAATGTAAGTCGACCATACTTTCTCACAGATATTCTGGTAATTATGTAACTTTACATGAACCTTGTATTAAAATGCAAGCACGACGTTTATACACTGAAGGTACTGTTAATAAAGGGTTTGGGACATTCAGTGCCAGAGGGATTCCTAAATATGTGCAGTGCAAGACTATTTGGGTTCTTGTTTTTAATCGTTTACTTTGCACTGTCAAAATCCTCTCTCCCACTGTCAAAATCCTCTCGTTCTTTTTCTATTTCATGCATTTTCTTGAAAACACTAGCAATTTACACTTTTTAAATGTGTATACATTTACACATGTGACTTGACCAGTACCACTACCTGAGATAAATTAATAATTAAATAAGTAAGTAAGTAAATAAATAAATAACTAACAAAGTTGGCACTGCCTTTCAAGTCACAGGTAATCTGTTGTGGCTTTTTATTCTGGATTCTGGATTTAAGTTAATGCTTGTAAGATTGTACGAAGAGGGGGGGCTCAGACAGTGGGCGGTGCTGGAAGGTGCCAGATGTGTGTGCCTTTCTTAATCAGTGGTTTTGAGTTGTTGGACACTGTACCCACGTCAGTTAGGAGCTAGACTTGTTGTTTTGTGTTGTGTTTTACTGATGTTATGGATTTTAATTCTGTAGGGTCCTGAACCACCTGTAGCCCCAGGACCCCGGAGCAGGCTGAAGCATCTCTGGACCACCTTGCTGGTCCATCTTGTAGATGTAAAGCACACCAGTGAAGTAAATGGAGCCGATAAAATAGACAATGAGTGTAGATACAAGGTGTACCTAATAAAGTGTCCAGTGAGCATATGTAACTGCACCCATGGGTAGGGTGAGTCAGATGCCTGATATAGAGTTCTCCCTCTCACTCTCTCTCTCACACATAGAGAAAGACACACACAGTGGACATTGTGGAGATTTATACCCTCTAAACAATAGCTGACACACCATAAGTCCTCTAAAGGGTCTATGTATGACATTCCCATAAATCTGAAAGCCTCTCAGTCCCAGCCTAGAAAACTTTATCCTGAACACATCCCGCCATAAGCACTGTTACAAGCAGTTCAGACAACTCCAGCCATTAAACAGTACAGGATATAAAACACACCTGATCCCAGAACAGAGCGTGGAGACCTCCTGCACCAATAATCAGGTCTGAGGAGGGGTTGGGAGGGAGAGAGAGAGAGAGAGAGAGAGAGAAAGAGAGATGACAGTAAGATAGAAGGAGAAAAGTAAATAAGAGAGAACAGAGGGAGTGAAGGGTTAATGAGAGACAGAAGGAGAGAAAGAGAGAGAGAGGTGAATGAGAGAAAAAGAGGGAGAGAGATAAAGAGATGACAGAAAGAGAGACTGAAGGAGAGAAGGAGAGAGAGAGGTAAATGAGAGAGAAAAGAGGGAGTGAGAGAGAGAGTCGATAAAGAGACAGAAGGAGAGAAGGAGAGAGAGAGAGGTAAGTGAGAAAAAAGAGGGAGTGAGAGATGACAGAAAGACAGAAAGAAGGAGAGAGAGGTAAAGGAGAGAGAGAAAAGTGGGAGAGAGAGCGAGAGAGAGCAAGAACGAGAGTGCAAAAGAGAGAGAGAGAGCGAAAGAAAGCACCTCTTTGAAGTGTAATGGAGGACATTACTCCTCATCAGGTGTAATAAACTTCAGCCAAATGTATCAACAACGGTAAATGCCTTCTGAGAGGCTTTTAGCAAAGTCTTCTTGAGCCCTGCTACTCCATCTACTTACATCTCTCTCTCTCTCTCTCTCTCTCTTTCTCTCTCTCTCTCTCTCTCTCTCTCTCTCTCTCTCTCAGGCACATAAACATTTTGCTGAAGTTAAAGTTAACATATCTGCCCTGTGTACAGTGAGATGCTCCAGTAAATGCAGAAGCAGGACACTTGTTCATCCTCCACACCTTCGGTCAGTTAACCTGCTTTACCGTGAAGAGCATTTGGAGGAAGTCAGTGCATAGAGGTCAACAATCTCTTTAGTAGTACTGAAGTATAAAGAGAAACTCAAGAGCAGATTCCGAATCACACCTGACACACTTCTACAGTTAAATGACATGGGCCTAGTCATTCTGAATGGCAGGTATTCATACTGTAAGTAGCTGAGCGGAAATCAAATGATTAAAATGACCTGTAAAGGACATAAAGCATAAAATACAATCCTCTTTATTTTATTCCATTCAGAACAAATGTAAAAACTCAACAGCTTGTCAGCTTTTTTAATATTAAACTTTTATATATGCTAAATTCCAGAAGTGTGCATCAGGCCAACAAGCCACATTTATAGAATTACAAGCTCTTATGCTCCGTTTGGGTGGATTTGTATTTTAGTGTTAGTGGAATTGTATTGTAGTGTTAGTCTATTTGTATTGTAGTGTTAGTGTTTTTGTATTGTAGTGTTAGTGTTTTTGTTTTGTAGTGTTAGTGGAATTGTATTGTAGTGTTTGTGGAATTGTATTGTAGTGTTAGTGGAATTGTATTGTAGTGTTAGTCTATTTGTATTGTAGTGTTTGTGGAATTGTATTGTAGTGTTAGTGTTTTTGTATTGTAGTGTTTGTGGAATTGTATTGTA